>BPLQ01010205.1:0-331068 GCA_021605075.1 Caerostris darwini
TTTGATATTTAAAATATATGATAGTAATTGGTAAGGTTTTATTTTGTTTAAATAATTATGAATTATTATGGAAAATTAAACTTTTATTATCTTTAGATTAAAAGTGATTATGAATTGATTGTAAAGTAAATTTATTTTTCTAACTGATCATATTAAAAATAAGCATAAGCATAGCTATACTCATGTTTGATTACTGGTACTAAACAAATTGTAAAAAAATAATTTGCATGTATTAAATATATTAATGATTTCACATGCGATATTGGTATAAATAAAAATACGATACTGATATATATAAAATTAGGGCCTGAATGGCCGAGTGGCTAGCACTCTGGCGCTCGGTACAACAGGTTTCGGGTTCGAGTCCCGGCGGCGCCATGGATGTTTGTAGTGGTTCAGAATCCACTTTAAACTGTAGGTCCCGGTCTAATAGGATCGTAGAGCACTGCGTTGTCATTGTTACTCCGCGTCCGTGGCTGTTCAAGTCACACGCACCCCCTGGGTAATGCAAAGTGAGTACGTCTGTGCAGCACTTGCCTTAAGGCATCGAAGACCAAGCTGTCTATGTGTTTGCCAGCTGCATTAGAAATAAAAATACGATAGTGATATATATAAAATTTAATCTTTGAAAACATTTCTAAATTTAATGTTCTGTATAATTCATTCTTTATTCTATCCTTCAAACTGAAAATGAAAATTTGTGGTGGATTGGTTTATAATTATAAACAATAATTTTATGAACATGTTATACATTAAATAAGAAGAAAAAAAAAAGGGGGGGGGATAATAATTTTTAAACTTATGACATCATGAAATCAGACTAAATTTTAATAAATTAAGATAATTTGAATAATATTTAAAGCAACAGATAGATCTGAAGAACACAAAAAACGGAAGAAAAAAATCTCTGACTTATATTTTTTAGAACAGTTTTTTTTTTTTTGTTGTTCTTATTGTGTTACAACGTTCTGAAATAAACGAATCGAAAGTTTCTTGAAAATTAGAACGCATCTGCCTTATATTACGAATTCTTACCATGTTAAGAATGCTTAAAAGAATTCGTAGTAAAACGAATATCGTTGTATTGGTTGTATCAAAAGTGACGTAGAATTATAGATTTGAAATAATCCAATGAAAATAATATTTTTTTCCGGATGTATAAACAGAAAGTTTAATTTTTCAAACTGGCCTTAAAAAACGTAAGTATCTCTTTTGCCATCATTGTGCACAGTCTACAAATACGTTCACGTAACAACGAAATAATGGAACCCAGAGATGTAAGTAAATTTTTTTATTCTATAGTATGTATAGTGATTAAATATTTGAATAAAATATATAGGAATCTCATTATACAGTTCATTATTATGTTGAGTTTACGTCTTCTTAGGAAAAAAAAATTATCACGAATTGAAGCTTTTTTTTTTATTTTTTCGTGTAATATTAAGTAGAAACTAATTTGAAGTAGTAACTAAAGTAAAAACATTTATTTACTTGCAATTTTGTTAATTTAAACTGTATGCATTACATTAAAATCCCATTTTATAATTCCTAATTATATGTAATCAAAATTTTAGTTACTTTAGAATCTAGATAAAGTCGTGGTTATCTGGCGCTTTTTCCTTCTCCACCCCCTAAGGCACTATGTTTATATAATCATATTATTTAATACTGTAATATTACATTTCTCAACATGATTTCAATATACTGTAATATGTGCATTCCTTTTATAACTACTACACCCATTTTCATTTTAGTTTAAAATATCTGAAATATCTCCATAATTTTCTTCGAATATTTGGCGCTAAGAATTTGTTCGGTTGTTTTTAAAATTATAATTAAAATAAAATATGCTGGTTAATATAATGGTTATTTCATTTATAGCTGTATTCTGCTGCTATTCATTGAACAATTGGTATATCAAAAAATTTTATAAACTAAAATACATAAATATTAATAACAATAGTTTGTGAGCTGAATTCAGTTTTAGAAGTTATTTCCTTTTAAACTGGGATATTTTTCCAATAAACTTGTCCGATGTTATTTTCATCATATTAAATTTCTTAAGAATAAATTGCATTATACAAGTGTTCTGAAAATGATTCTTAAACATAATTAACGACTTAAGTAGAAAATTTTAAAAATTTCAGTTGAATTTTTAATTGTGAATATTATTATTAAAGAGAAAATCGTGATTTTTAAAATTAAATTTCCTTTTTTAAGAATATATTCCTTAATATAATTCATTAACAAAATATGAATGAATAATAAAATTATATAAATAAATCAAATTAATATATTATAATTTACTATAAAATAAATCACTCATTTCAGTTTAGTTGTTTCTATTTAGGTGGTAAGTTAAGGCTCAAACCACCACAATTTCCTGCTCACTTATCGCTTTTTAGAAATTTTACTTCAACGAATATTCTTTCCTGCTCTATAAGTTTTATTACCTAAACAAACTGACAGTAACAGTTCGTTCTTCTCCAACGTACTTTCTCCCCTTTGACCTTGGCTTCTTAATGAGCCTTTTGATCGTTATAATTTATTTCACTCTAATCAAATTTGTTTTTTCTCCCTATCCCTTTTTGAGTTCTTCGGTCATTGCAGACGATTTTTTTTATATATACACTCCCTTGCTGTTTGATTTATATTTTTCTGCTTTTTGCCTCCATTGATCTGTGCTCTTTACTGATCATAAATTTCTTGTTACGTTTACATCACCGATGATTTACATTTTTCTTACTTTCTTCTTTTTTTTCTCTCAATTCATACGATTACTATTATCTATTTATCATGACTTTTCTTTCCTAGTGCCATCACATACCATTGAGTAGATAAAAGCTTCGCGTTCAGGCATCGGCATCTTTATTCAATTTAGTAGCAGGTGGCAAATTTAGATTCTAATGTAGTAAGAATTTTGCATTGGCATCGTGTCTATATCAACTATGCAATTGTTAAAATTAAATTTATTTGGTTCTAATGATATATAATTGTAATGTAAATAAGTAATATAATATCGATTGCATTATTTTGGGTGGTCCACAATGGCCGCATGCTATTTTAATTCCAAGATTTGCTACAAAAGTGTTGTAGAATCCATAAGGAAAGTCAGAACTCAAATAAATATTTGAACTTGCTATGAAACTTCTAATTTTAACACTTAATTTTATAATAACCCATGGATTTCTCATTGAAAATCTAAAAGTTTTTTACAGGGTCTCATGCCTTTTAAACTTCAAAATTTTGAAAAAATATGTGTTATTTTCTAGTTTATGTTAAACATTTCGATACATTTTTTGACTGTGCGCCGACGTTGGTACCCCAAAACATTCCAAAGATATTTTTTTTTTAAATGTAAAGCTATGTTTACAAAAATTCAGCCTTGAAATGGTCGTTACCGCACTCATGTTTAAGTTTCACTTTCAGTTGTGGCAAAACTTTTTTTTCTGCATGTCACTTATGATTTATTTTTTAATTGTGCAGCAGTGAGAAATACTCGAACAACTCAACATTACGATTGTAGTTCTTGTTTATCTTTGATTAAAGTCGCGCAATATTTGATTGTTGGCGCCTGAATGGCCGAGTGGCTAGAGCTCTGGCACTCGGTACCACAGGTTTCGGGTTCGAGTCCCGGCGGTGCCATGGCTGTTTGTAGTGGTTCGGAATCTACTTTAAACCGTAGGTCCCGGTCTAACACGATCGTAGAGCGTTGTGGAGAATGACATATTAAAAAAAATAAGGAAAAACTCACTGTTGACATATATAGTGATTAGGGGATTATAATCCTTGTTGCTCCACATCCCCATATACAACTTCATTCATCATCATTATTTGATTGTTTTTTGTTTGCACGTTTTTTCAGTTTTTATTGATGAAACATTAATTCTTCATTACCTACGCGAGCTTCTGGGATAAGGCCCGGAAAGAAGAGATTTCAAAGTAATAGATATAAAAAGAAAATGTATAATCTTAAAGCATTTAAGTTCATTTTTTATGCCAGAAGCGCTTTCAATACCATATTTATTTACACAAAATCGAGTCGTCTAATCACTGTGAATTTCTGGAGTTTCTAATTTTAATTTGAGGAAATCAAAATTTTTATAACTAAGACAAAAAAAAATATCACAGGTCTCCAATTGTTTCAGATTATGTAATTTAGCATTCCTGGAGATTAACTTAGCTAGTTTGTATTACTAATAATTAAAATGTTAAATAAATGAATTCAGAGAAATATCACGCATTTTTACAGTTACGTTTCGTTCCACCTCCAAATAGCATGCCATTTTGCCCAAACAGTCACCCTGTTCAAAATAATTTGCACATTGACTTACAAAATATGCAAACTTGCAGAATATGTTTAATAAAGAAAATTTACCAAATTTATAGCACTAAGTCTATAATTTTTGGCTAGATTATACAATGAAATGTATTAAATATCCATAAAAAATTTAATTTTGAAGAAAATTTACATTTGACATTTTGAAGAAAAGCTCGATATATATGAGGAAGTTATTTTCCTCAAAAGAAGGGAAAAAGTTCACAATTTATACTGCCACCTAGAGCATAATTTTATACTCTAGAATACTTAGAAACTTTGTTACATTGATTCCCACATTTGTTAAAGTCGTCAAAGATTCGATATTGAATATTATATCTTGAATTGAAAAATAACTCTTGAATTAATGTTTTACCATTACCATACAGCATTAGTTGCTGGCCAATTTAAACTTTAGGTCTTCATGTTTTTATGGAATAAAAAAATTTCTTTTTGTACCTTATTTAATAGTAATAAACTATGTGATATTTGACTTATTTATAAAATATTAATTGTTCTATGAAAATAACTTTTTTTATGATGAAATATTTTAAAACCAACATGTAAAATTTAATTCTTACATTGATTTTTGTATTTTAGAGTTTTGAGAAAGAAGGATTTCAAACTGAAAATGATGAATTTAATGATTTTTACTCCAAATTTCAAAAACTTCAGGTAGCTTTCTTCTTTTATTGATATGCAGTTATTTATATTTATTCTACTTACATTAGTACAGCTAAGAAACCCTATATGATAAGATTGAACATATTTTTAACTTAATTAATTATTAATTTTTGAATATTAATATTGATGTGATACCTGTGTAGTTATTTGGTGTTAATATATTTAAAATTCCTAATGAATGATTTCATTTTGGAGCATTTTTATATATTTTTAAAGTTACAATAAAAGGGGTAAAATAACTGCATTAAATTTAGGTGTGTTTTTTGTTTATCTTTCTTCACTTATTTATTCTAAAACTTTTATCAGAAATTTATTAACGTTTAGTATGTTATGAATTTAATGATTCAATTATCATATCATTTCAATGTAAAATTTAAAACAAATTTAGAAGAAAATTAATATATGTTTTAATTTTTAGATTACTACTGGGAGTGTTATGTATGCCTTTTCTGATTACTTATCACAATTTGAGGGTATGTATAAATAAAATTACATATTTTACAATTTTTCATTTACGTGCATGATTTAATTAAATCTTTGCTTTTTAACTTAAAGAGGAGAACTTCGGTTTCAGTTACATTAGGTCCGAGAATCTTAAGTACTTCGCATAATAACATTTGATAACTTAATTAAAAATATATTAACAAATACTAATTTAAAAGCTCATTGATCAAAGGGTCTTTCTAAAGTATTCATTAGTATCCTGATTTTTATTTAATATGTTTATTTGCTTCTTTGAAATTCAATAAATAAATATTATGTCATTAATTTTAGAAAATTTTCAATTTCCTTTTAGCGCTAAAACTGGCACGTGAGAAAGTGTTCGATTTCATTAAAAATAATTGGGATTCATCATTTGGAGAATTGGAAGACTTCTTAAGAGAGAATAATGTAAATAGGTTTAATGATCTTCTTAGGAGTTATATTAGCTCCCAGAAATTATTACAAATATTACCATTTTCTGTTTAATGCTATAAATTATATTCCTTATTGACTAATCCTGTTTTTCACTCTAGAAACTGTCAACAAGTATTGAAGAATTAGATAAAAAATTGGAAGCCCATATCCATAAGACATTACAGATTTCCGCAACCCATGCATCGGATTTTGAAGTAAAAGTAATTTTCTCATCAAAATTTGTTTCAATGTAAACATGTAAAAAATAAATATTCCATCAAAACTCAACATGGTTTAAAAAACGTTTTTAGTTTGTCTAAAAAAGCATTTTCCTAATGTGAGGTGATGAACCGACAGCTAAATATTGAATTTTTTTAAAAACGAAACTCAAATGGAATGTATTTTATTACCAACTTGAAAATTGAATTAATATTTAAAAGATCTCTGTTTGATTTGCTTACACTTTAGAAAGAGAATATTTTTTATTATAATATATGAGGACTTACATCTGTTGAAATCCATTTTTTTTTACTTGTGGTGTATATAAACAATATAAACTTAAGAGGGCCCGAAGTATCAAATTAAATATACATAAAAAAGGGTTAAACTCATATCTAAAGCCTTATTTCAGATATTCCTTGTCAATAATTTTTAAACTATGTTTTTTTCCCCCGGTTTTAAAAATTGAGCCTACCAAAAAAAGTTATTATTCATAATAGAAAAATTAATAATCTAAATATTTAGAAATATAACACTTAAAATTTACTAATTTTTTAATTTAATTTTATTTCATCATTTTTAAATAATGCAGCAATTATCTAACAAAGATAATTTCCTAAGTTTTCCTAACTTGAAAATTGCAAAAGTACATTTCTAATAATATTTTCTTATCATTGATTTTAATCAAAATACCAGAAATTGGATCCTAAAATTTGAAGAATATTTATTTCTTCATTAGTATATACTTCTTCCTTAACAAACCATGAAAGTATGTTCAACTATTTTCAATTTATTTATTCATAAACCATATTTTTTGAAATTTGAGTAGAAACAAGATACCAATAATAAATTGTGCATTGTTGTAGCATATTTCTTGGAGGAATAAAAATTAAAAATATCCAAATGAATTTAAAGAAAGAGCCAAAGAGACATCAATGTAAAATATATATACATATATATATATATATAAATATTTAAATCATTTTCTTTTGTTGAATTTTTATTCATATTTTTCCAATCAATGAACAGTTCAGGGTTTTCTCAGATATTTGTCTACTGCTTTTATATTCCACAATATAATTCTGATACATATATTTAGATTAAGTATTTTAAAATGCTCTTCACTAGATTAAGTATCATGTAGTTTAAGGTTCATGTACGTTAAGTAGTAAAAAAATTATTGTTGTATGAGATTACATTAATGTGATAAGCAATATAAATGAGTCATTTTCTTTCATTATGCTGTAAATTATCCTTTCTGTAAGATATTTAAAACATTCACAGCATTTCAATTTAAGTATATTTATCGATGGTTGTAATATTTAAAAGATATTTGAAATATATTTTGATTAAGTATTGAATTAAGATCTTGGGTTTTTTTAGTGACTAAAAAAGAACTGTTCACACATTTTAGTATGGTAAATAGTGTTTACTATATACATTTATATTTTTTCTGTGTTGATAATTATAACCTTCATCTTATTGCAGGCTAAATTTAAAAATAGAAAGGATTTAGTTGCTCGATTAACTAAGAAAAAGAAGGAGCTTAAGTCACTACTAAATAAAAAAGCCTCCTCAAAACTAAAAATTGAAGAAGTATGTATTTTAAAATATTATTAATATTAGCACCATAAAATATTTCAATGTTTATATATTTATCATGTATTTTTCATAATATTTGTAGTCGATTTTAAGTATTTGAAAATCTGTGTATTAAATAATGTATAAAAATAACATGTCTCACTTTTTTAATTTTACTCTTTAATTAATAACGGTAAAGTCCCC
The DNA here is from genome assembly GCA_021605075.1 of Caerostris darwini. NCBI lineage: Eukaryota > Metazoa > Arthropoda > Arachnida > Araneae > Araneidae > Caerostris > Caerostris darwini. The sequence continues at coordinate 7,904 of BPLQ01010205.1, forward strand.
AGATGAAGTGACATTTTTAGTAAATATCCATTTATTACAATACAATGTATAAATCTATTGTATGGGCATTGAATTATTAACAGTTAAGGATTCTTTAATTTTCATAGATCGAGGAAGATATTGAAGTTCTTGAAGAGACTTTAAAAAATAAGGAACACGACCTGAGGCGATATGTGACAGCCCCTTCGTAAGTTTTAAATTTTGATGACAATTCATAAAATTTACTTTAGTAAAGCATACATTAACATGAATTTTAAAATGTCATTTCATTGCATTCATGTTTGTCTTATAACTATGAATTTTGATTTTTTTGTAATTAATTTTCAGGGTGAAGGAAGATTTCAAGAGATTTATTTGTGATCTTGTCAAACATGAAAAGGAATATCATAAAATAGACATGGAAATTTTCTCTAATTTGAGAAAAATTATGAAACGTGTAATTTTGTTATATTATTAAATTAATAGGATTTCCTTATTTTTATTTTCTTTTATGTATAAACAATATTAACTATATTTATTTACCTAAAGGAGGATGAAATTTCACCTGATGAAAACAAAGCCTGTGATTATCAAGTAAGTAATATTTTATGTCGGTTATTTAAATATATGAAAGGGTTTCATGCAAATTTTGAGGGTTTTAAACTTTCATCTCATATTAATTTGATTGCTTTTACGATCAATACATATAATAATTTTTAAAACTTGTACCTATATACTTTATATTATACTTATGAATGATTAGAAGATAATATAAAATTATATACTCATTCCTTATTTTTATCTCAGTTATTTGTTATGTATAAAAACATGTTTTTTATTTACTTAACCAGAAGGAGGATAAGAAATTCCAAAGAAGTTCATTAAAAAGAACCCACAGCAATATTGAAAATGTGTGTATTATTTTATATATATTATTAAAATGAATTAAAAATGATGGTAAAAGTATATATTTTAAATAACTAAGTTATTGAAACATAAAATTAATTAAAAACTACACATGGTGTAACCTTTTTTTTTTTTTTTTCATTACAGCTCTGCAAATTGTTATGCAAAATATTATCTTGGAAACGACAATTTTAGGCCAAATTTCGAACTTTTAACGTTTCTCAATTCATTAAAATTTGATTACATTGCGATCTATTGATGGATTTACTTCTAAAATAGAGTATATATATACTCTATATAATACTATATATATATAATCTTCCAAATACAAAAATTTTTGGTGACTTATTATTGTTAGATTATGTCAAATCACTTATGAATTCGTTATTGTTATGTTTTGTTTGAATTTATATCAGTATTTTGTTATGTACTAAAAACATCATAAATATATTTATTTATTTATTAAAGGAGAGTAAGAAATTCAAGAAAAGTTCTCAGATCCATCCCAGTGTATTAAAAGTAAGCATTAATTTTTATACGTGTCATTTAATTGCAACAAAAATGATAGAAAAAGTATTTATTCTAAACTACTTTAAGTTGTTGAGATATAACTTAGTAAATTATTAAAATAACATATCATTTATATTTTACTTTATTTTTATCTCTGTAATGTGTTATGTATAAAATTATGCAGAAGACAATATGTAAAATTTTGAATCTTAATTTTTTCATTTCATTAAAATACGATTAAATATATTGATATATATGTATTTACAACTTTATATGTATTAAATATGAGTATATATTTAAATTATGCTGCATCTATGTATATATATATATATATATGGCACAATATTTTTTTAAGAATTATTATTCTTAAATTTTGTATGGATTCCTAATTTTCATTGTTTATTTTTTTTTATATTGGTATTTTATTATGTATAAAAACATGTATATTTATTTAGTTATTTAAGTAAGCTAAAAGTTCATCTAATTGCCAGCTAATCAGTACTTATTTATTTTATTTTATATTGATAATATGCTATTTGTAAAGAAATATATTTTTATTTACTTAACCAAAAGGAGGATAAATTCCAGAGAAGAGCATTAAAAAGAACCCATGACAATGTAGAAGAGGTGTGTACAATTTTACATATATTATATAAATGATGGTAAACGTAAACGTTTTAAATAACTAAGTTCTTGAAACATAAAATTAGTTAAAAATTATACATAGTGTATCCTTTTGTTTTTCGCATTACAGCTCTGCAAATTGTTACACATAAAATTATCTTGCAAGAGTTAATTTTATGTTAAATTTTGAAAGGTTTAACTTCTCTCCGTGTCATAAAATTTGATTATATTGAAATTAATTGATGGATTTACTTCTAAAATAGTGTATATACACTCTTTATTATGTTATATGTTTATGTATAATTTTCCAAACACAAAAATTTTTGGTGACTTATTGTTAAATTATGTAAAATCATTTATAAATTCGTTATTGTTATGTTTTGTTTCAATTGATATTGATATTTTGTTATGTATAAAATACATCACATATATATGTATATATTTATTAAAGGTGGAGGATAAGAAATTCGAGGAAAGTTCTGAGATACATCCCACTGTGTTGGAAGTAAGCATTAATTTATATGTGTTATTCAATTGCAAAAAAAAAAAAAAATGGTAGAAAAAGTATTAATTTTAAACTACTTTAATTTCTTGAGATATAACTTAATAAATTATTAAAATAACATATGATTTATATTTTACTTTATTTTTATCTCTGTAATGTGTTATGTATAAAATTATACAGAAGACAATATTATGTAAAATTTTGAATCTTAATTTTTTTATTTCACTAAAATATGTTTAAATATATTGATATATTTATTTGTACAACTTTGTATCTATTAAATATATGTATATATTTAAATTATGCTGTATATATATATATATATGCCAAGACATTTTTTTAAGAATTCTTACATTTTGTATATATTCATGATTGTCATTGTTTATTTTGTTTTATATTATGTATAAAAACATGTATATTTATTTAGTTATTTAAATATGCTAAAAGTTCATCTGAAGAATCTGATGATGATATTGAAAAGGTATGCATTATTTTACATTTATTATGTAAATGAAAAAAAAAATAAAAGTAAATGTATATATTTTAAGTTATGTTAAGTTGTTTGAACATTAATAAATGTGTTAAAATACATAGGGTTTATAATTTCTTTTCTTTTGTTTCTGTAATTTGTTAAGCCAAATTTATCTTATAAAAGACAATATGTAAAATTTCAAAAGTTTTAATTTTTTCTGCTCATTAAAATTTTATTATATTGCAATCTTTTGATGAATTTATTTTTAAAAATGTGTATGCCAACTCTACTAATAATGCGAATTTTCTTGCTTATTACAAATTTTAAATAAATGGCAATAAGGAAATAAAATGCCATTTAATTTAATTATAGTTCTATTAATGTTTATTGTAAATTAGGATTTTTAAATTAGCATTTATTCTCTATTTTAAGCAATTCAAAAACAGCTGTCAAAGTTGTAGCTCATCTTCATCTTTCGATTTGTAACCGCTTATAATAATTGGCTAAGATATGGGAATAAACGAATATCACTTCAAAACTTTTATCGCTTATTTAAAGTATTTTCAGATCTAGAAAAGTAAAATTGAATTACTTTTTTGTAACATTCAATTTTAATTTGCTTTATATTGTACAGCCCACTACAATATTGAAGAGCTGTGTATTATTTCACTTATATTATTAAAATGAATTAAAAATGTTGGTAAAAATAAATATTTTAAATAACTAAGTTGTTGAAACATAAAATTAGTTAAAAATTATACACGGTATGAGAAAATAGCTTTTTATAACTATGCCTATAAGATATTTTCACATTGTCTAAAGAAACGCAAATTATTTTTAACCATTTAATTGCCAGCTTATCAGTACATATTAAAAATAATACAAAATTCACAATTTAATCAGTATCTTATTCAGTGTCTAATACTAACTTTAAAAAGTTGAGAAATTGTTTCAACAAAGAGAAAGAAAATTCTTAATGAAAATAAGAATTTATTTTATTTTATATTGGTAATATGCTATTTGTAAAGAAACATATGTTTATTTCCTTATCTTAAAGGAAGATGAGAAATTCCAGAGATCATTAAAAAGAACTCATGACAATATTAAAGAGGTATGTACTATTTTACATATATTATATAAATGATGGTAAAAGTAAACATTTTAAATAACTAAGTTCTTGAGACATAAAATTAGTTAAAAATTATACATGGCGTATCCTTTTTTTTTTTTTCGCATTACAGCTCTGCAAATTGTTACACATAAAATTATCTTGCAAGAGTCAATTTATGTTAAATTTTGAAAGTTTTAACTTCTCTCAGTGCCATAAAATTTGATTATATTGAAATTTATTGATGGATTTACTTCTAAAATAGTGTATATACACTCTATATTATGCTATATGTTTCTATATAATTTTCCAAATACAAACATTTTGGGTGACTTATTGTTAAATTATGCAAAATTACTCGTGAATATGTCATTGTTATGTTGTTTCGATTTATATCGATATTGTGTTATGTATAAAAAACGTATATATATATATATTTATTTATTAAAGGATGAGGTTAAGAAATTCAAGGAAAGTTCTGAGATCCATTCCAATATGTTAGAAGTAAGCATTATTTTATATGCTTTATTCAATTGAAACAAAAATGATAGAAAAGTATTTATTTTAAACTATTTTAAGTTGCTGAGATATAACCTAGTAAATTATTAAAATAACATATTTATATTTTCATCTCTGTAATGTGTTATGTTTAAATTATGCAAAATTTTGAATCTTATTTTATTTCATTAATATACGATTTAAACTTTATATGTATTCTTAAAATATGCTGTGCTGCATATATATATATATACACTATATACTGCATACTAATGGTATATTATATATATACACATATATATATAATATATGCAGGGCCTGATGGTTGAGTGGCTAGTGCCGAGGACCACAGGTTTCGGGTATGAGTCTTGGCGGTGCCATGGATGTTTGTAGTGATTCGGAATTCACTTTTAACCACAGGTCCTGGTCTAATAGGTTCGTAGAGCGTTGTGGGGGTAGTGTTACTCGTGTCCGTAGCATATCTTCAAGCTACACATGCCCCCTGGGCAGTGCTAAATGCGCAATAGCAGTGCAGCCCTTGCTTATGGCATAAAGATAACTGTCTTTGTATTGCCAGCTGCATTAAAACAACAATAACACACATTATATATATATATATGGCAAAATATATTTTTAAAATGTAAAATTTATGAATTCCTAATTATCATTGTTTATTTTGTTTTTTATTATAGATAAAAACATAATTAGTGTATTTATTTATTTAGTTATTGAAATACGCTAAAAGTTCATCTGAACATATTGAAAAGGCATGTATTATTTTACATTTATTATGTAAATGAAATAGAAACAATAGTAAATGTATATATTTTAAGTTATGTTAAGTTGTTTAAACATTAATGTTAATAAATGAGTTAAAATATGGCTTATAATTTCTTTTATTTCTGTAATTTGTTAAGCTGAATTTATCTTATAAAAGGCAATATGTAAAATTGCAAAAGTTTTAATTTTTTCAGCTCATTAAAATTTTATTATATTGCAATCTTTTGCTGGATTTATTTTTAGAAATGTGTAAGCCTACTCTACTAATAATGTGAATTTTCTTGTTTATTACAAATTTTAAATAAATAAGGAAATAAAATGCTAATTATAGTTTTATTAGGATTTTTAAATTAGCATTTATTCTATATTTTAAGCAATTGAAGAACTGCAGTCAAAATTCATCTTTCAATTCGTATTCGCTTATAACAATTGCTTATGATATGGGAATAAATGGATATCACTTCAAAACTTTTATCGCTTAAATAGATTTGCTTTTTTGTAAGATTCCAATTTTTATTTTTTTATTTTACAGCTTGATAAATGAATTGGAGATAAACAAGTTGTACACAAACTTTACTAATTTGGATAAATGTTTGTTTAAATTTTATATTTTAAACTATTATTAAAATTTGTGGGACACTCCTTTGTATTCAAATGTATGTTAAATAAAGTGCATTTTTTTTATTAAAATTTCACATTGTGTGTAATTTTTGTTTTAAGTAACTGTGTTTATAAAACTTCGACTAGCTTAACGATTGGAAGTACTTCATATAAGTTCTCACATTTTTTTTACCCAATTAAATGTCAGCTAATCAGTATCAATTTAATAATAATATAGAATCCACCCATTGATCAGAATCTTATTCAGTAATTAATATGAACTTGAAAAAGGAACAAAATTTATATTGAAATTTAAAATTTTTAGATATTATAAATCTGTTTGTAAAAGGGGCTACGAGCTATTATAAAATGGTATTGCATAAATAATTAGCAAGACGGGTAATGCTTAAATAATATTGAAGAGAAATAATATAATTTTATTATTAAATATTAATAAAGAATGCAAAGAAAATTTTCACGAAAACGGGGTTAGCACAATAATGTTGAAATTGTTTTTATTTAACATTCAAGAAGATAATAAACATTTTATCTTTTTTAACTGACCGACATTTTGACTTTTAAATCAATGCAATGTTATTATGGCAACAAATTAAAAACAGATAGAATTAAAGAGGGCAAAACATGCAGTAGGAAAAAATCTGAATTTGTTTCCTTTCCTTTCACTATATGGCTAATAAATACATCTTTTTGTGTAATGCAAATAATAGACTAATTGTGCAAATTGGAATTAAAAATATTTCAACTTAAAAATTGTATTTCTTGTTGTTTAGTTATATAAAAAATTGACAGCAGTAGCAACACAAATATTTTATTTACTCTTATTATGGTGAATTAAAAAAATTAGCATCAATAAAAAGAAGTTTTGAATGTAAAAATTAAAATTTCAGCATTTTTAGAGAACAGAAAAAGGTATGGGGAAAAAAAAGAAAGAACAAGCTTTGAAAAAAAAAATGTCATATTAATTTTTCAGATATTTCTATAATAAATAAAAATATAATTTTTAACACAGTTCTCTCAAATAGTTTCATATTTATTACATTTTAATAAAAGACAATTTTTTATCTATTGGAGTTTCAGAAGATTTTTTATTGTTAATTTGCTATCAAAAATTATAGTTTTAATTAAAAAATTAATACTTAGAAGGAGAGATCACAAACTGTCCATCACCGATTTGATTAAAATTTTTACTACAGTTAGGTCATAACTAGGATGCTAACTGGCCAAAGTGAATCTCAATAATTTTCAGGAAAATCAGAGTTGGACAATGTTTAAAGCTATCATATTGATAAAATCTGCCCTAGTGTGGTACAGTAGTTAAAAACCTGCGCTAGCAACCTGAGGGGTGTCCTAAGCAGTTTTTTTTCTCTACTTTTTCACTTTTGGGAGTCACTGAATATATGTATAAGAACTATGTATAAATCAAAAGCTTATCTTTTTTATTTTTTAAAAAATTATTATCATCAAATGTAAACTTTTTCAAATACATACCTTTTTTTTTTTGAAACTGAAAGTTTAGTGCAGTTATTGAATATGAGATAAGCAAATTATATTTATTGTAGGAAAATTCTATAAATGAATTATTTAATTTATGATCAACTTTAGTATGCAGGATGGTATTCAATTATCTGATTATGAAGTATTATACACAGAAAACATATTGATATGAACAAAGAGATTATGTTCATAATAAGAACAGTGGAATCAATATGTTTCACAGCATCTAAAACACTTTATAAATACATCATCAGTGGCGCAACAGCCCCAATGGTGGACCAAGGCCATCTGCCTAATGGCAGATTTCTAGACTGGAGATGTTGTCCTTTTATGGGATACGGTTGTCAGTCTTATACCCAACAGTCTACAGTCATATTTGACCAGCACCTACGGTTTAAAGTGGATTCCGAACCACTACAAACATCGATGGCACAGCAGGGACTCAAATCCGAAACCTGTGGCACCAAGCGCTAGTCATTCGGCCATTCAGGCCCATTTATGAATACAGAATTTCTTTTTTTTTTTATTAAGACATTTTTAGGCATATCTACTAAAAAATTGAATTTGTTCACATTTATAAAAAGTGTTCGCTTTTTTCCCCCCATTGAAGATACACCCTTTTTAACGTTCTCATTCAATATATTAATATTATGTAACTTTTTTTTGTTGTTCTTTATTCAAAACTTTAATTTGCTAATTCTGTGCAAGTGAATCACTCCAATATTTCACTTGGTTTGTTGCTCTACTGTCATTTTGTGCACACTTTAAGCTAATTAGACTGGGACCTACAGTTTAATCTGGATTCTGAACCACTAACAAACATCCATACCACCACCAGGATTCGAACCTAAACTTTGTTGTGCCAAAGGCCCGAGCGCTAGCCATCAAGCCACAGAATCACTCCAAATATAATCATAATTTAGTTTTCTGTTCAGATAGAATATTCTGTATATATTCCAAATAATATATTCTCTTATGATAGAATGTGATTAAGTGTTTTATTCCGATTGTTATAATCATGAATATTTCTCCAGAAATGCATGTGAGAAAACAAAATGAGATAAAAAAAAATTTTTAACAAGGATTTTCGTAAAGTAAATAAACAAATATATAACTGAAGGAAAATATTTAAAATTATATTTCTAATACTTATTAATTTATATAATTTTACTGTATTACTTAATATGTAATGAGTATAAGGAAAGATATTAAAATAGGGGGAAATCCGACTAGGAGGGTAAAAACACACTGCATGGGTGGCCAACATGACATGCAGCATGTCTGCACAGAGCTTTAGCAATATAAAAACGTCTGATATTTCCAAACATTATTAAGAGGTGGGTCTTAATGCATTCGCCAAATACACCCTAGTGATGTTCTACTCTTATTTCTGTCTATGCACACCTCTACCAAACATTTTGTGTAATATTTTAAACAATAACACTCTTAGATGACGAGATGGAAAATTTGAAAAATAAATAAAATATAACTTGAATGTTCATTAAAGAGACTGATTCCTCTATATATCAGTGTCACCAAACTACATGAGTGGCCGACTTGCGGCCCAATGGTAATGTGCAGAAGAATTCTGGTTTTAATCCGATGGCGGTATTCTTTGACATCACTGTTTTCAAAACGAGGAGACTCGATGGTGATTGTAACAAATTTTGTATAATTCCTCGCATCAATATTTAGGTTGCTTCGTGCTTTTTCGTTTTTTCTGACATAAGGAACGCAAATGCAGGATTGTTATCTCTAACAATCTTCTCCGAAGGCAATGTCCATCCCTTATCGTTCATCGGTGGGCCATTTATGGCGCATCTATGTGGAATTCGACATCCACCAATGCTCAAGAAAGAAGAAGAAAAAAAAAAAAAAGCTTTTGTTATATAATTTTCTATATAGCATAAGCCTAAGAATAAAAAAGAATGTTCAATCCTCATTGAAGTTTAACATAGTATGTAATTTAGTTCATTTGTAAATGTTGCAAAATTTTAAAGATTGTCAATTTTAAGAAAAATTGGAACTTATATTTTTAAGATAAGATCTTATGAATTCATTTATTTAATATATAAATTATTTGCATCTACTTTCTGTAATCATTAAAAAATTCAGTTGAAAGTAGATTATTCTTAAATAAATTATTAAAGAGCATAATTTAAAGATAAAAATAAAGGTTTTTATTTATTGTAAAAATAATTACTCAGAATTTTTAATTTATATACTACCTTGATAAAAAATTTGATGAATGTGAAAAAAAATGGGCTTCTGAGTGTTACTGTTTTAAAATTATAAGAAATTCAGACAGACAAAAATCACTCGCATACATAAATATCTTGCTTTATTTGTGCAAAAGAGCTATTTCAGAAAATGTATATGAAAAAAATAATGACTTCTTTACATAAAAGATTTTTTTTTATTTATATATTTTATACAGTGCATAATTTCTGTTCGAAAATTAGCATTCAGTTAAAAGAAGGCATATAAATAAGACTGGATAATTAAAATTCTAGTTTAATTTAATTAAAATTAGTAGAAAAGTACATAATTATACACACCTATCAATTAAAATTTTTTAGAAAATTATCCAACAATTCAGATTAATGCATAAAGATACGTAACAAATTATTTCATAAAACATAAATTTAATTAACTTTATTGCATTTATTATTTACTTTTTAACAAAGAATTTTTACTTTTGTCAAGAAATATTAATAAAATTACTCTTCATAAAGTTTAAATGCAATAATTTAAAAATTAGGGAAAATTTATAAAAAGATTCCATACACATTAACATCGTATTGTAGCAAAATTTCTGTTTCTTGGGAAATATTCTTTCATAGTAAATAAAAAACATACATGGGAGTGACAAAAAAGAAATTTTTGCAATAACCACATGTCACTAACATATTACTAACATTAAATTAAAATCTTCTGTAGGAAATTGTCATATTAAAAAAAAAAACGCTTTAGAGCTTAATGTATAAATAATACAAAAAAAAAAAAAAAAGGTTTAGAAATGCGCTGAGATATTAATAAGAGTTTTGTGTAAACTGAAGATTTGTACAAATTATTCAACTGCATATCTTTCACAATTGTTTCTTTTTAAAACAATTATTCATTGATTAAATGTAAAAAAAACCATGAAATAAAATTTCTCTCAAATTTTTACTTTTAAGCAATTAGTGTATTGACAGAAATTTCACTTTTTGATTGATATTAGGCAGAAATGCAGAATTACACATAAAATACTACTATAATAATCTGAACAGTAACATCGAAAAAATTTCACAAAACGAGAGTCCACATTGCCAGACAACTTCTAATAGGGATTTACAAGGCTGATTTTACAGCTAAAAAGCATAATTCGAATATTATAATAATTATAAAAAAGGAAAATATTCTGATGTGAATATTTCCATATGAAAAAAAAAATTGTTCATAATTAGAAATTTGAATTAAATATTTTATACAAAAATTATGAAATACAGTACTTTATAAAACTAATTTTGTTAAACATTAACATTGCTACACCTGCAGCGATTTTAACAATGGTTGAAATTTTCACAGAGCTCTTTTGTTTAGGCATAACACCCCCCCCCCCCCCCTTTGATATAAGTATGTTACATATTTTTTTCATTTAATAATGCAATTACTTCTAAACAATATGTTGTTTTGAGATTTATTTATGAAGGAATCAATAATTCCCTTGACAAAATTTATAAGCATGCCTTAAAACAAGTGTTACATCAAAGTAAATTTATTTTTTAAAGACATCATCATTTTTCTACAAATATCTGATTTTTATTTTACAAAAGAATTCAATAGACAACTTACATATAATGTCATCATGTACTTTTGCATTCAATGACTTTTTCCCCACAGAATATCAAAACACAAGGCAGAAAGTAAAATAGGATCAGAAAACAAGTCGAATAAATTACCAAACCAATGTTAACGGTAATAAACGACATTTAACTTCGCATTTTAATTGTAAAAAAACACGAGTGAATTGCCAGAATATAAGAAGTTCCCAAGTGAAGTGCCCCCGGTTACAGTTACTGTTTACGTGCTAATGTTGAACCGTTTCTCGCCAAGTTGGGCAAGTTTCCCCTCTCCTAACCTCCCCATAGGAGTTGGAAACCTAACAATGCAGAGTTCCAGGAATTAGAGATAAAGGTCTAAGACGTAATTCTAGTACGAAGGAATTTGAGAGGCCTTGGGGAAGCAACGAAATTGAAGTTTACAAGTGAAATTATTTACAAAACATGGAAATGTAGCAAAAGGGATGGCTGATGTTTATTTGGAGTACTCCATATCATAATTTTGGCTTAACATTAAAAATATTGAAATAAAAAATATGCAGATAATAAAATAATTATTTACAAAATAAAATAGGTTTTGGATTACATTAAATGAACAGTAATGAATAATCATTAAATTATTTCGATTAACATTAAAAATATATAAATATTAAAATAAATAAATAAGATCACATAAATGTTAAGTAGGTATTAAGTTTTTAAAACATGGTTTGCATGGTTGCATGGAGTAATTTTAATATTAAACTAAAGTACTAAGTGATTCATTATTATTATTATTAAATTAAGATAATTTTTAATAAATATGGTTGACAAAATTTTAATGTTAAATAAATAATTTATATACTTATATTTATTATTAATTAATTTTTAAAGATAAAATATATAAATAACACCATATGCATAAAAATATGGTAAAATAATTAGTATAAAAGGCATGCTTAATACACAGGACACTATTTGAACGACGCCTCAAGACAAAGAAAACAATAATTGATGAGTAATATAAAGAATAATTGTTAAATTGATTAAAATAGGTTTTCATAACATCTAGGAGATAACAAAATTAAATGCATTTTAGAAATAAATAAATATATTTAGCAGATGCCAATGGATAGAAAATGAAAGAGCAAGAAACACTTCTTAACTTCTTTCCCGCGCAAACGAGTAGTGGGCAGTAGAGTTACAATAAAATTAAAAATGCGTTCCGTGCCATGACATAAAAAAGAATTTATCGTATTGTGCTGTGTTCTAGTCTATGTAACTTATTACACAAAAAAATCATGGGTATTGTCTTATTGAACGGTGCCCGTGGTTTTTTGACCATTTTGATTTCTTTCAGCTAATAATTATTTAATTAAATAATGTAAAATTGTTTATAAAGATCGTCAAGACAATTTTATTTCTAAGTGAAAATGAAATTTTTCAAGAAAAGAAAATTGTTTGGAATTCTATAGTTTTTATTTCTTTGTTTAAGATTGCTTTTATGCGTTTTGTTCTTACATTAAATTCTAAATATTATGAGTAACCCATCCGATTACATTTTTTAATTTTATTTATTTTTAAATACTGTGAAGTTAAAAAATATTGTACAATTGTATATAATATTATTTAAACCCGATAACAACTTGTATATATATTTTTTTTTTTTACTGCATTTTTTCCCCATAGTGGAGATGAACAAAATATATACGTCGTCTGGAAAATTAATTCATTAGTCTGAAATAAGACTTCTTTACTGTCATCATTCCTAAAAAAAATGTTTGCAAATGTAATTCTAGTGTAGCATACTTCTCTATTAGACTTCCTGTGTAACTCTAAATAATCAGCTACGTAGTAAATGCTAATGTCATCAAGTAAAATAAAACAAAACATTTAAAATTTCTGGCAATCATCCCTAAATATAATGGGTTCTATTATTTTATTGATAATTTATTTATCTAACATATTTATTTTCGTTTGAAAGTGTGATTTTTCAAGAAAAGAAAGTTGTTTGGAATTGCTATTATGCGTTTTGTTCTTACTTTAAATTCTAAATTTTATGAATAACCCGTATATAGACTGCCCAACAGATTTATATTATAAATATATAATAATAATTTATTTGTTTATTTTTGTAATGATTCTGCGATATCCTTAAATGAAGTAAAGATATTGGTTTCCAGACTGAAAACGTTACAAATACTTCACTTTTCAATTGAAAAGATCAATTTTGAATCAACATAATAGCAAGTTAGAGAATGATTATTGAACAGAAATTCTATATTTATTGTTATTTCAAACTAATTCATTAATTTTGAAAATTTAATTCATGGTGTAAGATGTCTGTATAGATAAGTGATATAAGATTTAAAAAATAATTTTAATATAGTATAGGGCTCAAAACGCTTCCCTCAGGGGAGCCAGCCTTAATTTGACTGACATGTGAGAGGGCAACATCTACTTTGACTTGGAAAGTTCTATTATTTAAATAATCTTAAATGATGTATAAGATATAGGGAGGAAATTTAAGCGTAATCAATTTATAAGTTAGACCATCGTGCCACAGTCGGTCAAAAGGTTTTGCCACATCAAGAAAGACACCTCCGGTAATAAGTTTATTATTTCTACTTTCAGTAATAATATTGGTAACTCTTAGAAGTTGAATGTTTTGGACGAAACCCAAATTGTTCTGGAGTTGTCCAAATTGTACATTGTTGTCAACACAGAAAGAATAAATTCTATTGTAGAGTAAATTTTCAAAATTATTTGCTACACAACTTAAAAGGCTAATAGGGCAGAAATTTATGGTCTTTGCCTGGTTTAGGAATCATTTTTATTATTGCGTGTTTCCAGCATGAGGGGAAATGATGATCTTCAGGTCTGACACTCAATCGTAGAAAAGCTTGTTTGATATCAGCAATCACTCCTATAGCATTAGTGTGAAATCTTAAGAGGAGTGGAGGAATTTGTTCTGAAAGACTGAACATTCATTTAGAGAAGAATATCCCGGTTGTTTGAAGGATGCATCAAAAACTGGGCGAACCTTAGTTGTAAGGCTTGATGATTTGATGACGGGCCTATGAGAAAGGTCATGGCCTGGCTTCGAAATTTCATTCTCCGGTATAGTTTCAATTATACCCTCTTTCTGCCATTGCCTCAGAACATCATCGTAAACTTCGTAGATATTTTCTTTCCCTAGACGTTTTGTAACTGAGCGTGGGCTAGATTCAGCCACATTATACTTATCATACACAGGTGGGTGACCAGCCAGCCAAGGTAATGCAATTTCATATCGTTGGTCTTCTTGAAATCTTATGGTTTCCTTGAAATGGATCAGAGTTTCTTCTTCCAGAAGGGTCTTATTTTTTCTTTCTACTGGATCTTTAATGCCCAAAACTTCTAGATCCCAAATTTTTGGCAGTTCAATATTTTGCAAAGATAATGTGGCCATGTTAACCACTTGTTTTTTCTTTCCTAATCCGAAAATTTTCCAACCTAATAAAATCTCTACAGCCGACAAACCAGATGTAAATACCTCTATTATTCCGGTCAAAATGCTTCCAAGCACATCAGCTCCTAGAAGAATTCTTATAGGCGGTGTATCTCTTCCAACATCAGTCAATACAATGCCTCAGGAAGCAGTTTTGGTAAGTTAGGTTTTATCACGTATTCTTGGTAAAGTTGAGCAAATCTTCGCTTGATCAAGAAGAGCCACAGATGTCGAATATCTGAGATCCAAACTTTCAACAGTTACTGAAAACCTGCCATGCTCAGCAGCAGGAGAAATTCCACCATCAAACAGTCCTTGAGATAGAATTTCTGTTCCGGAGGGAGAAAGATTTAACTCTGCAACTAAACGCTTTTCCATATAGGATCGATGTGATCCACCATCCATTAATGCTCGAACACAGACTTCTTTTCCCTTCTGTCGTTGTCTGACGATGATTGTTTTGAGATATATTTCATATTCCGAGGAATGATTTGTTAACAAAATTTCTGTAGACTTAGCTTCCTCGTCAGCTACTTTGCTCTTCGGTAAAGAATTAATACCTTTTCGTAAACCAGGGCAAAGTAATGCATAATGCCTCCGTTCACAAATCAGGCATCTAACGTTGCTATGGCGCTTTTTGGTCATATGACCAGACTTAAGGCAAACAAAACAGCATCTCTTGGGCATAACTTGTTTCTTTCTGTCATCATAATTCATGTTCGAGATTTTCTGAAATTCTTGACTTGGGTGAGAACGATCCCAGAAACCACAATTATTTTTCCCAGCAGATGAATTTGCAATTAAAGTTGCAGCAGTAGGTTCATCTTTGTGCACTGGTTTATGGGTCTGTGTGTCCTTTCGTTTGGGTGTCCTTTCGTTTCATCCCATTTCCAAATGCAGTTTCAGCTAGAACACGATGTTCTTCGCCTTCTACTTCGTGACGTAAGAAACACATAAGATTTTCTAGAACCTTCTCCTTCGTGAGAATAGAATCCTCTTTTACTTCTCTGTTGAGTTTATATCTATCCCAAGCTTTTAAGATTTCCACTGGAAGACAAGATTCAACAACAGGATACAACATTGCTGCATAATTGGAAGTTGTCACACCCAATCTCTTTAATGCACATAAATAAGAACCAAGTTTATCGTATAAATCACTTAATTTTATGTTCGTTTTACTGTTTACTAGTGCCAAAAGATCTCGGATGTAAACTTCAATCAATAAATCTTTCCTACCAAATCGGGATTTCAAATGTTCAATAACCTTTGAATAATTTTCCTTAGATGGTGGGTAGCTTTCAACAATATCACAAGCTTTCGTATTTGATTTTAATGATGACAACAAGTATTGAAATTTATCTTCCACTCTTATACTTTCATCTTCGTCAATACGACGAAATTGTCCCCAAAACTCAACCCATGATCTAGGCATAAGATCATACTCTTTTAGACGTAATTTTGACAATTGCAAATTATCGGGTGTGCATTTATTGGAAACTACAGAGGAAGTTTCATTTTTTTGGTTATAATACTTCTCGTATATAACTCGTATTTCAGTAAATCTGTCTCTGTACGATTCCGACGTATCATATTCTTCATCAGTAAAATCGATCAAATCTTTGATTTTTTCATCAACTTTAAATAAACGTTCAGCTTTCTCATTAATTTTATTATACTGAACATGAATGTCCTTTTCTAGATAAACCTTACGATGAATTTCATCAAATACATTTGCCGATACAGTAAAAAGACGTCGTAAATTAGTTCTTTCATTACGTAATTTAGTCTCTAATTGTTCTTGTTCAGCCTTTAATTTAGCCTCAGTCTCTACTTGTTCCGTTTTTTCAGTCATTTTATTTATCGTAAACATAAATCAAAATGAACATAAACACTCTACACAAATATCTTTTTTTTATACAGTTCGCTTATACTAGTTGAGATATAAACAGTTCGTACAAATACACTAATGTGCAAAACTTAAGCAATAATGTAAAAATTTAGCAGATAGCCATGAAATTGCAGAAAAGGAGGTCTGGAGATTAGTACAATGAACACGTAAGTCAGTAGAAACGTGAGGCGACGTGAGCGTACGCAAAACGCGTGATGTCGGCGCGCGCAGCTCAACAGTAGAATAAAAGGAAGGACGGAGAAGCAATTCAACATATTCGCTGCAAGTGCCAGTGAGTCAGTTCGTGAAATATGGCTAGAAGAAATCACCTGGACGACTTCACACGTGGAAGAATGATCGGAAAGCTGGAGGGGGGGAGGGGTACTGTCACCAGTGTAGCTGCAGAGTTCGGAATCAACAAAAGTGTCGTTTCGCGAGCGTTCCAAACCACAGGTACAGCTGTTAGAAAGGTTGGTGGTGGCCGCCCGAGGAAGACAACTACAGGGGATGACCGATATATCGTCCAGCAGGCGAAAAGAGGCCGACAGCAGTCAGCAAGCACCATTGCTCAGAAAGTGTGTACAGCAACGGGGCGACAAGTGTCGCGGTTTACTGTGGCCAGACGCCTTCACAAAGGGGGCCTATTCGCCCGTCGTTCTGAACGCTGCCTCCCGTTGAAAGTTGGCCACCGACGCCACCGTTCACAGTGGTGCAGAGAGCACAAAAACTGGACAACTGATCAATGGAGTCGTGTCCTCTTTACGGATGAGAGTCGGTTCTGTACCAGAAGCGATTCTCAACGCGTTTTGATTTGGAGAGAGGTCGGGACCCGGTTTTATCCCAGTAACCTCAAGGAAAGACATCGTTATGTTGGTTCTGGAGTTCTTGTTTGGGGAGCCATTTTGCTGAACGGATGAACTGAGCTCCACGTTTTCGACAGAGGGTCTTTAACCGGAGATCGCTATTGTGAGGAGGTACTCCTTCCCCATGTGCGTCTGCTCCGAGGTGCTATTGGCCCAGACTTCATTTTTATGGATGATAATGCACGGTCACATCGGACTCTTGCTGTTGAGAAGCTACTGGAAAGTGAAGATATTACTCGAATGGATTGGCGAGCGTACTCCCCATATTTAAATCCCATCGAACATGTGTGGAATGATTTGGGGAGACGCATTGCAGCACGCTTACATCCTCCGGAGAACACCCAACAACTCAAACAGATGCTGATTGAGGAATGGGCACTCCTACCGCAAGAAATATTGCACCAGCTGGTTCTGAGTATGCGGAGACGGTGCGAAGCAACCATTGCAGTGAGGGGAGGGCATATCCCATATTAAGGAACATCTGTTTGTTGTTCTTCCTCTTGGATAGACAATCATAAATTACGATACTATGCGTTCAATAAAGCTTGTTTTTGTTTGATTCCATACCGTATGCATTGTATTCCTTTTTCCGCGCCGATGCTTTCGTCATCCTTTACGTACATAATACTCTCCCTCATTTCTGAATGTCATGTCTCTCAGATGATTTCTTGTGGAGTTATGGCAAAAAACCCATCTGTTGCTTAAGTTTTGCACACCAGTGTATAACACAGAAGCAGCCAAAATAAAATCCATAAATTACCTGGATTACCAATACGTAAATTTGCTTACTTCTGTTTCACTACGTAATGCAGAGTACAATGTCCTTTGTCATTGACGTCAGATGTTGTGACTGAAACGGAATTTCTTCTTTGATTATAAAACACGTTTATTTGCACAACACACGAAAGAGATGATGATACATGATGAGGCTATATACAGATGAATAAATCCTTGTACATGATTTGCTTATGTAATACGTGCATCTTATTGATGAAAAACATTATCTTAAGATTCTACATTCTGTGTTATTATCTCTTATTTATAATACGAACCAAAACCTTTTTCCTTTTAGTTTCCAGATTTCAAAGTGAAATACAATACTAGAAGAAATAAAGTGATACAGGAAATTAAAAACTTATTAGGGGTGGCAACATCTGTGCTTCCTTTTTTTTGTTGAAATATAAGGTTTTCCGGAAATATTTAATGAAATATTATGGTATCTTCTGCAATTTTTGCAAGAGAATTTGCCGGTTAATTCTCTGTAATTCCAACGTGCCTTGGAGACCAGATGAATCCAATGGAAAAAATGCTATTACAAATATCTTGAAGTTTATTGCCAAGGAACTGGATGATACGATTGGAATGGATATTTCAATTCTGTAATGCCTGTAGAACTGATAGATTGCCCGCGAGGATAATATATTTATGAGATGACAGAAGATAAGTTGAAAGGATTAAAAAGAATGCAAGATTTTCTGCTGTGAAAATACTGTTGTAATTTGAAGTCTATCTTGACTCTTATGAAGACTCATGTGAAAAATAATTGATGACTGCTAGTGAATGTTTAAGATATGTCTTAGATGCTTCAGAGGCTAAAATGATCCTATCTTTCCAATGTTCACTTTTGAATTATTCAAAAAGGTGTTTGATGATTTGATGAGATAACTGTTTTGTTTGAAAAGATAAATCATTGAGATGAAATGGGATTTTAGAATTCAAATTAATAGGAAGAAAATTGGGAATTAAATTAGAAGATTGAATATTTAAATTGTCGAAAGGATTTGAAAAAAAGTAGAGAAATGGAACGTTTAACCTTGTGATTTTATTTCCTGAGCAAAGATAAATGCTAAGTGGAGAAGAGGAATCTAAATATGTTTAAGAAAAAAGCGCTCTGGTAGACTGTACTGTCTCTGAAATAAAGAAAGTTGATCGGCTTCTTTTAGTCAGATGGGGATCGGTGTTCACTTCGGAAGACTTGTTGCAAAACGTAAAGCAAGATTATATGCAGCGTTTAGTGTTTGGAAGTCGCTATGACTGGATGAGATAAAGAGATATTCAAGTAAACTACAAAATGTGGAATTTATTATTTGAATTAAATGTCAGGACCGACAACCCCAGGAATTAGCTACAATTGCTTTGAGAGCATTAAACTTTTTAATTATTTTCTTTTTAAGGTATAAGAAGTATTGTGCCAACGGCCGTACCATGCTGAATATACCGGTTCTCGTTAGATCACCGAAGTTAAGCATCTTTGGGCGCGGTCAGTACTTGGGTGGGTGACCACCTGGGAACACTGCGTGCCGTTGGCATATTTGGGACCTGAATGGCCGAGTGTCTAGCGCTCTGGCGCTCGGTGCCACAGGTTTCGGGTTCGAATCCCGGCGGTGCCATGGATGTTTGTAGTGGTTCGGAATCCACTTTAAGCCGTAGGTCCCGGTCTTCTATGACTGTAAGAGCGTCACGGAGCAAAAGTCAGGCTTCTACCTACGGGTGCTCCATCAAAACAGAAGCTGCTTCCTTCCCCTTCAATCATGAGTCCATATGGGCTCGTGGGCTTGGCCAGCCAAGTGGGATAAGAAACAACAACAACAACAACAACAGAAGTATTGTTGGAAAGAGAGATTTTGAGTTTTCTTAGTTTGGTTTGTCGCTCTACGGTCATCTTGTGCACAATTTAGGCTAAAAAGACCGGAACCTTCCGCTTAAAGTGGATTCCGAACCACTGCAAACATCCATGGCACCGCCGGGACTCGCACCCGAAACCTATGAGAGATTTTGAGAGAAAATTATGCATAAAATACGGATATGTTGTTTCCAAGAGATATGGAAATGGTAAATTTGCAAAGGTATTGATGGTTGTTTTTTAAAGGAAAAATTCAACGCTTCACATTTTTCGGGTTGAAGAGTGAATTTTCATGTTTGGCACCATTTTGTGATTTCATAAAGGGTTATTTGAAGATTACCAAGAAGTTTTTCAAAAGTTTTATCATTGTGAAAAAGGAACATATTATCGGGATAGTATAATAAATATTCTGTACAAGCAATAAAATATTTCTCACATAGATTGCAAAAAGAAAGTCACTGAGAATACTGCCCTGCTCTACATAATGAAAGGAAAGTAATTTCATCGACACAGAGTTTCTCCATTTAACGTAATAATTCCTGTTATTGATGAAATTATACATCAATTTTGCAGCGTTGCCCTATATACCAACCTGTAAGATTTTATAAATAAGTCCGTCTCATCCAACCGAAACATAAGCAGAAGAAATGTGTAAATTGCGAAAAACAAAAAAAAAGTTTTGGCCTTTTTTACTTCAACTATTTTGTAATGTAGGTGTAACAACGAATACACGCAATCCCTGAAAGGTATAAAGCCAGGATGATAAGGATGGAATTTGTCAGGAACTGTAAAATGAATTATCCTCTTGAATACATTACGTTTGAAGATTTTGCTTACAACTTAAGTCAAAGCTAATGAGCTATATGAGGTAGGGGAAGTGCTATCTTTACCAGGATGAGTATATTTTTTGCAGTTATCCATTCTTGTTGAATAACACCAAACACACTCATGTCCATAAATTAAGGATAATTCAGAATCACACAGAAATTGAACTCCAAAATAAAAATTTCACCTGTAGAATTATCACACACATCTTGAAGAAGAATATGCAAATTACAGGAAACCACCAGATGGCGCAGATAGTACGTCACAATGACGAGAGTGTAAGAGAGGGGTATATAAAGAATGGTGGAAAAGAAGTAAAATTGTTCACAAGCGCTTTAAAAGCCTTTCAGTGGAATAACCGCATAGTTATGCCACAAAGGAAGCATTTGGATGATTTTTTACGTGGTAGAATTATCGAAGGACTGGAATGTGGACGTACCCAGCTGGAAGTATCCGAGGAACTTGGAATCACCCAGAGAGTCATCTCCAGGCTTTGGCAACGATTCCAAGATGATGGTAATGTGAGTAGATGTTACAGCACAGGTCGCCCCCGAGTTACAACGCCGAATGAGGACCGGTATTTAGCAGTTACTGCCAAAAGAAACAGACGGAGCACAGCATCAGACCAGTCTCGTCAGCTCTCTTCAGCTACCGGTACGACATTTTCAAGGCAGACCGTGTATAGACGCTTAGGGCACATTGGTCTATATGATCGTAGGCCTGTCAGATGTCAGACTTACTGCAACTCACTGTCGCCTGCGATTAACCTGGAGTAGAGAGCATGCATTGTGGACACCGTAACAGTAGTCTGGTGTGATGTTTTCCGACGAGTCCAGGTTTAGTTTGCAGTCTGATTCTCGCCGGACTTTCATATGGAGAGCGCCAGGTACCCGTTACCACCAAGAGAACACCATTGAACGACACCGTTACGGTGGTGCAGGATGGCTCGTTTGGGGAGGAATTATTCTTGGTTCCAGAACTGACCTGCATGTTCAGAGTGTAACGATGACAAGCCACATCTATCGGGATGTCATTCTGGAACCACATGTACGTTTGTTTCGGGGCACCATGGGTGCTGAATTTCTGTTTATGGATGAGAACGCCCGTCCTCACCGTGCAAACATTGTAGACGAATGCCTCCAATTGGAGGATATCACCCGTATGGATTGGCCAGCATAGTCACCGGACTTGAATCCAATAGAGCATGTGTGGGATATGCTTGGCCGACGAATTGCAGCCCGTCAACCCCCTCCCCGCTGTCAAACGGAACTTCGGAGGGCATTGCTTGATGAGTGGTGTAGTATTCCCCAAGATCAGATTGATAATTTGATACTCAGCATGCCTAGGCATTGTAAGGCCTGTATTGCATCGTCCGGGAGACATATTCCATATTAACCATCATACTAACCATGTTATACTGTTTTTTGTAAATAGGTTCTTTTTTGAAATTTGCTCCAGGGAGTAAAAATCGCAATTTTTATTAAATATGTCAAACATATAGCATCTTTTTTGCTCTTTACCTTTTGTTTAATAAATAGACTTTACAAATAAGTCAAATTTGTTTTGCTTCTGTCTCTTTCTTTGCCTGAACTTCATTATCCTTAATTTATGGACATGAGTGTAAAATAAAATTATAAAGAACAGTGGTGATATTACATCAAGTTTTAAAAAAAAATATTTTTGATTTCTTAAAAACCATTCTTTTTTAATTTAGTGAATTTGATCTTTAAATGTTAATTTTTTTACAGCAATAATAAAATATTTGTTTGATAATCTTCTTCAGATTTTAAGGCATATACTCATTAATTTTATACTATTTAGCAAATGTAGGAATTGTATGAAATAAAGTCACATAATTTGCACCGGAATTACCGTATCATTTCGTATGGTATCGGAAATTCAGTACGAAACTAATTTATTGATATATACACTAATTTTATAAGAAAATTAGAATTAGTATAGAATGTTAAAAATTATTTTTTATTTATTGCATAGATAATAATTAAAAAAATTATTGTTTTATTGCATAGTTATTTTTTATTTAATATATTTTAATAACTATTTCCTTCACTGAAGCTGATACATTTAAATAATGGATGTATTTATTAATATACTAATGTGCCCAAAAAGTAAGACCAACTATTTTCTTTTCAAAAATCCTTTATTTATTCTTCCAAATTTATTTCATCGCCTTCAAAGTAATCCCCTCCGGACACAATGCACTTATGCCAACTTTTTCGCGCTGCGATTCACGTTGAATCTCCACAATCGACTCAAAATGGTGTCCCCGGAGTGGTCTTTTGAATTTAGGGAATAGTCAGAAGTCGCACGGTGGGAATACGGTGGTTGTGGAACGATATGGGTTTCATTTTTGGCGATAAAGTCACAAAGAATCAATGCAGTGTGAACTGACGCATTCAATGTTTTCGGTACCAATCGAGATTTGAAGCGTTTGAGGCCCAAAAAATCTTTTAAAATGGAATTGACCGATCCTTTTGAAATTCTAACATCAGCAGCAAGGTCTCTAATTGTAAATCGACTGTTTGCAAGCACCAAATCTTTAATTTTTTGGACGTGAGCTTCGTCGGTTGAGGTTGATGGTCGGTCAGAGGACTCTTCGTCTTCAACGCGTTCTCTTCCTTCTTTGAACAGTTTATACCCCTTCTAAACATTTCTTTCCGATATAGGAATGCTCACCGAATGCCTTCTGCACATTCTATACGTTTCCGCAATAAAAATTTATCTTCGCTTTCGAATTCATTCCAAGTAATACATCGGAAATAAAAATTGCTTTAATTTCTCAAATTACAGACTATAGTTAATTTGTAAATCTGTATTAAAAATAAAATTATTTAAAAATTTGGGTATTTAACAAGATAATAAATAAACAAGGGGCAAATGAAATATATTTGTAGTAGGAAAAAATGCAGCAATTTTTAGAAATTAAAGAAATTTAACGAGGAAGTTGGAAAATTATGCATTGTGGTAAACAATTAACAAATATAAAATATTAATAAAATGTGTTAATTTAAATTTAATAGATTTACTTAAAAGACTCATAGCAGAAACATTTAGCAGTATATATTTGTCAACAAATTATTTATACTATTTGTTTCTCTACAGAACAATAGATGGCTCCATGATATAGAAATTCTCTTTGATACAAATCTTTTGATTCGAATCATTCAAAAAAATGTTCGAAAGTTTCGAATCATTTAAATGATTTGAATCGCCCATCGTTTATTGAAACACAGCTGTCTGTACTCAGTGCGTACTAATACCTTTTACATCGCGTAGTGATACATGTTTTATTTGATATATGTATATATATTTGTTTTAATGCAGCTGGCGAACACTTTAGACAATTGTCTTGGATGCCTTAAGGTGTGCGCTGCACCGACGTTACTCACTTAGCACTACCCAGGAGGTGCGTGTAGCTTGGAGATAAGCTACGGATGCGGAGTAACAGTACCCCTGCAACCCTCTACGATCATGTTAGACCTACGGTTTAAAGGGGATTTCGAACCACTACAAACATCCATGGCACCGCCGGGACTCGAACCCGAAACCTGTGATACCGAGCGCTAGAGAGCTATGCCACACGGCCATTCCGGCCCTGTTTTGTTTGATATAGGAATAATGATTTGTTTTCTTGTTTTCTTTGAATATATTTCCCTCTCTTTCTCTTACCAGTTTCTTTGTTTTTCTTTTTTATTTCTTAATCAAAGATCATTTTTCTTTTTCATTTGTGAAATAGGCCACTGAATTTAAAAAAAATATTTTGTGATGACAATTTAAATGTGTAATTTTACTGTCTATTTTCGATACGTGAAATAAAAAAAGACTGAACTATTCCATAAAAATTATATTAAAAAGAAAATGAAATAAACATTTTAAATAAAATTAAAAAACTTAAAATTGAAATTAAAATTAAATAAAAGTTGAGTTTAAAAAATTCGTTGCTTTAGATGTTTAATTCCACCATTAAATAATTTAATTTATACATAAATGAGGATCGATATCGATCTGTCGGATAGATTGTTGGAATTAAGAATTAGTCAGTCTCGGTTAAAATTCGAACAACGAGGTTGAACCGAAAGCTCCCTTTCTCTATACCTGGCAAAAGGACGATTAATCCCTAGGCCGGAAGGTCCTTCAATTTGGCTCAAACTGGAAGGTGTAAACCCATCCTGAAGATACTATTCGTGAGGTGCAAATTCAACTCTTTGTGTTGCTGTTAATGGCACTGTGTGAATGTAATGTAGCAGGCCTTTTGTGGGTTCTGAATGGCCTAGTTTCTAGAGCTCCGGCGCTCGGTGCCATGGATGTTTGTAGTGGTTCGGAATCCACTTTAAAACCGTAGGGCCCGGTCTGACATGATCGTAGAGCTTTACGGGGGTAGTGTTACTCCACGTCCGTAGCTTATCTTCAAGCTACACTCACCTCCTGGCTAGCGGTAAGTGAGTAAAGTCGGTGCAGCGCTTGCCTTAAGGCATCAAAGACAATTGTCTAAGTGTTTGCCAACTGCATTAGACCAAAATAAATAAATAAATAAAATAAAAGGGGGCCTTTTGTGATGCGTCCGGAGTTATGTTGAATTTGCTAATGATCTTGCATTCCATGAGTGAAGGACTTCCTGTTTTAGTCTCGTCATTTAAAAACAACAAAAATAAATGATTAATATTATATTATTTATTTTAAACTATTCTATTATTATTATTATTTTTATTTTGTCCCATTCTTATATGAAAAAAAAAGAATGAAAATGTCACATTTAGAAGAAAGGCGAGGGGAAAACTTTTTGAATATTTTTAACAGAATTGTAACAAACATTTTGAATGTTTTTTAATAATTTTGTTCATTCTAAAAATTAATTACACCGATTTTTCAACAAAATGTTTTAATTCAGCTTTCAAATTTGACTTGACTTGATCAGGTGTTTTGAGATTTATGTTCACATAAGCTACTTTATCTCAATTTATCGAAATGTTATCAATTTTCAAAACATATAACTATTCAATGACATAAACATAAAACATTATTTTTTTTATTTCACTAGTATATTTAAAAATTAAAATTAAAAATATCGTTCAAAGAAATGCAATATTAAGCTCAAAAATAATACAAAATATTATGATTTACATTTTAGAGTACGTAATATTCTTAGAATTATACAATAATTTATAGATTCTTAGACTTATGCAATAATTTGTGTTATGTTATGTTCTTAGAATTATACAATAACTTCATCCTACAATTGAGCAAAAATGTTTCTTTCGTACTCTATTAACAAAAGTTGAAAGATTAGAGGGAAAGAATTTAATCCAAACACAAAATTGCATTAAATCTTTCTTTTTTGTTGAACATCGGTGGGCTTCATGTACTATTTGCCTATCCCATGAACAGTCCACCAACGAAAGGGCAAACGAGTGACGCTTTAGTGAACTTAACTGCGCTCTCTCTCCCTCCCGCATTTGAGTGCCATATGAGAGAAAAACAGTAAAAAGCCCTCGATGCAACCTGACTATCGATGCGAGATTCTTTTACACATCATCGATTCTCCTCGTTTTTTAAAGCAATGACTACAACAATGGCTCCAGCGGATTCGAACCTCTGCCTTCTTGCACGCTAACGGCGCAATTTGCCTTAAATCACCTGCATTCAATTTAAAAGCCATTTCAATACTTATTTTAGAAATTCGGATTTTCCTTTTTATTTATTTAAGCAATAATAAAATTATTATTAATGTTCAAAATATTGTTCAATTAGCAAATTAGATTTAGAATGTGTTTCATATTTTCGATATTTAAAGGTAAAGGATCAATGTCTACAATATAATGTTTTTTAGTACAATATTATTAATAATAAATCTTCGAAAAAAAATTTTCTCATTGTTTTAAGAAAATTAACTGTTCACAAACATAATTTTTTTCATGATATTTTTTTAAACAAAAAAATAGTTGTAGAAAATTCTTAAATTTAAAAAAAGATAATTAAATACTTATGTTTCTAAGCAAAAAATTAAAGTAATAATTAATTTGGTGAAAATATGCATCTGAAATAAATAAAATAAAAAATAAAAATTATAAATTCTTTTTTAAAATTTTTATTTATTAAGTTTTCAGTGTTTTTTTTTTTTATTTAAAAAACAATTTTAAATTCATGAAATTTGATAATAATAATTTTCGAGGGAGGGGCTTGAGTGGCTCTGGCGCTCGGTACTACAGGGTTCGAGTCCCGGCGGTGTTTATAGTGGATGTTTGTAATGGTTCGGTATCCACTTTAAACCGTGTGTCCCGGTCTAACTGATCGTAGAGCGTTGCGGGGGTATTGTTACTCCGCGTCCGTAGCTTATCTTCAAGCTACACGCACTTCCTGAGTAGTGCTAAGTGAGTAACGTCGGTGCCGCGCTTGACTTAAGGCATCCAAGACAACTGTCTAAGTGTTTTCCAACTGCATTAGAAAGAAAAAAAAAAAAAACTTCGATATGCATCTAATTTGTCAAAATTTACAGCCAGAGATCAAATAGTGGAGGTATTGTTATTTTGTTTATTATGTAATTGTTCTCTTCCACAGTGTGTAATTATTTTCTAACTGATTTTAAGGATATTGAAGACATAATGTCCAAAATCTGAATCAAAAGAATTTTTAGTGCCGTTTTGAAATTCAAGAAAATAATTTAATAAAATTACCTGAACTTAATAGAAAAAAAATGTAAAAAAATAAAATTGTTCTCGAAAAACCGTTCATAAGTAGTGAGAATCGGTGTAAAGTAAGCTATATATAAAGATGATGTGTTTTCATTAGTTTTAATATTAATGAGGTAAAAAAAACAAAAACAAAAAAAAATAGATGTCTAATACTATTTGTATTAAACAAAATGAGGATGAAGTAGAACCCATGATCCATTTTTAATGAATCTGAAATTAAATAAATCTGATCTCTTTTTATAAATCTGAATCCCCTTTTCCCCTCATAAAATGAGATTTCTGCCGCTTTACTTTCGAATAGAGAAGAGAAAGAAATTTGTCCTTCGCAAAACCTCGTGAGAAGGACCAAAACCAAAACATATGAAAAAACACAAGGCCAGATGGCTATTAATTCCAATATTTGATTTGGAAAATCAAATTAAATTCAGATAAAAAGCATGTCTAATGTATATTCTTAAAAATTACAATTTAAATGATGTCACTATTTTTGGCCAGTCTGTCAACCTGGGTTACTGAATATAAGTACCTCCTAGGGTTGGTACTAGACGAAAAATTATCTTTCATCCTTCTCACGTATCAAAAGAGTAGTCGCTAAAGCAATAGCTATGAGTATTCAAATCAAACTCCTAATTTCTCCAAAGAGCAGGCACAATCTTCTGTTCTACAAATCTATTATAAGGTCTATTATCTTATATGGTTGTCCCGTTTAGGCTTCAACCACCATACCCAATTTGCAAAAGTTGCAAACATTTCGAAATAAAATGGTAGCCAGTATAGTAAATGTCTCTTGGTTGTTAGAAAGAAAAGAAAAAAAAATCCAGAGATCTAAACCTTGTTCCTAGTGTTGATCATATTTTCAAAATTTCTAGAAAGTTCGATCATATCGACAATGAAGCGATAAGAAGATTAGCTGTATATGATCTAGGTGTTTGTAGCTGTAGGAGGAGACATCGACTGTTTTTTGATATCTCTGTTGAGTTTTTCTCCAACCACGAAAAATTCTCCGTTAGTGATCAATTTATTATTAATCTGAGCTACTTTGTTTGGCCTTAAATTATGGATTGATT
The DNA here is from genome assembly GCA_021605075.1 of Caerostris darwini. Classification (NCBI taxonomy): domain Eukaryota; kingdom Metazoa; phylum Arthropoda; class Arachnida; order Araneae; family Araneidae; genus Caerostris; species Caerostris darwini. Next base: position 36,670 of record BPLQ01010205.1, read on the forward strand.
CCATAAATTTTAATTTTCTCTAAATTACATTCCCCTTTCTTGCTAAATAATTCTTTTGCGACATCCAAATGTTGACTGCCGATAAATTTTCATTATTTATTTATTTTTTTAATCATTAGTCCAGCTGAAATTCCAGGATGATTTATTTTTCTTCAATGTTTTTATCTATCTGTTCAATGCTTTTTATGCATCTGACAACGGGCCCAAATTGTACCAATTGTCTTTGTCATACTTTTTTCCAACTTAAATTTAACTTTTTAAATTTTGTTCCTTTAGTGAATATTTATAATATTCCTCGTTTAGTAAATATGTTTTCTTGTTTTAAGTTTATTTTGATCCTTTTTAAATTTTATGCATGTACATTTTTAATTTCTATCCAAAATTAAGATGTGGTGGTATTTGTTGTTCTTTACCACAGAAAAACTCCGCAATTGATACGTCGGTTGCAACAGATAGTCACCTTTCTCCGGAAGCATCGACCAGCATCCTCTGCGCAATGCGATTAGTTGAACGAAGCACCAAGACAGATGTCAAGGGTCAGAGTCATACTCATTTTCGGGGTGGAGGGGTGGGGGGTGAAAATGGTTCTTTTGAGAAAATATTTCGTCTTTCTTTGAAACTTTTTTTTTTTTTTTTTTTTAAATTGCCGGGGGAGTGGGGGGGGGGTTTTAAAAGGTTTTTTTTTTAAAATTTTTTGTTTTTTTTTTTAATTTTTTTTTTTTTTTTTTTTGAAATCGACTCTGAAGTATTGATGGGCTGTTCGAATCATTTTAATGATTCGTTTTGTTCGAATTTTTTATTTTTTTTATTTATCTTGAATCTTGAATCGAAGGAGTATATGGGGATGCGAAGCAACAAGGACTATAATCCCCTAATCACTATATGGGAACAGTTCATTTTCCCTATTTATACGTCACTAAAAAGGATGCGAGATTTATTTTCCGCTCAGTAAGGAAATTGGAGCGAACAATTTTTAAAAAATTTTTTTTTTTAAATATCAGCTAGGAATGATCCATATCAAAGAAAATTTCCATATTGTGGCGTCATCTGTCGTATGTCAGAGGAACTAATAGAGTGAAATAATTTGTTGCTGGGCAGATATACTATGTTTATACCCATAAAAGATTTTTAAACACTTTTCTAAAAATAAATTAAGTATGTACAGCTAAAGTTTTCTACAATAACTATTTCACATAATTGTGATGACCTTAAATTAATTTTAATTTAATCAATATTTGTCATTTATAAATTATTCATCAACATACATCTACTTCCTCGCTAATTTTTTTTAATTTCCAAAAACTTTTCTCCACAACTAATGATATAACTTGTTTGTCGTCTTTTAACTTTCAAAACATCAATTTTTAGAATAATTTTATTTTTAATAAAAATTTATAGATGAGCTGTAATATGTGGTTCGTCTTCTAATGTGACTTAAAGAATCGAAGCAATTTTTTATTTCCCATTTATTGTTGGAACTGAATCTCGCAAGCGGCATTCGTATGCATATACGCTGCATATGCTCTCGTATCCAGAATAATAAAATTCTTAAAATTAAGATTTGTTAAATGATACTGATTAAAAAAAAAAATGATATTAATCCATTATTTACTTATACGTAATTGTTCATTCTCCACATGCATGACATATTGGTTTTTTTTTTGTGCTAAGTACCAAATTTCTATATTATTCCTTATAATTTTATTACTATTGCATATAATTTTAAATTTAATTTTAAAAATAAAAAAACAAAGAGCAGATAGAAATAAATTATAGTTTATATATAAAATTTTTTTTCTTAATCGAGCAAAATCCATATATCATTTGATACTTTTAAATTTTAAATGGATCATTTATTTCTTACTACCATACATTTAAAATAATTCGACATACATTTAAAATAATTTGACAATATATTTAATACAAAGATAGTATGCCAAAATAAAATTCAGAAAACAGTTTTAATTATTAAACAATTAAATAACTGTACTCTTAATTCAAGAAATGTATTAAAAACTAATATAATTTTTCTGTTAAAAAAATTCAATATTAAAAAGTCGAAACTGCGCGAAGGGTAAAGAATTACTTGTTTTTGAAAGTGAATACGAATTGTGTTAACAAATATATCCATTATTGAAATGGCAAAAAAATAAATAAATAAATTAGGAATAAATAAATAAAAAAATTAATTAATTAAAAAATATACATAAATAAAAATAATAGTAAAAAATAAATAAATCAAAAAATTTAAATAAATAAAAATAATAGTAAAAAATAAATGAATAAAATAATAATAATAATAATAGCAAATAAATTTTAAAATTTCATTTTAATTCTGACAACAATGCTGATCGGACTGAAGTCATTCAAGGGGAGGGGGGAAGGGGCGCCTGGGTCAAAATGGCTTTTACCCTATTTACTAGCAAATACAAAAAGTATCTAAAATGTAAATTATTTAACCCCTTAACTGCCGCCGGCGTATATATACGCCTTTCCGAAGTACGATCCTTTGCGTTGCGCTGCTATAAAGAAAACTGCTCCCACGGTCTTGGAATGCCACAAAATGACCTTGACAATATTTGAAACGGATTTTATTATTTCAGAGAAAAGGGATAGGGTATTGGTAAAGGGGATGTTTCTGAAACGGTGAGTCATAGCTGTGCAGTTTTGGCTTCTGGTGCTGTTTGAGTAGGTCGTGCTTTTTGCTATGGTCGTGTAGGTCGCAACGAATTCTTCTTTTGCTTCCGTTTCGTCGTGAAACCAGCTATCAATACAATGAATGTGATTTTGGTTTATGTGACTTGGTTTATAAAAAACAAGTTTAGACATTTTAAATAAATAGTTATTTCTTCTATCATATTTTACATATGAAACAATAAAGAATTCTTGTTTTAGGAAATATCACACAGCAGATAAGTTCTAACATCTGTTTTATTACACTGTTATTCTATACTTTAAATTTAGAATTTTTGTTTTTTTTTACATTTTATTTTTTCTGTGAAAGTAAAAAGGTTTTATGTTGCAAAACGCACCTCTTTTTTTCCTCCAATACATCGCATAACTACGCGCGCCTGTATGAAAAACGGTGGCACTGGGGAGCGCATCTCGTAAGTTTTCCTCGGCAGGTAAGGGGTTAAAAATATTTAATAAATTAGGAGCACTTAATAGGGGGTGGGGGTGATCAGACTGAAGCAGTTCCAGAACAGACTTCTGATGTTTCTGGGCCTTCCCGAGTCAACAGATCCGGGGACAAAGAGTTCAAGTGCCCCAACGACTTGTTCTGCTGAATTCTTCTAAATATTTTTGAGTCCCCTATGGTGAACGTGGAATCAAAAGGGGGAAGAAGTTGGACACATGCCTCACTTATCCTACGATTCGAAGAGAGCGGTCGTCGAACTTCCTTTCTGACAAGTGGCCCAACCCGGAACTTCAGTTTTATGTTAGTATTACTGTGGTCGATATTGTGTATATGAAGCTGTAATTTTATAATATGTTTCGTCGATAATTAAATGTTGTTTATGCGGAAAAGAGTTTTACAGTGACTTATTTTAGAGACTAGACAGCTGTTAAGGATTGGCTAGATGCTGTAGAGCCCCTTTTTTCTGATTCTACAGATACGAAAATTTTTAGCGCAGCACTTGTATTGAATGTACATTTTTTAAAATGCAATTTTAAATATGCGACTGAATTAATCACTTTTCAATTAACTCTTTTAAAAGATATTTCACATTACGCAGATGTTTTTAGGTTATTTAATTCTTTATTTTTTATGGGCGACTACTCAGTTTGATTCGGTCTATTCATTCAGTGGTAAGACAAGTGTGAAAGAAGGCAAATGCTCGAATTCACCGATGGTGTGACTTCGAAAGGTTGTTTCGGGTTTTCCCCTAATGACATATAAGTACAGAGAAAAAAGGGACTTTTCTTATGCTAATAATGGAAATACGTTGTCTCTTATTATGATAAAAATTTTTTTTTTTTTTTTTAAATATTAGATTTAAAGTACTGTTAAAAATTTTTTTGGTGAAATGTGATAATATGGTTTAATTATAGATCCTATGATATAATTTTTTTTTGTAGAGGAGAGGTAAGATATGATCAAATTGTTTCACTATAAGAAAAACCTGATTACGTTTACTTATTTTAAAAACCTTGTGTTTTGATTCAAGTTCCTATAATGAAACTAAATATACCATCATCATCATCATTGGCGCAACAGCCCCATGATGGGGCTAAGGCCGTCTGCTTACTGGCAGATTTCTTGACAGGAGATGGTTTCTTTTAACGGGGTAGGGTTGTCAGCCCTACGCCAACGCTCTACAGTCATATTTGGCCGGGACCTACGGTTTAAAGTGGATTCCGGACCACAAGGTCCATGGCTGCGCCGGGACTCGAACCCAAAACCTGTGGTACCGAGCACCAGAGAACTAGTCACTCGTAAATATACCATACGATCTTTTAAAAAACCATATTATTTCTTTAAAAAAAAAAAAAAAAAACTCAACTTATTTTACAAGAATGAATTTATTTTAATAAATCAAGTTCGGGTTCTAAAAATTCTAAACACAGTATATTGATGTTGAATTTGGTGTTAATATATGTTGTCGACGTTTTGACTTCTAAATAAATCGATACGCTTTTTTTTTTTTTTTTTTTAATTGCATCATTATTTTGTTTTTGAGTTTATATAGTTTTACATACTATTTACTAAGAAAATATTTATTCAAGAGGATATATTCAGAAACAAAGCATTCTTAAGATAAAAATTAAATAATTTTTAATGATATGAGGTTAGGAAGTATTTAAAAATTCCAATTAATCTATCATGCCATGTCGCGTTATTCTTTGATTTTTCAACTAATAATTTTTTATACTTGAAATTACATCAAATATCCTATTATTAATTTCATTATATAATTTTATTACCATCATTTTATGAAAGTTTGAGTAATAAAGATTTATTGAAGTTAACTCATTAAAATACTTCTATTTTAATGAAAAAGCTGTTATTGCTAAAGCTGTCAATCATGAAAATAAATAATTAAATATAAAAATTTAAATTTCTAAATGTCACCAATAATTTCTAACGCAAATATTAAAGTTTTTGAATTTTCCTATAAATAAAGTTTTTTCATTTTTCAATTTATTGTGTTATATATATGTTAAATAACAATTTTTACTTTGCTGCGCACAGATTTTGATTTCATCGTTTTGATTCAAAACTTGCGTAAAATAGTAACTTAAAGAAAAGAAAAATTGAATTGACGTCATTCTTATCTGACGTTGATCGTCTGACGTCATCTTTGTAATCACTGCTTTCAGAATGGAGGAGACTTGATGGCGATTGCGACAATATTCTTAAAAGAGTTTCGTAACGATTGTCAGGCTGCCTGATGGAAGTTTTTAGTGTTCTCGCTCAAACAACACATAAATGAGGGACAATTACCCCTAAAAGTCCTCCCTGATGGTACTGTCCTCCTCTTATCACCCATCAGTGAGCTGTTCACGGGATAAATAAGTGGTACATGAGCCCCATCGTTGTTAAAAAACACCAGAGAAATAAAATTAATGAATTTTAGGAAATTAAAAACGTATAATCAATGCCGTAATATTAGGACTTGCTGTAATTGTTTCTTATAATTATGTAGTTGATGGTTTGTTCAATACCAATATTTAATTAATTTAGATGAATTTATTACATGTACATATTTAGGACTTACACATATTCTCAGAAGAAATAAGAATAAATAGAAACGTTTTAAAATTAATGTGAAAAAAACTGCAGTAATTTTTTTTTTTTTTTATTTTTTGAAGATTTTTTTTCCACTTAAAAATCTTTCCATAACTTTTATGTATGTATATTTATGTTATTTTTCCTTTAAACTTAAATAATGTAAATCTTGTGAGTAATTTTTTTAGCAAATAAATATGCATCTTTTATCAGAGTGTGGCGTCATCTATTCATAAAAATTAATACTAAACGAGAATCAGCAAAAATTTTTTTTAAAAATGGTTTTTGAAAATTTTGCAATGAATAATGTTTTTTTCTCCCTTAAATAGATTAATTAAAAAATTTTTAGCAAAACTTTTTTTTTTTTATAATAAAAATTAATTTAACGTTTCCCATTTAATTAGATGTTTTTTATATATATTCTATAATAAATACCAAAAATTAAAACTTAAGTAAAATGATGCTTCAGTAACAGTTTCCATTTTTTTTGTGTAATTTAATTGATTTTATTAAATTTTTATTAAAGTATTTTTATTTCTTCAGATCAGTTATGTAGTTTTTCACAATAAATTCAGATTTGAATAATGTTTAGCTGAAATGTACTAGTCTTTTATACTATCTCGATTTTTTTTTCTTACACAGAATTAATAGTTTCAGTCTTAAAAGGTAAACATGAACAGGAAATTTCCTGATACTTCTTAAATATTTTTTATGTACTTATTTTACAAAGATCACAAATTCAACAGTAATATATATCGATATAATTTTGTTGGTTTTAAATAAACTTTTATTGAACGTCATACTTTATACTTTTTAAAATTTACGTTTTTGATATCATACAAATATTAATTTATGAGAATTATTCATATTGATTAATAAAAAAAACCCCATTAAAATCGATATTTTCATTCCACTTTCATCTAACAGATGGCAGGACAGACCAGGGTTTTCCCTGTACTGGTTTAGTGACGTCACGGTCAAGATGTCAGCCGGAGCGTTCTTAGCTACAGGAGGGGAAACTACAACTCCTTTAAAAATTATCATAACAAGTTTCTAATCCTTGATGAACCACGTGCTTTCCATGCTTTGAATCTCGGCGCCTTTCGCTGCGGCTTAACAGCTGTTCCACACCGCTCTCTGTTTCTCTGAGGCATATGGTTATGAAAATGCAACAGACCCTGATTTTGTTAAAATGCTGACCCCGGCGACCGCTCACTTCGGAAGTTGTGTCATTCAAGCTTTCTACTCACGATTCGAATGAGTTCACTCGCGGATTTCCTAGGCGCGAACGCACTGTTACTGTACAGAAGCTTTTTCAAAACTGAAACAGCGGCATTCAATATTCATATGTTTAGGCTTAATGGTAAGTTGTATTTTCGTACTACTGACTCTCTTATTTGAATGTTAGATATTAACCGGAAGTGTGGTTGTACTATGGCGTAAATAATTAAAAAGTTTAAATGATTGTGTAAATATGAATAACATAAAAGTACGAAGACGTGCTATCTAAGAACTGTTTTGAGGCCCACTGCCTATCTATACGGGAATTTCCGACGAAGGAAGCCGATATCAGAAATCTGACAGGAAAAGGATATTGAACAGTCATGTATGCAGGCGTTAATTCTACAGGCGAAATAACGACTAGTGTAGCTGCGTTGGATAATGATTGCTCGCCTGATATTCCGGAGTGGAAAAAAATTCTAATCATGAAGAAACGCGCGGGAAATAATTCAACTGGGGTGGACGAGTTTTCTCGTCGTAACCTAGATTCGTCAGCTGGTAGTGTAAACATCGCGTCTAGAAACGGTGGTTGTAGTAATACATGTGATAACTTGGCCGCTGGCGGCAACAATAACAAGTTTGGTAGGTCAGCGAAAGTAGTAGAGCAAGATTTCCGTGAAATCTCTCCCCCTAAAACAGTAACTATTGGCCATATCAATGTTGCGTTAAGAAGTGTAAAATCGACACCTGAAAACCAAAACACGTTTTCAGAAATTTCCAAATCTGACAGAGGTTCGAGTGGTGATTTCAACTGTCAAGAATTTGATAATGGGAATTGTCAAGATCTCCAGTATGGCCCAGGAATCGTTGATCGGTTGCGTGCTCGTTTTCTTAATATGGGACTCAAACAACAACCCAAACCTGTAGTTAGGAGATTTTCGAGCTTGGAAAATTTACCTGGTAGTAACGCAGGTCCTTACCGAGTAAATGCTAGAGGCTTTCGGCAGAATGGTTTCAAACCCGGTACGGGCAGTGTGAAAAAGGCGCAAAGTATGGAAACTCTAATTTACACTACACCTGAGCAGCAAATTTTTGCTTCCAATCGACGGACGAGTGCTCGGTACGTCGGAGGTGTCAAAGGGAGAATTTTAAAAAATGTGTCTCCTATCTCCGTGTTGACTGACGAAAACGACGAGCCCAGAGAAAAATCTCCGTCGCCAGCCGTTTCGCCAAGGTTGTTCACTAAGTCAATTCGGCGGTGGGATTACAATCGAAGTGTTTCCGCGCCAAATATCAACGAAGATGAACTTCCCAAGCCTGATACGGTGAAGCACGTTAAAAAAATCTTCGAATCACCGCCGCTCGTTGCGAACTGTTCTGAGAAGCCATCGAATCACAGTGGCGGAGCGCGCTTCCGTAAAATTCCAGGTACGACCACAACACCTACCTCAACTTGTAATAACGGTGCCATAATAGGTGCTCGACCAGCGGTCAAGAAACAAGACGTCGTGCTCGACGAGGATTGTTTAGATGCCAAAACAAGTGCCAAAGAAATACCAGAATTGCCCAGCGTTGACATTTCTTCTGTAAAGAAAGAGGAGTTCCCCTTATCACCTGAGCGGGAAGTGGAGAAATGTGATGATTACAAGATAAATAAAGGAGGTTGTAGCCCGGTATTGGGCGATAATTTATCAGCTAATAGGTCACATGACACGCTTTTGCAAGCAAACGCATTATCTTCGAATTGTAGTCACCAGAATTTGATTGATACCCCACAGTTGGTCGACAGTTTCGAGAGCGAGGAAGAAACTGAGTCTTCCCCCAAGGTCACACCCGAGCAGTTACCTCCAGTGGAGGGTGATAAACATACCGAGGTATTGTCTCAAGGTAGTCCAGTCAGCGAAGTGGAACTTCTTCAAGAAGACGAATATCAATTCACTGGTGTCAGTAGCAACGCAGACGAGGGAATGGTCGTAGCGGGCGGTGAATCCTTCCCTAAGAAGGGAGGGTCCACCTGGCAAAAGGCCCCTCCGGCTACTACTTCTATTGTGTTCGATTTCCGGGGTAAGGATGTGAAACCGAACATTTCCCTGAATCCCACTCCTTTCGGCTGCCGGCCAGCCAAAGTGTCCCGGAGTTCGAAACGATCGGGTTCTCCTCCTCGTACCGGGATTAACAGAGACGATTCCAAGTCTTACATTGTAGATGAGGAGCTTCAGAACGGTGAGGATGAAGAGGATTGGGATGAGATGGACATTGGGGCTGACCTTCCAGTTGTGTCCGGTATTGTGTTTTCGGGAGAGAATGTCAAAGTCGGACGAGGTGCCCTTCTAGAAAAAAGGAACAAAAAGGTAAGTTGCTTAATTTAGTATTTAGATGCACCTTATTAAGTCATGTATATTAACTTGCTCTTTTGCTGTGTTTCAAAAATATAATGGTGCTAAACACACACACATATTTATTTATATAAATGTAAATAATGTCTGACTCGCTTAATCCTATATATATATATACATATATATATATATATATTACTATTTTAATAATTAATATTTGTATATAAATATCTGATCCATACATAGTATTTAAGATTTTTATAGAAATGTCTTCAATTTTATTCTATATGGATTATAAATAGGAATATGACCTGATTCCATGAATTAATGTTGTCTGGCTAATTAATAAACTAGATAAAAAAATATATGAAAAACGCTAATATTATTTATAGTAACATATACTTGTATACTTATATTCAAGTATGTGCTGTTTGGATGAAATCTTTGCATATTTAAATATTTCTAAAGTAATATGAATATTATCTAGTTGTTTTGGCAGTAATTATTAATTTTAAATGTGGGTCATACAGTCTCAAATACTTCTATTTATGAATTCAGCAGTAGGTTTATAGCAGTAAAAATGATTATTACAATATGATATTTAAAAGCATTTATTCTTAAATGTTAACATTTATTAACTAAACAAAAGTTGAAATATTTGTTAAATTTTTAACATAGTATCAATAAAATTTTATCTAGAAATTAGTTATAATGAAAAATTATACAAGACGCAATATTCTTCATAACAGCTGCATTGATAAATAAAGCCAAGATAATACTATTCCATACAAACACAATCTAGTACATTTTTTAGCTGAAAACACTTATTAAAGTTTGATTCTAAAGTTAAGCTCTGGTTTAGATAATATATTTTAATGTATATTTCACTATAAATTATAAATGGAAGCATTAGTTTATGAAAACTTGTTCATATTAAAATTGATCATTAATAATTATAATAATTATGAAAAGAGATAATGTTATTGGTAACAATTTTTTATAAAAAGGAAAATCTGTAAATTAACTACAGAGTAAGCTTAAATGCTTAGTTTAATAGATCAGCTGCAAATTAAAAAATTAGTTTTTCATTAATTTAAAAATCACAAATATTGTTTAATCATATTGAAAAGAAGTAGACATATTTGTTATTACCCTCCAGGAATATATATATATAAATTATAAAATCTGTTTTGATTGGTTTAGTTTATTTAAAAAATATTTGAGTATCAGTGACATATAAAATACAGGTTAGTCTCTTATTTTATGGCATATAAAATTATTAGGAAATGAATACTTTATTTGGAAAGATGCATAAAGGTGAAATATTTTGTTTTGAATCAATCTAAAATCAAGATAGAATGGGAAAAATTAATTTTTTTTATTTTTTTATTGCTTAATAGTAACAAATCCAATATTAAATAGACTATATTTAATTACTTTAAATAACTTTTATAACATTAAAAACTCTGATTAAAAAATCAAGCAATTAAACACAGTAATAAATTTTGCTGTTTTTAAAAAATGGAAATATTGTATTGTTCATTAAGTTAAGCCGGAATGAAATTTCTTTTGAGTGAAGCAATACATATGATGCATCTGAACATTTTAAGCTTATGTTTTCTATATGAAACAAGCAATATTATATTAAATTGGAAGAAATTTTAAAAACATTATTTTTATCTTATTTATTAGCTATTATCAGTTTTATTTTGATATATATTAGTGATTTTTATTGAAGTAATAAAAAACAGCATCTTGCCATTTAATATGTATATGATATTGTGTGCCTAGTATTTATTATAATGTAACTTTACTTAAGAATCTAAAGAGTTTCTGTTAAATTGAAAGTTTCGAGAAATGTTCCAGTATATTAATTCTAATTGATCGTCAATTAGAACATTTTTGTAACTTCTCATTGTATGGAATAAAAGAAATTAAAAAGGGACTGAATTATAAAGCTTGTTAATAACTTTCTATTGATAGACTTTCTTTTAAAGCTTTTAAATTTTGTATTCCTTCTAGCTTCTCATAGAAATTAGCTCTTTTTTTTTCCCAATAAACATAAAAAATTTATAACTGTAATACTGACCTTAAATAAATTATAGCTGTACAAAAACTAATACTGCTTTAATTTCTAGTGTTTTTTAGTTATACAATTTTTAGTTTAATTTACTATGCATTGATCTTTGTTTAGGCATGCTGATATTCTATTGTCCTTTTAATTTAATAAGAATGTTTTAAGTAGCACATTGTTTTTTTTAAAGATTGCATATTTTTTTATAATAATTTTTCTTTTGTTATAACTCTATACTTAAAAATATCAACATTTTCATAAAGTTGTCTTTAAAGTATTAAAGGAGTTTAAAAATAAATGTGATGTGTGTGTGTGTATAATTTGCCTTTTTTGTACAATTTTTTTCTCCCACTTTTACTGGCAATATTTTGTAAACCATACGGAAATCTACCAAGTTCTGTTTTAAAATTTAAATATGTATAATTCACAAAATTTGTAATTTTAGGAGATATGCTTCTGATTTAATTCAGATAATGAATTTTTTTTTTTTTAATCAGGCAAAGTGAAAATACTTTATCTTGGCATTTTACTTTAAAAAAAAATATTTAAACTATATATTTGAGGCTTTTGCTATTTTTCTAAAATTTTATTTTTATATCATAGCAAGTTGTCAGAATTACATGAATTGATTTTCTTTAACATGTTTATACTTATAAATTTGAAATATGTTAATGAATGAGCAGAATGATAGGTACTAGGGTGAAGAAAGTGTAAATTTGTTTTTCATTTTAATAATTCATGCTGATTCATGTTTTTAATAAGATGTTTAGTTTATCATATTTTAAAAGATTTTTTTTATATAGACATTGAATATATATATATAATGAAATAGTTTAATATTGTCCAAAATATAAGACAGTTTATTGCAGTGATAATTTTCTCTTAATAAGCTTAATTAGAAATTTTATAAAAACATTTTAAAATTATTTAATGTATTTTAATGATATATAGTTAATAATCAAAAAAGTTATGATAATATTAGTAAATTTTTATGTTAAATAATGTAAAATTACTTAATGTGGTAATTTAAAATATAATATTTCATACTTAAGCAATATTTTTAATAACATTGTTATGAATGAAAATTATTAATCAGTATAAGGATTTAATTATCAGGCTTGTATGATTTAAAGATTTTGTTAGTTAAAGGAACATTTAGCAATACATTTTTTTTAAACTTCTAAAGAAATGTTTCATTTTATTGACTAATTTTACTTCTATAATTTCTAGCCGTTTTAAAAATAAATTTTTTATTAGGGTAACATGTTGAAGCTTGATTCATTTATTTCATTTTCTATTAAGCCTATCTTAAGGGCTCTTTTTATCATGTTTAGTTTTCAACTGCTTAAACTGATATTTGTTAGTTTTATGAAGTATAACTGTGCCAAGTTTAGTAAAAAGGAATATCTTAATTTTTGTCATTAATTATACATCAATATAACTTTTTGTTGCAATATAAAATGTATTCGACACACACATATGGGAGTGTTAATAAATTATAGCTGTACAAAAACTAATGCTGTTTTATTTGTTAGTGTTTTTAGCTATATAATTTAATTATTTAAAAAAAATAAACTCACCGATTACTTGTTTCTAACTTAAAGCAAAGTATTATTAAATATTAATTTTTTTTAAAGAATATAACACATAAAAAATGAAAACCCAAGATTTTCCTTTGTTACAATAATAAATTTTAATATTCTGATTTTATGATGCTTTAAGTGTCTCGTGGAGTGAACAAATACATGAAAGCATCTTTGGCTGTCAAAATATAATTTGCTAATTTTTTAATGAATAAATGATGTATTATTTTGTAGTTTGAAGTCTTAAATATTTTGAATAAAAAATAAAATTATTCATTTATAATGAACAAAAAAAGCGTTTTTATATACATATTAAACTTTATTTTGTTAACTTACTTATTTAATCTTTAATTACAAAGTGTAAAGTATTTATTTGGCTACATTATTAATTTGTTAAATGTATACAAGTGTATACATTCTTTTTGTTTATTAAATTGTGTAAGTGCTTTCAATGTTATGTTATTCTAAGCATGCTTTTTTTTTCCATTTACTTCAATGAAACTAAATATTCTGTTGATACTTGTTCTTGCTTTTTAAATTTTAGAGTAAATAGGAATATTAAGCAAATTAGTAACAAAAACTAAGAAGTTATCATTAATTTTTGAAAAATTTTAGACTTATAAAATTGTAATTTAAAAATCTTAAAGCATTTATACCAGTAGGATAATTACAATATGTAGATTTTTAAACAGATTTCTGTAATTGGAAATTACTTAAAATTGTAGCAAAATCTTTAATTGAAATTGTTATTCTTTTATAGCATGGTGTGATTAAGCATTAAACAGAATGTGCTTAATTAATGGAAATATTTATAATTTTTTAACCTTGCTGTAGGTTCATCTTTTTTCTAAATATCAGCATATTTTCTTTAGTAAAATAAATTCTTAGTGACAAACAAATAAACTTAAATTTTGAATGTATTTTAAAATTGTTTTATCTTTTAATTTTCAGAAGAAGAAAAAAATGAAAAATAATAAATATTTTAAAATTTATAATTTTTAACTTGGATGTATACATATGTTTTCATTATAATATAAAAGTTTCTTTTGAGAAATATTTGATTAAAATTTAAATTCATTTTTTAAAAATATTTTGAAGACATTTTTTTATTTATGTTAGAGGATGTATTCTGATTTTTATTCGTATTAATTTGATGTAAATTAAAAATTTCATTTCTGAAATCTCATGAATCATAAATGTAGTATTAGATGTATTTGTTATTTAAAATTCAAACTAGTCTTTTATAAAGACGTTTTTTTTTTGTTTAGCAAAAACTGCTTTTTTTTTTTTTTTTTTATTTAAAAAATTTTTAAAAACTTGAAATTTTAAAATTTTTTATTTTTTTTTAATTAAAAAAAAAAAAATGATCAGGAACTATTATAGGCTTTTTAGATTTTCTTTTCAAATATTTTAACATTCGATTGAAACTAATGGAAATGAGTATAAAACTAAATCAAATATGATGCTGTAGCTATATTTAAATATCATCTTGTGTAATTGAAATGCATTTTTTTTAAAATAGGCAGCTAGATGTAATTATATACAGATATTAATTTTCTTTTAATTAGACATTGTTCCCAATATACCACATTTTATAAGTTTTCTTGGGAAAAGGAAATAATCATCTGTTAATGCTAAAAATTCCAGGAAATTATACTCTGTAGAAATACAAATTATACTCTCAAATTTGGTCTCATTATTAACTGATAGTCGTTTTCTTTGTAAATGAATTTGATAAGCATTAATTAATATAATAAAATATGTCCAAAAAAAATTACTACTATAGCTTTACATTTAAACGTAGCATATTTCTTTCTGCTTTAATTTGCCTTTATAATGCTAAAAGATGCAGTCTTCCTACTTGTCTCTGCAGTCAAAGCACTGGTGCTTAGATAAAGAGAACCAGGTAATTAAAATCCCAGACGGCACGGCTTCTGTCTGGTAATAAAAGTCCTCGATTAGAGTTCGTCAGTTTCTGACTAGAGTTACTGTGTAAATATTTTGCAGTAAATGTCTTATCTACTTTAGAAAAAAAGTTGACTTTGTGTATTTAAACTGTGCATATATACTATACACCATTTCAATGTTAAGGAACTGTGTAAATATTTTTTTTTTTTACTACTTTGCTTTTTCAATTTTTTTTATGAGAGAGTGCTATGAATGCTATTGTTCTGGTATTAAAATGAATTAATCAATAAAAATCTCTTATTCTCACGTTATATAGATAGTTGGCTATTCACAGCAAAGACAAACTTAAAAACCCTTCTAGTATTCTTCCGATTTTGATAACATCGTGATACGTTTATTTTCTACTTGACTGCTATGAATTAAACTAGTATCTCAATCAAAAATAGCTTTTTTTGTTTGGGTGATGATAGAATTTTTAAATGACCCACATTAATTACATGATACTGTTCATGATCATCAGTAAATTTTATTTCATCTCTAAACGAGAATATAAACATTTCATTAGCATTTTTATTGGTCATAGTAATTAATACTTTTTTTGTAATGAAAACGAGTTGTTTTATTCGTTTCTAAAATTTAATGTACAAAAACAAAATTTTATTTTTATCGCCATATCACTTTAAAATGCTTGGGGCAAAGCTCCTGTATCGAAATTATTTTTTGCAGAGAATGACAGGAATGTAAAGTGTGCATGTTTAATCGCGACTAATAGTTTTACTAATTCTTTAACAAATTGTGTTATTAGTTTTATATAACATATGTAAATAATTTTTCTTTTGTTACTATTTCCTTTATCAGTATGAATTTCTACCTGCAGAAACCTTTATGAAATAGTTTATATTTGCATCAATATACATTTTAACCCATTCTCACACTTTCTTTTTAAAACTGACAAATATTACCCGATATATCTAGTATATTATAGGATTAGATGGATTAAGACAAAATAATTTGTGTAACTCAAAATTAAATTAATATTGATGAATTGTCGTACCTAGTCGAAGTTAGTCATGCATTCACAAAAATATCTGATTTTTAGGATTAAATTCTTAACTTCCATAATATCAGTTATTGTAATAAATCTATTTACATTAATGATTTTGATAATTGTAAATAATTTTACATTGATTACTATCTTATGGAGATGGTTATAACTGCTATTTATTTAATCCACAATAATTGAGATTTGGCATTACTTAAGCGGTCACTTTGTGATTAATTACCCATTTCATTTTAAATTTCTAAGATTTTTATATAAACTGTTTAATTCCTGTTCTCTAAATGAAATAAGCAATTATTTATACATATCTGTGATATAAGACAGGTAATTTTTAAACATATAGAAGTTTCACATTCTGTTGAAAACTTTCATTAAATACAATTTATGTGTTGCATAATCCATTTTTAAAAGAATATTGTAAAATAAGCTAGCTCTATATGAAATTTAGAATTAAAAATGGATATAAAAATATCGTGCTTTTCACCCCCTAAAGGCTCGTTCCCACCGAGGCGAGAGACGTGAAGATGCAAGAGGCAAGCGACCAAATTTTTTCGACCCCTTCACAGCGAAACGTCAGAAATAGCATTACGCATAGTGAAAAACCGCTTGAAGTTGAAAGTTGGGCTACTCCACGCGGCGAACTGCAAACCGGTTTCAGGCGACCGCGGTGAGGTCAAATTTGGGTCGCTTGCATCTTGTCGCTTTGGTGAGCACGAGCCTTAAAACCTGTGGAAATAACAGCTTTGTATGTGTTAAGTTAAAAACATTTTATTGTAAATAGCGTTGTTCTGCCTTACAAAATCATTAACTTATGTGTGCGTGGTAAAGTAAAATGAAAATTAGAGCTGCATTCATTAGCTGTCAATCACTTTAAGAACATTCACGTCATCACCTTTCAATGGAAGCAGAAAGCGTTAACCGTGGTGAAATAGGAAACATTGATTGTTTTGTAAACAGAAGGGCGTAGGTGCACGTGGGGGCGTAGTCCGATTAACACCTTTTTAGTTAGTTATATTGTCTTTAGAATAGAACACGATCGATTTTTCTTTCTATAGTTCTCTAGGTTAGAATTGAAAGGTGGTAAATGCACGAAAATTTAAGACAGAACAAAAATAATTAAATTTCAGTTTTTTTGAAGCGAGTAAATCTAAATAGAAAGTCTTTTTAATTTTTTTTTTTTTTCATTCTCATTTAAAGTTATAATAAATACATAAAAAGTTATTCAATGAATAAAGAGAAGGTCACACTAATGAACAAAAATTGTTGACAGTAAAAAACAGAATCGATTTTCGTCTAGCGAGGCCAGTCAATGAATTTTTAACACGTTTTTGATTAACTGGTGTTTTTGCTGTGTACATGCATATTATATTAGTCAATTTACTAGTCATTCAATCAGTAAAAGTTATTTTGTAATAGCAATGAGTTCTTTTAAGTAATTAGAAATGGGTTTCACTAAGATAGAAATTTTTAATTAAGGAATATTATTTGACAAAAGATTTCAAAATTATTGTGCAGATAAGAGCACAATGGTAAATATCGATATTATGTAAAACAATATTCTTAGCGTAATGAATTTTTTAAAAATTTTTAAACTACTTAACTTTTTGTATTATCTAAAAATTTGGTAAAAGTTTTTTTTTAATTATCTCTTTCAAAAAAATTATGTAAATCCTTATTAAATTGTAACTTTTCTAATAAGTGTCAAAAATTATAAATCTCTCTTGCCTTGTAAAACAAGTATTGTTTTACCTTCATTTTCATGCCGACTCCAAATATACTCATCTGTATCATTTTCTTCACTTCTCACATATTCACGAACTCTTCCTCTTTGCGTCACTTTCATTTATTATGTACCCTTCCTATTAACTCCGGCATCTCTATTGAATACTTTCTTCCGTTCTTCCCTGCGCTGCGTTAAACGAAGCGTTTATGTAACCTTGCGGTCTTGTTATAGGATCGAAAGAGGAAGTCATCCGGGTTGATTAAGATCCTAAATGACCGTGCGCAAGTGAAAGTTAACTGGACGAACAAGACGTGACTTGGTTTTGTTCTCGGTCTTCCGCTTAGTTTCGACTTGTACAAGGTAACAAAGGCGTCGGTAAACCACATATAATGTTTGGATGACAAGGCTTTTCCTCTTTAGATATCTTTCAGTAGGCGCGGTTTTATAGGCGTGGTATAGTTTTATGATGTCTTTTTTACTTTAAAACAGTTCAGAAGAAATAAAATTAGCAAATGAAACCATATTTGCTAGATATCAAAAGTATTTTTTTAGTAATTTCTTAACGTCATTTACCCTTAAATGCAATAAAGCAACTATAAGTTTACTCCAGGGCATTAACATAAATCATAACTTGTTGTTTTTTAAGTATATATTATGGTGCTTTGAAAGAGCTTGACATATCTTGCATCTTCAGGCTCGTTTTTATTATGGACTTTAATAAATATGCATGTACGCAAGACACAAGTGTGTATGTCTGAAGCCTTTTAAAAAATTTTATCTTAACGAATTGGTTTGCATTGCAATTAAGGCTTGCATTACAAATTATGAAAGAATCTTGCGAATATTTTGCGATATTGATTATTTTCTACAAGAATTCATTATTAAAACATAATGTCAGAATAATTAAAATAGCATGATAGGATGCTGTTTATCGTAGTACTTACTACGATAAACAGTATGTTTACTAGTTAGTTTACTGTTACAGAATACGTATCTATTGTCATCTGATTTGTGTTAACTACATTTTAAACTGTATAAAACTCTGTCCGTGTCAAAAAATGTCCTAGCTGGGCTAAAATACTTAGGTAAATTTAGGACTTCTCCATTCGTGCTTATTAATTTATGCTGTTTATTTTGATATGAGAGTTTATCCTCAAATTTCTATGAAGTTTTGATTCTTTTTTAAAAGTTAATTATCAGTTTCTTTGAATAAACATTTAAAATGTATTTTGAGATGAAAGCATTTTTTAATATTAATACATGATAATGATTAAAAGTTTATGGGACATTTAGTGCCTAGTCCATGTCAAAACCGAAATGTATTTTATAAACCTAAATACTTGAAAGTTTTTGAAATTCATATGGCACCATTTTATTTTTATTCATTCTAATGTCTGCTGGGCTGGGAAAATAGGTTTTAAAGTTTTGCATTGAATGTACATAATTTATGAATACTCAACCGTGTAATTCTGCATTTGTGTGCTTAGATTCACGATTGATTCAAGTGACATCTTTGTAAGGAAATTCACAAAATCATTTACAATCCGATTTGTTTTGAGATAAGATTTAAAAAATGTATAGTCAGTCATGTATTATGCAGAATGCATGTTGAATTGCACAGGCTAAACACTCAAATGTTCCTCAAGGTGAACTCATGAAACATGTCATATATTAGCAGCTTTATGTGCTTTTATACAGATTATTTTCAGCTATCTGTTAAACTTCTGGAATTGATATGAGAGGTTGACCTTGCTTTCCTATGAATAAGTTAAGACACTGAATTAAGCAAATAAATCGAATTCATGATTCCTTAAAGAGGCAAATGAAAATGGCTCTATTAATGTCCAAAGTTCAACGGCATCCATTTGAGTATTGTATTATCTTTCCGAGTAGTCGAATGATAAAGATATCAAACGTTTCGGATGTCCAGTTATCATTTTGAGGGAAGGGTAGATAATGTATTAATATTTTCTGATAATTGTCAGGGTTTTATATCTGTTCTAAGCATGTAAGCGTGTATTCAATGTACATTGCTATTCATTTCATAGGTTCGCATAATATGAACAATTATTAAATGTATAACAGTATAAGGTAACCTGGTAACCTACGCATGTTTTTATCAATTGTGTATATATGAAAACTTAGCATCGAAATGATTATCGAAGTTGGTTATTTTTTAGACAAATATGAAATTTTGATTTCCTAATGTTGACATCGCTTTATTTAAAAGTACTGCATAGCATGTTACTAAATGGCGTAGTAAATGCCTATTATATTTTTCGTCTTTAAGAGAATAGTGTCAAAGTTTTTGTTTAACTTTTCGTTTAGTTGCTTTATGACCATTTCCGATAAATTTATTTACTGTCTTGCTAAGTTTCTGTGACTTTGATTTACCATTTCGTTTGATTGATTCATGTTCTCATTCACATTCTCATGAAAATAGTTTCACAATTGCGGAATAGCTTGAGCGCACCATTTCGCCCTAGATTCCTTCTTCCTCAATTTGCTGTGATGGCGATTGCAAATAAACCTTCATTTTATATGCATTTCACTATTATTTGATAGCGATTTTCCCTTTTCCAGAAAACAACTTAAGGCCTCATTTGATCCATTTGTATACAGAATAGAAACCGTACTTCTGTTGTTTTCTTCATCTGTGTGATAGTTGTGGTGTGCATAACAGTTATTTTATCGCTATTTTAAAATTTCCCAATTTTTAGTTCTTGTTTTTCAAATATATTATGAATTATTTAATACTTTAAAGAAAGATGTGATCTTTATCCGTTTTCTAAGATATAGCATGTTTTATCAGGTCCATTTCGTTTATTGAATCTATGATTTCAAATCTTTCTTTTTTCGAATTTAAATTATTTTCGATTTATTTCAGGTAGATTTACCTGAAAATTTGAATTATTTTTACATTTAATAAGTCTGTGAACAAAATGTGATTAACAAATTTTTATTCTACAGCATTGGAAACATAAGCAAAATTTGTTTAAAAAAGAATATTGAATATTTATTGTTTTTCAACCTATATAATTAGTGGAAAGTGACAAAAACATGGCATTAATGTCATGCTTTTACTTATTTCTTAATGAAACAAATTTCAAACAAGTAATGCAATTTTGATCTTCATGCATTGTTACACTTGATCAATTATTCATTTTTAAATTAGGTTGTAGCAGAACTTCATCTCAAGGTAGAAAAGTAAGCTAAATTATGTTCTTTTTATTTCCTCCTATTTCAGGAGATGTTATACAATCGAAACTGCTTAATGGTTGCATGTGCCTTGAATTAGTGATTCAGTGGTTCAAATAAATCAATACATATCATTGATTGAGAAACATACCAGCTAATCTTTAGAATTTTTCCCAGTTTGTAAATTAAAATTTTTCTCAGTAGATATTTTATTTCGCGCTAGCAAAATTAAAATTTTGTCTTGTTTATGTAACTTATAAGTATAAACGTTGAACTTTACTTATTAGTTTAGCAATAAGAAAATATCAAAAACAAATTTTTCGTTAGTTATGCACAATAAAAGTGTCGAACATTTTGAAATGCAATTTAATTCTATGTTGATTTTGGCATCTCTTGTAAAAGTATTAATTTTAGTTGATGCATAGAATGATATCTAAAATAAAATGCATTCAAAAAGTTAAATGAAGGTTTTGCAATCGAAGTTTAATATCACTTCTGGCATTTAAATAATTGCAACGAATTCAAGAAGATAAGCAAAAGTTTGATTTATCAGTCAAGCTATTAGGGAAAATGTAAACTATAAAATTTGTTGGAAAGCTATGATTTCATTTTGATCGGCCAATATGGAAAGAAAACTAGTGTTAAATGTACAAGCATATTTAATAACAATTTTACTGTTTGTATTTTGTATCTTCATTTTCTTGATCTGAATTTTAAATTCCCTAAATGTAATACTTCATTAAAAAAAAAAAATAAGCTTGAACAATGTGAGAAAAAATTTTCTTTTCCAGAACAAAAAAAAAAAAAAAAAATTGTGAAATTCCTTTGACACAACATCCAGGACATATAGCGTCAATGACTTATGCTTGATAGATTGTGTGTGTAACAGGAAGTTTAATTGGAAATTTTTCACTACTCAGACACACACACCCAATGCGTATTTGTTTTGGTTGATGACTTCAACTATGAAAGCAATCTTATCTGATAGACCAATTTAAAGTTTCCATTCAGCAATGAAAGTAATGTTATCGCATGACTGTAGGGGTTGTGAATAAGATTTGTGTGTGCTAATTTTCAATCATTACAGACTTATCTTTTTTTTACGTGCTTCACAATCTCTGCAGCTCTGTCACTTTTACTTTCATGGTTCGCTTAGTATGTTAAACTGGAGTAGCAATTTGGAAGATGAACTCAGGCGTTTAGTTTTTCTTTGTGTGAAATCGTCTGTAAATGGGGATAAAATAGGCACGTTTACATTTTATCCCCCCCCCCCCTCCCTTTTTTTTCTTCTTTCAATCTGAGGATTGTATGTTGCAAACTTAGACAAAAAAATCTTCGTTAATGAATTTTTTTTTTTTTAAATCAAATTGTTATCAATGCGATGTGTTTGATATTTTTCCTGATATTTATGGATTCGATTACAAACATTGAGCATTTGATTAACTTTCTGTTGTATTAGTTTTTTAACCATTAACTTTCTGGCTAACCAATATTATTGAATAATATAATTAAAGTTCTTCGATGTAATATATGTAAACGATTTTACTTATTCATTGCTTGGTTCAGAATTTTATAAAATATAATTAGTTCAATTTATTAAAGTCGGATTTTGAGAACTTCAGGTATTGTCATGCAGTTATCATCAATATTCAGAACAATAGTTTGGAATTGATTCTACCAAATTAAACCAACTGATCTCAAACCTTGGTTTAGTGAGAATGATATAAAGTATTTTATTTATAATCAGTTTGCGTTGATTTTTAAGCTACGTTTTTCAAACAGAGAAATATCTTCTAAAAAAATTGCCTAATCTCCTAAAGAGAATCCATAAGGAATCGTTCATTATTATTATTATTATTTTCTTTTTTTTTAAATCGCTCGAAATAAACGTTTTTTGTTTTTTACTTAAAATGTGAAAAATTAAACGCTCTAAACTTTACTTTTTATGTAAATGTTGAAACAATATACAAATTGGTCTCCAATATATTCCTATTATATTTTATAAATGTTTTTAATCTTGTATTGCATTTATCAGTGTTTTTTAATCTGTTATTTCCTGACTACCTCAGCGATGGTATTTCCAACATTTACTTTTCGATTGTGTTATTGCGTGCATTTTGAAAATAAAACATCTTTTCAAGTTTTTCAAATACAAAGATTAGTATAGAATACCGTTCCTTTTGTTAGTAATTTTCATCTGTCATAACATGCGCTTCAGTTGATTTATGTTTGTCAAAATAACCAGATAAAAAGAAGCACGCATGTGTATTTTTAAATATGCTTAGGCGACGCACGTTTCTGTTTGTAACAATTAATTTAAATACCTTGTGTTTTCTCGAATTTTATAATTAACTTTGTATAGTACATAAATTTCTTGTTTGTATTTATAATGTTATCAGGAAAAAAAAAAATTAAATGCAATTTTTTCTATTATAACTGAACATTGAATTTTACTAAAAATTTTATAATTTAATCAATATTTTTTGTTTAAGTAAATGATAAAACCAAAATACCTCTCCATAATACAGGAAAAGGGGTAAAGCATGTAAAATCAATGTCACAAAAATCCACATTACAAGTGATGCTTTTGTAGAAAGTCGCACGATTATATTCCTTTTAGCATTAACGAAAAGATGCTGCACGCCATTTTTTAAAAGGGAATCTTGAATATGCGTTAATCAATTTGTGTTGTTATTGATTCTGTTAAAATGGCTCCAAGACAATTGGTGTTGACGTTCGGAATTTGATAAAGTAAGGGGAAATAATAATTATAAAAAAAATTCTTACGTTAAAATTTCAAAAAATTTGTTAGTGAAAGTCGGTCTGCTGTTCGAACTAAAAGAATTGGGAAACAACGGGATACATTTTTAACAAACTTCATAATGGACGGCCAAGAATTTGAATGGTCAAGTTACTGAAGCAGTGATGATGAAAGTGAAGTTAAATTCGAAATTGTCCGCTCCTGAATTAACGGAATATGTTGCAGTGACAATTAGTAAGATTGTTAATGCAAAAACAGTTCAAAGAATCCTCTGATCTGAAGAATTTCGTGGCAGAGTTCCGTGAAGACCACTCGTTTATTGAGCAAATCAAAGAAAATGGCTGAACTTTGCTAATCAATATATGCATAATGTTTTTGATTCTTGGAAAACTGTCCTTTTTACCGATGCAGAAAGAATTAGAACTCTGAAATATCGTTCCGACAGTGAAGCATGGTGAAAGAGAAGTAGGATAAATTTGAGGGTCAATGTCGGCTGCTGGTGTTAGGAAATTAATCTTCATTGTAGTTACGATGGATGGTTTCAAATACTTGATGATATTGCAAGATAAGTATCTGTTGACAGTTTACAGCTTTGGAAGCCAGCGAATCTTTTCAATACGACAACGATCCCAAAGAGAGCGAAGATTGTGTTAGAAAATACAGTGTCCGAGATATAAAATTTTTAAAAATAGCATTGCCTCAAGCGTGGTCTGAAATTACGCCAGATACCAAACACAATGTTTCATTGCCTGGGGGATTACAAGCCGTCATTGATTTACAAGGTCAAGCTACACGATATTAAATTATCAATTGCATAAGTTATGCTAATTTTTCATTTTCCTTGAAGTGTTGTACACTTCTGTTACGTGATTTTCATTAAATAAATTATTAATTTTCATTAATTAAATTATTTATCGTTTACCAGTTTGAAGTTTTTATTTACCATTTTTTTTTTATAAATATAGGTAAACACAATTTGTATTCAATTAAAAAAATATTGCAGCTTTTAAGTTTTAATAATAACATTTAAAAAAAATGCCGTTTTTGAAGAGTGTATGCTAATTTTTGTGACTGACTGTAAATATATATATTTTTAATGCGATATATTACAATACTATATTACAATTCTAATCGTCTGAATATACAGTTGTATTTTGAACTTTGAAATCATTTATTATCCTTACGAAGAATACAAACAAATTTTCTATATCTGTATCTAGTATGCAGTTTTATCAGTTTTTGAGACAGTTGTATCGATATTTTATCGAGTCCTAATATTTGATTTGTGCGATTTGCTGACGCATTTATATGCGAGTGCGTTTGATTTTTTTCATACGTGGGTAGAGAGCAGTTAACTCTTTATTCCTAGATTTTTTTTTCATTCTGTTATATATATATTTAAAAGATCGTTTAATATATATGAATCTTAAAATACAATAGGATGAAAATATTTATAAATTCATGGGGAAAAATAATGTATAGTCCGATCACTGATCGTTTGAAAATTGGCAAGCGGCTAAGTCGGAGAGATTCAAAAAGAGTTATATAACAGAAGAGGAAATGTTACGTAGGAGGGAGTTTAATTTTTTATAAGTAAAATTTTGAATAATACGTTATTAAAAAAATATGATGAAAGAAGTTCCACTTTAGCAATACTTTTTCTTTCAAAGCAGCTTTCCGCCGCGTATATCTGACTAAAAACCTTAAACAAGTAATCGATTCATACGTTAAATCGGATGTTTACCATTCCATTAGATTTCCATATTTGCATTAGATTCTTTACCCATGTTAAATCGTAAGATATTCAATGACTAACCGTCTCGGTTTAACCATATTAGGAGCTTAAATCGAAGGTTATGTGCTTTGTTATAAAAGGTCAGTTTACGAATGTTAATCAACTGATATAAATAAATTTCCGTTGAATTTTTCTCGCTTCATTGCGAATGTGTGTACGAATGGCGAAATCTGAAGGGAAAAAAAAATTTTTTTTCTTTAAATATAGATATTTGTGAAGAATATAGAAAAAATGTATTGATAATTTTCTGATTGTTTCAAAATGCATTATAAACATTAAATTTGGTCTGCCACGGTTAGGAAGCTGAACTAATCCATCATAATAAAATCTCTTTTTATGATAAAATTGGTGCTTTTTTTTTTTAACGTTATTCTTATGTAATATCTGCTTATTTTATTTATTTATTTATTTTTTTCGTTTTATACCTGATGACAGTAGTGTTATTATTCTTAAAAATGTAATTCACTTGTCACTGAACTCATAGTGCATAAAATTTTAAATTTAAGCTTTTAACATGGGTATAAGAGTTGAGCATGATATTATAAAGAATTGTGAGCTTGCCCCTGTTGTGGAATTGGATAATGCTAAGAGTTCTTTAGTGGTACCTGTTAAGAACTAATCAATACATTTCTCGTTTCTGTCAGTAATTTTCTTTTCTTTCCACAGATTCTATATTATAGCATTTTAGTTAGTTAAAATTTACGTTTAATTAATTGAATCGATAATGGAGGAAGTAATTATATCCAGTTAAGTCAGAAAATGCCAAATTATTGTTGGGTTTTAAAATTTATTTAAAGTTTTATATAGAATTATTATTGTTTATTTAGAAGAATTTATTAGAAAAAAATTTATGCTCAGAATTGAAACATCGTTCAAATAGAAGCAAGTTATCCTTCGATTGTATACGTTGCGAAATATGCAATCATATATCGTGAATAAATGTATAATAAATTGAATATGCACTCATTTCTTAATGAATATTTTCATGATTCACGCAGTAAACATTTTCACTAAATGATATTATCAAGTTATAGAGAAGACTTTTATTGGTCTTTAAAACGCAGCTTGACGTAATACGCGGAATTAGGACATTTCCCCGGTTTCCGCTGAATGTATGATTCATACTAGTCGGTTATCTACTGTGGTCATGTACTTTAATGAATACCATTATAAAATCCGGCTTGAAGAATTTTATTTTTACTCTACAGAAAAAGAAGAAAAAAAAGTATTGTCCTAACTTTTCCGTTTATTTATTTCTATCGCAAGTGCAAGAATTTTTCCTCGTCCACAAAATAGCGAAAACTGTAGAAAATCCTTAGTCTGTGAATCAAATTAGCCCAGAACTTCGGAATGCAATAACCCTTTCAAGTATTTTTTTCTTAGTATCTTATTTATTTTATTATAAAAGCTGTTTTTGGGGTTACCAACCCCTGATATTGCGCTTCTAACTCCGATTTATAAATCTAAATGTTTTATATGCCCTCTGGTTGGACTTGCCGTCATTTCCTTCATTTTGGATTCTCGGAAATGGGCTCAAAAACCGGAAGTGAACCATTACCTTCCTGTTATCCGTTCAGACTGGTTTATATGATTTGTTTTGTTTATTTTTAGGTCACGTATTTTCCTTTGTTCGTAGTTTTTCATACGTCTTTTAAAGTGTTATATGCCAAGCTTGGCAGGTAAAAAAAAAATTTTTTTTTTCGATTTTCTGTAGTGTCATTTTGTTAGCATTGCGTAAATACGAGCAGAACTAATCTTCATCGATTTAAACCGCCTGACGTGAATGCAATCCGTGTTTGACTATTTTACCACAGATCTCGGTCAAAGACGTCTTATTGTGGGATGAAATATTTTCCTTTCGCAGACTATAATTATGTTTTGATTTTGTTTCCGCCATTCTCAGTTCAGTATTGTCATCTTAGCCATGACTGCGAATGAAATGTACGCCATATATTTTGTTTGCATTCGCTCAGTACTACTGCTTCTTATGTATATTTTATGTAAATCAAAGGTAAAATAAATACTGAACACGCTGAAATAATAAATTTTACATTTATTAAAGTTATTGTTGTATTTTATTTTTATTTACTACATATCTGTTAGTGCGTTGTGAACGTTATCCCTAATTTTTATGATACCCCCAACATATAATTATTAATTGTGAAATAGATATTTCTTTATATTAAAAAAAAAAAAAAAAAAAAAAAAAAATTCTGCAATTTTCTGTAAATAAAATCCTGTTTAATTTTCTTGTACCAGGATCTTCACAAACTATGTTCAAAATTATCTTCTGCAATTCTGAATCGGTTTTGAATACCATTGTCAACAAAAGCTTTTAAATTCAAGGAAAAAGAAACCATTGTATGTGACGATTCTTTTTATTATTTCTTACGTTAAATCGTTAAAAATTCAACTACTTACCTTAATACGCTGTTTTTGGTTTAACCATACCAGCTGATTAAATCGAAACTTGAGCATTTTTCGAAGAACGAGCAATAGACTTAAAGGGTGACATCATACGATATGAATATATTAACTTTGTACTTCTTTTCTTACCATGTATCGTTTATGTAATGAGAAGCATCACATAATGAGTACATCAAAATTGTAATTTTAAATTTATGAAAATTAATGAATTATAAGTTGTACTTTACGTAGAAAGATGTATAGTGGCTGTTAATGCTATTTGAATTTTTTTTAAAGGACTAATATCTTTGACATATTTTTCAAGATTCATCAAGACATATTTTTCAATATTGTGGATTAATAAAATTACTATTAAGAAACAATTTAGAAAAAAAACCGTCATAAAATGAATATTTTGTATATCCGAAAAATATTATATACTTAAAATATTTTAAAATGCTAAATTGTTCTTTTAAATTCTGTAAATGATAAATAGAAGTATACAGTTACTTAATTTGACTTATTAGAAATATTCTAGAAAAACAAGTTTGTTGTAAACTTTATAAAATTTTGCTGAATATTAAATCAACCACTGTTTTAATATTTTAGTTATGCTGTGCTGCATCTCTTACAATTTTAGATTAGCAAAATGAAATTGTTACGTCCAATGGGAGAATATTTATTTAGGTATTATATCAGCTACATGACGTATGTGTTTTCCAGAAACACCTGCTATGTTTTTCGGTGGCACTTGAACTATTAACTTCAAAACATTTGTGAATGAGATTAGACACTTTTCTTTTTATACTTTAGTTGCCATAGCAACTCGACCCTCTCATTCCTTTTTTCGATTCTCTTCATTTCGTTTTCTGTTGAAGCTGTAAATCATTGTAATTGAAACCATTGCAGTTTTAGTTTTCAGCTGGAATATCCGTCGTCAGTGATGTAATAGTAAATACGCAGCTGGGTGATTTCAATAATTTGTTTCCGCTTTGGCATATCAAATTACAGTAGAGGAAAACTAAATTATTGACAAATGCATTGTTTATTTTGTAACATTGGCTTTGCACAGAATTTTTGTTTCAAAATTACTGTCGCGTGATATTCTCTCACAATTGTCCTAGGCCACTGTACTTTTTAATAGTTTTTGTTCGCTTTTTATGTGGTTGCATTAGTTTTAAACTAATTTCATTTTTAGTAAATGAAAGTGCATGACATTATCATTTAGGTCAGTGGATCTCCAATTATGGGGCGTGGTTGGGCTGTGTGGGGGCACATTTTCCCTAGATTTAGAAATTAAGCTATTTTAAACAACTGAGAAATTTACGAAAGTAATATGAAAGAACCTATAAACACAAACTTCAACTATTATGAATTTAAAAATTTTCTCTTTAATATAATCAATTCTTGTAAATGAAAACAGGATTTTAAATCATTTTATTGTTAACATTTGTGTAAGTATGAGGGTTTTTTGTCAATTTGGCTACTAAAAAAATCAAAACAAGACCAAAATATTTTTAATGTTTTTTTTTCCTGATCTTACATCAGATGAAAAAAGGGGGGGGGGATTTCGTTAAATAGGCCTCCCCACCTTTTGATAACCCATTACATTTAAACATTATTATTGTTGTAAAAAAAATTAAATCTGGTATTTATCATTACATGTTAAAACCATAAGGAGTTGACCCAAAAAATTTTGATTTTTTTTTTAATACTGATTTTGATTTTTTTTATACCGGCTCCTGAATTTTATGTACTATCATCTTTACTAATGAATTTAGTCTTTACTGTCTTTAGGAATACTGACTCGTTTAAAAATACTCGACTCCGACTCTCCAGCTGTGGTCAAAACATATTAATTTCAACTATTAATATTTTTTGTAGACTAATATTCCATTGTAATCTTGAATTTCTGCTTTTTGTATAAATATAATAAAATATTAAATATTAAATTATTTTTTATAAAATAAAATTTTAAAAGTCCTATGACATTTGATGGTGAAAAAGTGTTAGGACAAGATGGCATAATTTTTTGTTTTGGTTTTTAATGGTCGACACGATAGAAAAAGTTATTTTTAAACTATTTGACTTTGTATCTAATAACATGTAATGCTGTTCGTTCTTAGTGAAACTTGTGATATCTTAACAGATATAAAGATTTTAAACTTTTAAAAATTGAAACATTTACACTTTTCTGCTTAAATTCATGGGATAATTATTTGTTGAATACGTCATTCTTCTCCTTTATAAATCTTGGTACAGTAATTATAGTTTTGTAATATTGGTACATTTTAATCCTAAAATGCCTGTTAAATTTTCAAAAACCTGCATTATGTAAAAAAAAAGTTCTGCATTATTTCTACATGTGGTTAAGAACATCATAGGAATCCATTAGTATATTGATTCGATTCCGTCACTTTCTGAATTAATAGTCGTACAAAAAACAGCTGAATCTCTTAGAATTTAACCTTTTCAAATATTAAATTTATACCAAATCAAAAAATTTCATTAATTATGTGCTGTATTCAAAAATAGGTCATTTGACTTCAAATGATATTAAATCTTGAGTTTTCAAAACACTTGGTTGTTATTTTGTATTGGATTTATATTTCCTGTGTCCAATAATATTATTCAATAATTAATTTCTGTTTTGAAAGCTAAGATTTAACTATCAATAACAAAAAGGAGGAACATTATTTAAAAATTTAGGTTTAATATTTTAGATTTATAGATTTTTTTCTGTAATTTTTTTCCCCACTTCTAATGTGGAGAGGCGCACTTGCTTTATAAGAATTTGAACCACTTATCTGTCGATTTTATCAAAAGAATATCACTTCAATTTCTCAAAATTGTTCTTTATCGAGAGGAAGGAATAATGGCGTCTGAAAGGACTTAATCTAATTGACTCTTTATTAGTTGCCCAAACGTACCAAATTTTTACTTGCACAGTATTGGGAAAATTTCTTATGTTTAAATTCTGTTTCTCTTTTGAAACATTTATTCGCGAGTCTTAATTTAAACATGCTAAATTCTGTTTGTTGTTGGATAAAAGAGGAAGGGGAAAGTGAAGGATATTCCGATCGTCATGTTGATGCATCCTTTTATTTATTCTTTTTCACATTTTGCACTGAATCAGAAGTTTCTGTCAAGACCATACATCACTCCGGAGTTTGAGTTTACCTAACTACTGAATTGAAACCATTGAGCATAAAATGCAAAGCGAAAACGAATTTCGGAAGCAAGATGGCATGAAATCGCAAATTTTATCCGCCAGACGTTTGCTATCCAGCGCTATGACAAAACGTGAGAATTTTTTTTTTATAATATCACGAGTCTCCTTGAACTATATTCTTGTTCATTTCAAATGCGGCTGCCGTTCCGCATTTCAAACTAAGCGCTTGATGTTCGATGCTGATGAATATAAATTTTGATGTGGGAGATGAATTAAAATATTTTAAGTAAAAAAAATTAAATGATGTTTTATTGAAACTTCCGCGTTTTGAAATGCTAGTTAATGTGGCGGAAATGAATACAACTGGTTTCAGAACAGATCATGCTTTAATGAACTTTGCCTCAATCATCGTATTAAAGAAATTTTATTTTCATCTTATGCTTTGAGGTGACATACATTTGTGTGATAAATTATGTGCTTATAATTAAAATTCCATGTTTTTTTATTTTTAATGAGTGTTTCATTTCATAAAACACAAAAAATAAATTATAGTTTAAAAACACTAAAAAACACTAAAAAACACGCTTTTAGAGTTAATCAAAGTAAAAAATAATTGTTAACATAAGAATAAAATTACTGACAAGAAAATGAATGTCACTGTTCTAAAAGCGTGGGGTGCTTTGTATGACATTTTTAAACTAACTCTGCATTTCGGAATGAAACTAGTGAAAAATTATAACGATTGGTATCGAGCACCCCACTCTTTTAGAACAGTGACATTAATTTTCTCGTCAGTAATTTTATTCTTATGTTAACAATTATTTTTTACATTTTAGTTTGATTAACTCTAAAAGCGTGTTTTTTTAAACTATAATCTATTAGTTTGATTAATTCTAAAAGCGTGTTTTTTAGTGTTTTTGAACTAAAAAACACGCTAGGAATGAGGTTTTTATAAACTACATAAATGAGGTCCCGGTACGGAGGACTGGAATTATAGTTCTTACAATAATTTAATTGTGAGTATGTCGATGCGAATATGTCGAGCCGACCAGGATTCGAACAGGAAATCTCCTGATGCGTAGTCAGGCGCGTTATCCGTTGTGCCACTGTCCCACGTAGGTTTGAATGTCTTGGGTACTTTCATTCTACATGGGTTAAATTGCTCATCATAAGTTAAAATAAAATCACTAATCCTGGCGATCCTAATCATGATGAGATAATAAACTTATCAAGGGCCGACGACAATAAAGTATTTTGATAAGTCTTCAACGTTTAAATTAAATCTAATCGCTTAAAGTAGGGCAAAATCGAGCCCAAAGAGTTAGTTACAAACAAAAAAACATGCGGGTGAAACTAATAAAAGCTCTTTAAAAAAATTATTTAAATAAGTTTACTAAAAATCTTTCAGAGAGTGAAATGATTGCTTACAAACTTTAAAATTAAAAAAAAAAAAAAAAAATATTCCCTGTGCTATTTATTTTTTACTATAACGTAAGAAACTGCACATTATTAGTTTACAAATATTTAATCTATATATAACAAAATAAAAAAAAATTTCAGTTCGTAAAGCTGTGTAGAAAAATTCGGATTTGCTGTCTGTATCTCAAATATTAAATACTTATTTTGAAATTTTTTGAACAACGTCTTGAAATTGTATTCATTTTATTCCCCATCAATTAAGGAATAGTCAAGGACGGGAAGAAATCAGTCATTTACAATTTTTGTCTGTAAATTTGGCAAAGTATAAATACTTTAAATCTAATTAAAAATTCAATTGAATCTTTTGAATTAAGACTTATTAATCTTGTATACTTGGCTTAGCTGTCACCATATGCGGGGTTTTGCTTATAAGATGCTTTTGGTTGATTTGGCTGCAGCTAATTAGTTAATATTGAAATTTGTATAGCAACGCTAAATCACGAATGTGCTGCATTTTTAGTTTCGGCAGCATTTCCAGGAAAAAATACTTTTGCTGATAGTATATTAAAGAAGGCTAGCACATAAAATATTACTTATTTAATTATAGTTGTTTTGGGAAAAAAAAAAAGTTAAATGTACAATTTAAGGTACCCAACATTATAAACACAAAATGTTGTTACATAATTATCTCAATTTTGTTTCGAGCAGCTTTTGTAAATAATTGTGCAGATCTAGAAGTTTGAATCCCCGAAATAAGAAATCTTATATATTTTATTTAAACCCTAACACATATGAAATATGCAATTTTTAAAAATTCTTAACATGTAAAATCTTGATGAAAATTTTATTTCATTGAGAACCGCGATTTGGGCAGTCCTACTCTATTACTATAAAAATTCAAGTTTTTGCATACATAATACTTTATGTAAATTTATGTATAGCACCCTTCTATATCTTTGTGGGATTATTTACATCTATTTAAGAGGTTATCAAATGAGAATTTTATTTACTAATTGCGTACTTAATTACTTGTATACTCAATGATTTGTTTTTAAAAATGTATCAGTCTTTCCATGGTGAGGAACTGTATTTTCCTTCCTTATCTTATCCGCGTCTGACTTGTATTTTATCATCCTTCATGAGTCATACATATTTATAACAGATCGTAAACATAAACAGCCGCTAGGGAGGAATGTGAGTGAAATAACCTTAGGTCGTGAACAGGGAACAGAATTAAAATATCGTAGCAGTTAGTTTGGCTGACACGATTGCTTTTGGAATTTTAAATATTCTTTTCGGAAAATTGAGGTTGCGTATCTTGTCCCTTCTGCCGAATATATTATTTTTATGTTCAATTTTGTGTGATGTACTGTTTTTTTTATATTTCATGAATTTCTTGTCGATGTTTCTTTTCCAGTATACTTAAATGATTATTTCTATAAAAATAACTAAGCATTTAATATTTTTATTGTATGCATTTTTCGATTAGAAATGTATTTATAAATGCAGCTTTTTAAATAAACTTTTTTGTTGAATAAATCAACTATAATCTAATGTTCTATAAAACTATGTTCTGAATAAATCACTCCAATGACACAGAGAAATAAATCAATTTTTAATATACTATGAAATATTTTCCTGGTGTTTACTACTCGCAATAGCATAATTTGATTTTAAATAATGTTTAAAAAATCGTCTAGTGCCATAATTTCAAATGGTATAAAAGATGTCATCAACCTGTTTTATACATAGCTTTTCGGTGACTGTTTATCCTAAGTCATGTGTAAAATCGTTGCTATTATTTGGGCAATATCATATTAAATGATCGATAAAGAATTTGAGTGTTTTGAAAGTTTGCAAAACACTGAAAAAGAATGAAGTATTTTCGTGCGACTAATATTTCTTGTTGTGAAATATAAATTTCTTAATAGCCTTCCAACTGTGAGTCGATCGTCATACCTGCTAGCACAGTGTTCTCTTTGCTCCAACGCATTCAAACGAGACGGAAAAATAAAAAAAGCATTGGTAATGATAATGAAAGCTTTCTAAATTCCATCATCCAATCTTTTCCATCACGCTAGCCATTTGCTGCAGCAAAGGGTTAGCATCCCCTTCTACAGACACAATGTACTCCAAATAATGTTCAGCGGATACCCCGGGTCGTTGCTTTCTCACATTGTTTGCGTGTTCAGTGAATGGGATGATAGGTTTTCTGTCCCTGTGCCCGGATTTAGAAATACCGCTGGACTCATGCACTTGCAGTTGACAGGATATGATAGAGATGCGTTATTATATGCTTATACATAATATTTTAAAGAGTCTTCTTAATATGTACATCAAAATGTTTAAGGAGTTATTGAGAAAAGATGCTTAGGAAATATTCAATTTTAGTGGAGTAAATTATTATTAGTAGTTCCATATAGTAGCCCTAAGATAACTTTCCTTGTTCGCGTTTTATTATATCTCCTTCCTACAGATTTGGGTCAGTTGGAGGATTTTAATTCTTTAAAATATATTTTAATTTATATATTATTAGATTATAATATTGATTTTAATTGACACATTGAATTTGTTTCGATTATATTCGCCTAACATTGTTGATTTAATAAATAAATTGAATTAAAAAGATGTAGTTCAAAAGCGATTTAAATTTATTTCAGCTTTTTTAAAACTTGTGCATTTATATTGAAGAGACTTCACACTATATAGCATATTTTTTGCAAATCTTTATCAGAGTAACTTCAAAAATACATATTTTCATTCTATCTAACTTGTTGAATGAAATTCTGTTTGAAGTAGTTGTCTCTGATTATTTTCTGAATGTTTTGATATGTTTCTTAAAATTTCGAGGTATCCCGCATTCTTCCACGAATAAATGGAAAATAAACAACTAGTCATTATTAAACCTATATTCAAGTTTTATTATTGAAACGAAGGTTTTTGCGATTGAAATTCAATGCAACTTATCAGCATTCCGATGAACATTGAACGCTTCGGGTATTCTATTTGTTTTAATGCAAACTTTAAATATGTATTTGAATTGTTAAATATTTATTTTTATTTTCTCATTTCTCTTGAAATGTCCATAGTTCTGGTACTTTCTGGTTTTTTTCCATATTTTCTGGTTTTTACGAGAAAGAGCCCAACATAAAATAGGACCGTTTTGAATATAGAAGAAAGAAGCATAATTTGATCGATTTTTATATCAGAATGTCTTCAAACTGATTCATTCTTTTAGCGTCACTGATGTATCGTGTTCTTTCAATTTCATTCCTTTGGGAGTGCTTTTATGAGCCTCTAGTCGAACAAAAATCCATTGAAATTAAATTTTTAAAACTTAAAAGATGTCATTGTCATCGGTAAACAATTTGAATCCTGGAACTTCTACGTATCAACAAATATGCGTTAATATCTGAGAATGATGCAAGTTTTATTTGGTTGGTAATAAAGTTATTTCGATTTTCATCATTTAAAAGCATTGCGAAAACCCGAAATAACTTTCTTGCCAACCCGATATAACGTTACTTT
This sequence comes from Caerostris darwini, assembly GCA_021605075.1. Taxonomy (NCBI): domain Eukaryota; kingdom Metazoa; phylum Arthropoda; class Arachnida; order Araneae; family Araneidae; genus Caerostris; species Caerostris darwini. Next base: position 72,585 of record BPLQ01010205.1, read on the forward strand.
CAGATTGTTTTATTTTGAAAGTAATCAAGCTGCAAAATCTAATCCTACTTTTTTTTTAATCTAAAAGCTACCCAGATATTTTTGATCACTTATTGAAAATGATATCCTCTGAATTAATCAAGATTATTTTATAATGTTTAATATAATGTAAAATGATTTTAATAAATTTAATACATTTTAAATTAATAACAAATGATAATTATCATAATTTGTTATTTCAGGATAAAATTCAGTATATTCATCAGTAAAAAATTATTTAAAAAAATTTATTTTTTATTCTTGATATATTTTTTTAATTTTCTTATAGTTTTTTTTATTTTGAAATTCCTCTTTTAATCTTATAAGAAATAATTACTGAAATACAAAATATTATTTATAAAAAAATTGATTTGCCCTGAATAAGGAGAAAAAATATATTAAAAGTAATATCTCTTACATGTCTGTTCCTTTTTATATTTAAATCAAACACTTAAACTACAGATGTAATAAATTTTTGTTTTTTGAATATACTGATATAATTGAATATATGATATTGATATAAAATATGTTTCTTGAATATATTGATATTTTAGTTTTGTGGAATTAATATGTTGTAGAAATTTCAGTTCTTTTATTTTTTGTTTTAGCTAAGTATCCAGTTTGATGACAGAGCAACATCTACTTTTGAATATCCTTCAGAAAATGCAAGTCCTTCTCCAAGAGAAGAAACTGACTCTTGGGGAGATTCTTCCTTTAATTCTACAGTTGCCATGGGATCAGCCTCTAATTCCAGTGAGTCATGTAGCGTTAACTGATCACAAAATAATTTAATGCTCTCTAAATAATTTCAAAAAAGTTCAGGCATTTATTTGGATTACTTTTTTATATGATTAATTAATTTTGATTGATTTGGTTTGTTGCTGTATGATCAGCTTTTGCACACTTTGGACTAATTAGACCAGGACCTACAGCTTAACATGGATTAAAAACTACTAACAAACATCCATGCCACGACTAGAATTAGAGCCTGAAGCTTGTGGTACCAATAGCCAGAGCGCTAGCTAATTGGCCATCAGGCGCTAATGAATTTTGAAGTGTTTTATTGAAATTTAGAAAAGTATTTTCTTAACAAGACTTACAAAGTATTGCATTCAGATAAATTTATGAATATATTAGGAAAAGAGCCAAATTTTTTAATTTTATGCTGATAGTTTTAAGGTATTTAAAGTTCTACTATTGATAATCATGATTCTGAAAAAAAAATTTAATAATCCTGCTGGGGTACAAAATTAAACATGCCCTTACCCCTTTTTTTTTTAAATTTAGCTTAGAATGTAAAGTATCCAGGAAGTTGCATTCTTTGCATATCATATTCAATATTTTGTTTTAAATCAGGGGAATGTGCAAGCACATTCTTGAACATAATCTAAACTTTAAATTTTTGCGAGTAATTTTTTTTCAGTCAAATTTAATTTTTCTTAACTTTCTTATGTTAACTATATTTTAAAAATATTAAACAATGAGTTATTTTAACCATTTTAGAATGATTTGTGTACTTATAGCTTAAAATGTCTGTTCAATGTTTCCTTAATATATCTCTCACCTTTAAAAACTTTATTAAAAGGTTTTAATATGTTATTTATCATACATTAAGGGCCAAAAGTAATAATTAAATAAAATTCAATAGAAAACTACAGTAAATTTTTATCCTTTATATTAAATATAAAATAGAATATCTATAGATCTAGCTGTAGATGTATAATTTGAATTCGTATTTTCTAATTTTCTTACCTGCTTAGTTTTGGACAAATGTTTATTTAATAATTTTACCTTAATAACTTGGAAAAACCTTTTTTTTTTAACAAAATACTTTTTTTGCAATGGCATTTGTATGTGAGATGTTAAAGAATGAAATATAATGCACATTTAAAAACTTTATTTTAAAATTTTGCGTATGGTCACTGTTCTGTGAAGCATCCTGTATTGATGAGAAAAAAATTTATTATTTTGTGCCTATGATGCTAACTTAGTAGTTATGTTATTTATACTTTATTTAAGAATTACTTTATTAATATTAAAACGTTATATTTAAGAATTGGAAAAACGTGTTTTAAGTGAAACAGCATATACTAAAAAAAAAAATTTTTTTTTTCAGGATTGGGATTATCAAATTATACGCCTCAAGTTCTAAGTAGTAATAATGAATTTGAACTTGGTGTTTCTCAGTCAAATCTTAGACCAACATCTTTGCCTGAAAAATGTCAAAAGGTTGATGATGAAATTCTTCCAATAGATGCAATCATACCTGCTAATCCTGATGATACTGGAGGCTGGTCTGCAACTGAAACTGCTGATATACTTTTCTAAAGTTTCTGATTGTAAGTATTTTCTTCTTTTTTTTTTTTTTCCTAATACATTGTGCTTTGTAGATTAAAAAAAATTTTTTTAGCATTAAGATTTTTTACTATATTTTATTACTATGTTTAATTTCATAATTAAATGTTAGACACAAATTGCTAATATTTTTTATAAATTTTTACTTTTGCATAAAATGTCTCAGATAATTTGTATACTCGGTTCACTAAGTTGTCTTATTAGTTAGATAGAAATTGGTATAATTTATAGCTAAAATTGAGAATGCCTGAAACCCAAGAACTTCCACAAGCAGCGAGTGGCCTGTGGAAGTTCATAGATTTCAAGAAAAACAATTTTATGCTGAATTATAATTTCTTCTTATAATCACTCTTCTGATTTCTAAAAGGACAAAGCATAACATTTTATAAAAGTATTATCATATGCTCCTCCAAATAGTGGTAGAACAAATGTAGGAGAGTAAACAGATCCTGCTTCTAATGTGAAAAATTATTTGCCTAGATTTGTTTTGTAGTTTTATGATTTGTGTATTTCAATTAACAAGCTATGTCTTATGAAGCTGATAACAGCTGCAGGTTAACTTATGTTATTTTAATTTAGGAAATTTTTGTACTCAATATGTCATTTCGTGATTTTAAGGCAGAAAAGTACATGTTTACTTAAAAGTATGGAGTATAGGGTAGTTCTTTGTTTTGACACAATATTTTTGGTTGACATTTTTCTATCATGTAAGTTTCTACTGCAATTAGCTTTTTTAATAGATAATTAAGAGCAAAGGACTAATAACTGACTTTTTTTTATACTAGAAAGATGTATGGCCCTTTTATTATAATTTAAGAGGATTGATAGTAAAATTAAAATATGTATGATCTTTGTTTCTAAAACAAGTCTCTTAAAAATCTTAATATACATGAAGATGAATTGTACTGCCTTCTTCAGAACAGATGTGTGTGTGTGTGTGTACACACACACACATCTGTTTCTTCTGCATTTTATATTTTTGATAACAGTGAAATAAACTTTTGATTGCTTAAAATTTGAAGGAACAGTGTATTAATATAATAATCATACTATTCATTTAAACTAATTTCTATCCTTTTTTTTCTTGCAGGGTTTTCATTTTTCACTTCAAATTTCATTCAAAATATATAGCTGTGTCTCATGAATCATAACATTGACATATGCTTATGGTCAATGATAAAAAAAAAAACTTTCATATATGGAGAAATTCCTTTTATTATTGTTTATTTACCCATTGGTCCTCTGTTACAAATGAGAGTAACTGCATGTTGTTTATTAATGATTGTTTTTTTAAAATGCTTGGAAATAGCTTTCCAGTTTACATCTAAATTTTTATAGTTGCAGTTCAATTATTTTTCAATTAAAAAAACTTTCAAATTCTAATTTATTTAATTGCTGGTAAATTTTTTAATTTTATTTTGTCAGTATTGCTCATTTATTATTGTTATTGTATGTTAATTTAGTGTTTTTTTTGTCCTATATCAATTCATGTGCATGATTTTTAATTAAAAGAAAATGAAACATTTTACTTTTTTTGACACTTAGGGAAAAGACATTCCATTTAAGAAGCCAAACTTTTTTTTTCTTTCATATTTTTTGATAAATATCCCATAAAATATTTGTTATGGATGAAATTATTTAGTACGATCTTATGACTGCTACTTATAGTGATATGCACAGTTATATACATTTATTTTCACATGTATATTTCTAAGCCATATATGTAGAATTTAATAGTTCTTCTATTATAGTTTAGATGTAGAACAAAAACCGTGTTCATTATAGAATAAATAAATTTTTGAAATCACTCATCTGTGTCAGATATTGAATTTCAGATTTCTTCTAGATGCAAAAAGTAACAAGTTGAGTGATTTTTAAAATCTCTATGCTTCTACTTTGAATATACTAGTTGCATAATTACTTTTAAAGGAAATTTTCTTTTTTAAAATTATTAAATGGAATATTTAAATTTTGTACAGTATTCTGTAAAAAATTTAAGTATTCCATTTATTATAAAACTAAATTGCTATTTTTAAGTAGCAATCTAGTTTTTGTCATTTGATGCATTCCTTGAAAACTTTTGTAAATTTTGAGCTGAAAATGTTGGAAAATATTTTTAAAATTCACTTATGAAAAATCCAGATATATTCTTATGCATATCTCTTTTTATAATTTCTGAACATATAAATTACATGTTTTGAATTATAATCTTTGTTATTTTATCATATAATAATAATATTTACTTTAATATTGTAATTCTCAAAATTCCAAGCTTTTCTTTCATTTTCATAGTTTTATATAGATGTCTTATTTCAGCATTTGTTAATTGATTTTATTTACTTAAATTTATACAGTTTTTAATCTTTTTGAATGCCAATATATTTTTTGCAAATAAAAAGCTTTGTAAATTATAAATGGAGTTTTCATATTTTAAAGACAGTTTGATGGAATTCTTGTTCATAAATGAATATTTTTTTAATAATTTCTCTTTCAAAAAACATATAGAAACATAGCTTTATGTATTTAAAATATTGCTGACATTTTAAAGAGATTCATTTTAATAAGCAACACCTGCCAGGCAATGTGAATATTTCAATATGAAAATTTTACTTTAGTTAAGTTTTTTTTAATGCAGTAAAATTTATTTTATTAATGTTTGCACTATTCTTGTCCACTAGGGTACTCGTCTTTTGATGCATATTGCTGTTATGGCTTTCATTGTTGATTATATCCACATTACAAACAGTATATATGCATTACAGTATTTGCTTCTTGTAATATTCAAAAGATATTCAATACTCTTCAAACTTTTTTATACAGTTAAAAAGGAAAAAATTTCTTATTTAAGAATGTCTTAAACATCCTTCTTGCCTTAATTAAATATTTGCCTTATATTAAAAATGACAATTTTTAAATCTATTCCATCCATGCTTTTATTCAAATATAAATGCCTTAATTTTTGTATCTGGCTTTTAAAGGTCTACTTTGATATGTATTTTGAAACTGGAAATTGCTCATCTCAACTTTGAGAGTTTTATATGTTACATTACACAGAATAAGGTATAATTGATTTATATATTAGCTTTTAACAGGTTTATGTTCTTTAATATAGGATATTTGCAAATATATAAATTTTGAACAATTGAAAAAATGTATCCTAATTTAAAGACAGTGCCATCATAGCGTAGAACTTGAACATTCCTTTGGAGGTTACTTTTTGTGTTCTCACAGAACATGCATTTTATAAAATGTTTATTTCATTGTTTATGTTTGTAATCTGCATAATTAACCACAGCAGTATATCTCTTACTTTGCTTAGTTAATTTTCTATAAGTGCTAAAAATATTAATGCTCTATTTATATCTGAATATGCAAAAATTATCTATTCTTTCATAAGCTATATTCTGAAACTTTTTGGCCATGGCTAAAATAACTTTTATAACTGTAATTATTATGCCATTGAAAGATATACTGTGTGTTCTGATATAATGTATGTTTGTACTGTGTGGTTTTTTATCTTATAGTTATGAAAAATTTGATATAAATGAATTTTCTAAATGTTTGGAATGAAATGTAGGTTAAATCTTGGTGTTAGTAGAGTATTGGTGTTCGTGTAAGGTGTCTTTAACAATAGATAGTTGTCAAATTGCTCCAAATGTGAAAATCATGATTTTTTTTTACCAAAAAATATTCTGCTTGTTGGTTATGAAATATATGTCTGCATTATTGTATGAAGTAAAATGTTGACGTTTTCTGTTTAGAACATGTAATTTGTAAGATTTATAGAGCTATACACAGTTTTATTTATAATAAACATTTCTTAATATTTAGATTTCTAGTATTTAAATTATATATGAACCTATTTCACTTGCTAATTTATCTTTCAAATATATGCTAATCTGCTGGAGTTTTTTTTTTTAATGAGCTTGATAAAATGAATTTGAGCAAAGTAGGCATACTTTTTTTATACATGCAATGCATAGTCATAAAAAACTTATTTTTATTTTATCTTAAATGACAGATGAAATTACCTGAAAAAATTTCAAAGGAGAAGTTGGTTGCATATTTATTCTATACTCTAAGAATTGTAATGACTAGTAGTTGTTTATAGAGTTGATGTTTTGCTTCTGATAGAAATTGTTTGTTAGTTATTTGAAAGTTCTATGATACAATTTAATCAATCTAATATAAAAGTTCTGTTACAGTTCTATCAATGAATATATTTTATATAATGTTCTCTTCTATTTTCAGCATTTTTAATATTTTTGTTATTTCTAAATGTCTTTTTATATTCTATACTAATGAATTTTTATTTTATGAGTTCTTACTTTATCCATGTTTAGATTTGTATTTGTATATGAAATATTTTAGTTACAAAAAAAGTTTATTAAACCAAAGAAATTTGTATTTAAATTTACATCTGGGACCATTTTTAAAACTATTGCTTGCATTTTGTAGTTAGTGTAAAGTAGATGTTATCATATGCTATCTCATTTTAAATATTTTTTGTGTAGATATATTTGTGTATGATAAATGGAGAATGTTTGAAATATATAAGATGAATGTAATGTATCCATCTCTAGGCTATTATGCTGTTATCCACTTTAGCTGATATCATATTTGCTTATTGCTTTTTTTTATGTTAATATGCAATATACTAATTTATAAATTGTAGGGAAAATTTAAAACAGAAATGTTTAGGCCCCAACTTTCCTCATCATTCATATTAACTTTAAAAAAAATTATCTATCATGTGACTTTTTAAAAACATTTAGAATTTGATATGAAATTAAGACATTGGACATGATACTCTAGTTTAATAACATTATCATTTAATTAAAAAAAATTAAATCTTTTCTAATTTGTTGAAAACTAGGAAATAAGAATTGCCAATTTCCAGCAACTTTCTAAATCTCATTTAGTTAATTTTATTTCATATATTAATATGCGAATTTCAATTCTGTTGGCTACCAAAGCAAATATTTATTACATATTTTACGAGTTTGCCGAAAACTTGTATTTTAAAATAGCATTGCTAAAGTAGTCATGGTTGTTAGATAATGGATCAATATAAATAAAGTCTATTTGGATCAATATGTATTTGTAAGCAATTTTTTTTGGGCAGGAATATAAAAAAATTAATTGACAGTATTTGACTAATCACTTCTGCATTTGGTTATTACAAAAATAAAAAACACTATTAAAATCAAGTAATGTCATTCATAATAGAATGAATATATGATAGCTGATTTTTTTTTTTAATTGGTAGCCTGTGTTTTTCATAAATCTTGTACATCTCTGGTTTAAACATATAGGAATAACAAATTATGTATCAGCATGGATAGCCTAGAATAGGTATTCTTTCTAATGTTGTTTCCTTTTGGTTATATCTTGTCACACTAAAATCACAAATTTGTGGATGCCAAACCACTTACTTATTCATTGTATCAATGTTATGGTGCAACATATTTGTTATTTAAGGTATTGAATTTTTCCTTATACTATTGTTATTGTCTTGATTATATTTAACTGATTTGAGCTGTTTGTAAATTAATATATGAATGCATATTTGCACCATTTCATAAATATGCACTGAAATGTAATTAGAAATAGTTTTCAATGCTTTTGTATTGTCAACTCTAGAGTAAAAATATTAATTTTTACTTTTATGTTTAAAATATGTTGCAGATTTATTAATACACTGATAGCAGCAATGACATTCTTTAAATGTTTGCCTTTAAAGAGAGATGAACATTGTGTTACTATGGTTTATACCTAGTCAGTTTGACTTTCTGCCAAAAATATGAATGAGTCAATTTTTAACTAATACTAAATTTATTTCTGAATAGTTTCTGAAACTTTGTTTTTCAAATCTGTTTATACTTTGTTATTGCATTTCAAGATGTATTATATGCATGCATAACTTCAAAATATTTAGTTTGAATTAAAATTATATATATTATTAAAGTAGGCATGTGATGTGCCTTGTATTCAGAAATTCTAGTTAGAGCTGCAGATGTATTGAATGACATGATTAAATTATTTGTTTTTAAAGTGGTGTTCAGAAAAAATGTGCACTTTGAATTTAGAATTATTTTAAATATATTTATTCATGCCATTTTTTGACATTTTATATTTAGCAGACAACATTTAATAAAGACTGCCACTTCCTTGAATTTGCTTTCATTAATTTTTTTATTTTGAATGACTTTTTTTTTTTGTGCATAACTATCTTTAATTACAAGTTGAAAAATTGCAGTTAAGTACATTTTGCAAGTATATCATAAATCAAATTCTTTTAATCTAAATGTTTCTAATTTTCTTGGATATTATCAAGTATTAAGACTACCATCCTCCTCCTTCAATAATAACAATGGCATTCTTCAGGTATAAATTTATTTTACTTGAACAACAAATAAAAAATCTTTACTGTGGAATATTTCACAGTGAAACTCACTGTTACATTGAATGATTAAATAATCTTATAAAAATAACAATAATTGTATGTTAATGATAACATATAAAAGTGGAGAAATATTATAAACAAAAATTTAAAAAAATTACTGAAACTGTGTGTAAACAGCATTATTCAAAATAAATTTTTCAAACATTACAAATACAATGAAAATTTGTATGAAAATCTATTGGTTCTAAAATATGTCCCAAGATTTAAAAGATAGAATTAAGTTGTCATTTATTTAAGAAGGAAAAAACAAAACAAACCAAATTTCAGTAATTAATGTGCAAGAATTATACTATTGTTAATATGCAAATAAATCCGGAGATAGAACTCATGGTATTTCTGACATTATACATGCAATCTAACATTCTTTAATATTTTCAGTTATTGAATTTTACATCTGCAAATATAATTTTTTTCTGATCTGAAATCAAGCAATGAACAATGTTTAGTCCAAAATCGCCATTGATAAATTTTGCTGTTTTTCCATCAAATATTTTTTTATTTCATATAGAATGGGTTGTAAAAAAGAAAAATTTGTTTTCCCTTTTGATAATTATAATGCAATTCACGAATGACAGAAAATGTGTATGTGTGGGCCTCTAGAAGTCTAATTTAACTGTTATAACCTATAGGGGTATAAACATTTTTTTCTCCTTATTATTTCTTAAAGTTTAATTATTTTAAAAACTAATTTTTTTAACACGTACATTACTTTATATTCAAACATAAGTTATCTATATTTAGTTTAAATATAGTTTGTTTTTGCCAAGTAATTTTTTAAAAAAGGATGCAAGACTGATGTTACTATAAACACATATGAAATCTTTTTTTTTTTTTTTCTTCTAAATACATACAATATCTAAAACTATATGAAAGTTAGTTTTATTAGTTCTTTCTTCATTGATTTTATTCTAAACTTGTAATTTTAACAACTTTAAACTATATACAGGGTTTTTATCTATTTTCTTGTATAGCAAAAAAATTTGGAATAAAGGAAGCTAGCTAGCGTATAGAAATTGTCTACCTGCAGTAAAGTGATTATACGCAATTATCCGAGACTGAAAGTAACACAAATAGCGACTAAACTTTGTTATCGAAATAAAATTTCTAACCTATACGGCAAGAGCGTATAGTCATTTTAGTATAAAGGCGAGGAATCTCGAATTATTTCTTCATCAGAGTTAAAAATAGAATTTAATAAGAAATACGAAAACTAATGTCAGTTATACATTTAATATGATGGATATATTCAAGAACACTTTAATTCTATGAATGAAAATTAAAAATGTTTGATTTTCTGCAGCTGGTTGTATTCCACAGAGCAGTTAATCAACGGGTCACTGGTAAGCTGATTTGAAAACAGGCATTAGTTTAAAGTTCAGCATTGCGGAATCAGTAAATGAAAAGGGTTTTTTTTCCAGCATGTTTATTAGTCCCAAGTATACCCTCTTCCTCATTAGATAACGGAATTGTAGTTAAGCGGTGGCAGTGAGGTAGGAGGTAATGGCGTAACAATAGGGTGGCAAGACAGTCAAACTGCCACTAGCCTCTGCTCGAGGTGAGACTATGAGTACAGGAATGACCTGAGATTTATTATTACAAAATAAATTAAAATTTATTAATTCTATGTTTAATAAATTTAAATTACTAAAGTGATAAATTTGAAAAAAATGTTTATCAAGATTTTGAACGTCTGGTAGCAATAGAAATAGTTACGCAAGGGTAATTCCGATGCTAGAACTTCCCCGTTTTCTGGCTAGTGAATTGGTACTTACAGAATTAAAAGTGGGAATCCCAGTTGGCAAGTCAGATACTTGCGGAAAGTTCTTTGTTTAGCGGATTCATCATGCACCATTTTTATCTACTTTTGTTTCATCGGATCCGCGTTAATTAGTTGATTATGGAAATTGGATAATACCATGCCTAGTAATAGAAAGTGTCTTAGTGGGAATGAAAAACGAAAAAGAAAGATGGAGTTCGAAAAACAAAAATAAGAAGTTAAACTAAAACAGTGAATAATTTAACAGTGAGAAAGAAATTAGTCGAACCGAAAGTGATGATATTACAGTCCCCGATAACACTCATCCATATCCACCACAGCTCTGTACTAGCGATACATGAAATAATCAAAAAAAAACCGAAGTTACTGAAATGAACTGGGAAAAAATTATATGTTCATATATTACTGATAAAGGTCATTTTAAACTACTAAATGATCGAGTGAAACGGTTTGTGTTTGAAAATGGCACTGCAAACCTTTTTTTTCCCCCTAATGCAACTGGCAAACACTTAGATAGTTGTCTTGGATGTCTTAAGGCAAACGCTGCACCGACGTTAATCATTTAGCATTACTCAGGAGGTGCGTGTAGCTTGAAGATAAGCTACGGACGCGGAGTGACAATATCCCGCAACGCTCTACGATCAGTTAGACCGCGACTTACGGTTTAAAGGGGATCCCGAACCACTACAAACATCCGTGACACCGCCGGAATTCGAACTCGAAACCTGTGGTATCAAGCGCCAGAGCGCTTGCCACTCCGCCATTCGGGCCCACACTGCAAACCTAAAGGCCCCTTTTTAAAAGACAGCGCCTATAGATCCTTCTTGGGAAAATTATTATATTGTTTCTAAATCTGGCGTAAAACTAGAATGTACATGGCTTTGGTATTCTCTATTGCTTCAAAAAGCATATTGTGAACCATGTTGATTATTCGCAAATAGAGCAAATAAAAATGCAGTCTATTTGAATAGAAGGCTACGGTGATTGGAAAGATATTGCAGAAAACATAGAAAGACACAAGACATGGAAAAGTCACTTAGATTCATGTCTTGTTTATGAACAATAGCTGTTGCATAGAACACTTGATGAAGCGCGAATCCATAGTCAAAAAAGAAAAAAAATTTGGGGCGTCAAGTACTTATAAGATTCATTAATATTTCTCTGGCTCTTTCAACCTGTAATTTAGCTTTTCGAGGCCATAGAGAATATGCATACAGCAATGATTCAAGCCAAGCGGTAATGTTTTTGAGTATTGATGAGTTATTAGCGAAATACGATCCTATTTTACAAGATTGTTAAGTAGATCAAAGGGTCAGACAAAATATTTAAGTCCAAAAATACAAAATGGGCTTATTGCTGTCCTGGTACAAAATATGGTAAAATTTTATTCCATTATATTTGATACGAATCAAGATTATCAAAAACAGGCCAAATGTATGAACTCTACCATTACTGTGGGATTCAGAAAGATGGAAATGGAACTCCTAAGGCGCTGAGCAGCACGTTTGCTTTAAAAGTTCGGTTTATTGAAGTTCAAAATGCGTTAACGAAAACGTTCTATTAAAATACAAAGCAGGTGACAGAAATGAAGCTATTTCACTGAAGAAGATCGAAAATTACAAGTTTATTATATTACTCGTTTTTCATTGTAAAATTTTAGACAATCGATGCTGCCTCTAAAGCACTTCAGTCTAAATCTACCTATGTTTCAACTGGTTTAAAGTGCTTGCAAGTATGTCTATAAGAACTTTAAAAGTACCAACATGAATTTGGAGATTTAAAAACGCGAGCAAATATTACGGCAGGAAAATGGTCTATTAACCTTGAATTTCCTAGAACTCGTCAGAGGAACTTGAAACCCGAAAGCTTGTTTAAAATAATCCCGAAAGCTTGTTTAAAATGATCCCGAAAGTTTGTTTAAAATGAACGTATTTTATCGTGTATTGGATACCATCATTTATCAACTGAGATCGCGATTCCATGGAATGAATGAAATTGTTTCCAATTTCAATGTCTTGCAACCCGCCGTTTTGCAAAATTTAAATGACGCCGAATTATTGGAAAAAGCTGAAGAATTTGGACGGAATTTGGAAAACGGATGTAATCTGTCTCGTTTACCAAGGAAATTCTTAGTTTTCTCTCCCCTTTTATACATGTATTGCATTTATGTTATTTGTAACAATTCCTGAGATTACTACCACTACTACTAGTGCTGAGCGATAATTCTCACGTAAGTTTATTAAAAACATTATTTATTTTCGGGTTTTGAGTTACTTTAATATTATAATGAATTTAAAAATGTTTTATTTTATAATTTGTATACTATTCATATAATTTGAAATACCAGTCACTAAAATTATGTCAATTTTACACTATATTAATTTTTCTGCCATTCATTCTCCTGCTTGACAAAATATAGAAAAATAAATATTCGAACAACGCCGATTAAACAACTAGTAATGTAACAAAAAAAAAAAAAAAGCAAGCAAAGACAATTTGATGCATAATATTACATTAATTTAATAAGTATTTTAGTATTCGGTTCGGCTTTTGTAGTAACCAAGAATGAAAAAAAAATTTTTTTTTTACTTGTTTGACTCATGAAAAAAGTCATGAGTCATATGGTTTTTTATGTATCGATTTTTTGATATTTATGAATGACTAAAGAAGTTAGTTCACATACTTTATGTACTGATTCAAACAGGCTTGCCCATTTTCTTGTGCTATTTAACAACAACCATATCTTCTTCGCTTAGAGTAATTTTAAAACGAAACATGTTTTAAAAATAAATACCCATATATTTGAGATAAAAAAAATTACGTTGATCAGGATAATGATTCCAAGCTAGCATATTATAGGCAATATTATATGATAGCCTAGTTTGCAATAAAAAGAAATCATTGAATAAAATATTTTATTTCTTTAAAGGATTCCTTTTTATTAAACTAAAGCTGGATCAAGTTCCCTATTTAGGGAATATCATGCATCAAATTCTAATAAATATAATGAATATAGAATATACATATAAGAAACGAGAATTAATGTAATATTATGTGTTATATTCATTATTTGCGTTTTATTACATTACTTTATTTGCCTTTACTACATATATAAAGAACTGAAATAAATATACATATTAGATAATTTTATAGTTTTTTTATGTGCTGCTTATGGCCAAGTTATATTGAGCACATCTTCAAAAACCTGTGCACTCCTTTCTACATGTCGGTACCACAGCTTTTGGGTTCGAGTCCCAGTGGTGCCATGGGTGTTTGTAGTAGTTCGGAATCCCCTTTTAAATTGTAGGTCCTGGTCAGTTTAGCCTAAAATGTGCAAAAGATGACCGTAGAGATACAAATGAAACCTTTCTACACGCACCACCACCCACACGAAGATATACGAGTGCGTGTTGTTGGATTGTTTGTAAAATATTTCGGTTGTACTTGAACCCAGATGGAAAGTTGCTAGTAAAGTTTATATATATATATACACATAATAAATATGTATATAAATATATATATATATATAATATATATATATATATATATATATATATATATATATATATATATATATATATATACATAATAAATATGTATATAAATATAAATAATAAATATGTATATATATATATATATATATATATACATAATAAATATGTATATAAATATAAATATATATATATATATATATATATATATACATAATAAATATGTATATAAATATAAATATATATATAATATATATATATATATACATAATAAATATGTATATAAATATAAATAATAAATATGTATATATATATATACTCTCGTGAGTAAACGCACACATATATTCACACTTACATACATATACACTGAAGTGACAAAAGTCATGGGATACCTCTTAATATCGTGTCGGCCCTCCTTTCGCCCGGCGAAGTGCAGCAACTCGACGTGGCATGGACTCAACAAGTCGTTGGAAGTCTTCTGCAGGAATATTGAGCCATGCTGTCTCGATAGACGTCCATAATTGTGAAAGCGTTGATGGTGCAGGATTTTGGGCACGAACAGACCTCTCGATGATGTCCCATAAATGCTCGATGGGATTCATGTCGGGCGATCTAGGTGGCCATATCATTCGTTGGAATTGTCCAGAATGTTCTTCAAACCAATCGCGAACAGTTGTGGCCCGGTGACATGGCGCATTGACATCCATAAAAATCCCATCGTTGTTTGGGTACATGAAGTCCATGAATGGCTGCAAGTGATCTCCAAGTAGCTGAACATAAGCATTTCCAGTCAATGTTCGATCCAGTCGCACCAGAGGACCAAGTCCATGCCATGAAAAAACAGCCCACACCATTACGGAGCCACCACCAGCTTGAACAGTGCCTTGCTGACAGTTTGAGTCCATGGCTTCGTGGGGTCTGCGCCACACTCGAACCCTACCATCAGCTCTTACCAACTGAAATCGTGACTCATCGGACCAGGCCACGGTTTTCCATTGATCTAGGGACCAACCGATATGCTCACGTGCTCACGAGAGTCGCTGCAAGCGATGTCGTTCTGTCAGTAAAGGCACTCGAGTCGGTCTTCTGCTGGAATAGCCCAAGAAAGCCAAATTTCTCCGCACAGTTCTAACAGACAAGTCCCTTGTACGTCCCACATTGATTTCTGCGGTTATTTGACGCAGTGTTGCTTGTCTGTTAAATTTACGACTCTTGCAGACGTCGCCGGTCTCGGTCGTTAAGTGCAGGCGGTCGACCACTGCGCTGTCCATGGTGGGATGTTATGCCTGAAATTTCATACTCTCGGCACACTCTTGACACAGTGGATCTGGGAATGTTGAATTCCCTAACGATTTCCGAAATGGCATGACCCATGCGTCTAGCTCCAACTAACATTCCGCGTTCAAAGTCTGTTAATTCCCGTCGTGCGGTCATCATCACGTCAAAACCTCTTCACATGAATAACTTGAACAGAAATGAAAGCTCTGCGAAAGCACTGCGCTTTTATACCTGTTCTACGCGATGCTACTGCCATCTGAAAATTTGCATATTGCTATCCCATGACTTTTGTCACTTCAGTGTATAAACAAGCAAAAACATATACTTATAAATGCTCATTCGCATACACGCATACGAATGTATTTTAAAAACATCCGTATGAAAATATGCACATGTAGTTGAGGGTACACACATGATCATGCTTACTAGAAAAAAAATACGGATTAATGTATATTTACTCTAATGCAGGGGTCTCCAAACTTTCCAGCCTTAGGGCCATACATGTTTACTCCAGTAAGTACCAAGGGCCAAAACCGTTTTAATTTTTCTGCCATTATCTATAATTTCTATACTAGTTAATTTAGCTTTTCCATTCCTGAGGGATTTTCAGGACAAAAATCATATGTTTGATTCAGGATATATACATTCCAAACATCGATATACATACATATGCCATACTCCTTATCCCAACGTAACTACCGAGGATAACGGCGGGATGTTCACTAATTTATAATGTTAGTGGGATTCATTTCAATTATTTGTTAGTTGTTATGCTTAAGTTACATTTTCTACTTATTATGCTTGTCATTTAAGCTTTACGAGTAAATAAGATCAAGTTATTATTATTTCTGTGTTTTTTTATCCAACTTATTAAGGCAACAATAAGCTATTCGCTGTCGCGGGCCGGATTGACAACACTGGCGGGCCGTAGTTTGGAGACCCCTGCTCTAATGTATATTTGATCATACAACTTTTTTTTTTTTTTTTACATCTTAATCATATTATCTTATCCAGTATATCTCTATATGTATATTCGTCTTTTTAAATATACAAATGTACTAGTACTAGCATATAAATAAAATCGTAATTTTGAAATGCAAAGAGAGGAATTTGATTTACAAAAGTGTAAATTTGGATTTGTCAAACTCAGATAATTCGTAAGAAGATTTTGAAGACACTCAAATCAAGGAAGCAAGGTGATATCAGATTCTTTTTTTAAAACAGAAACGCTTATGTTTTTTTTCTTCCATAGAGAACTCGTTATAATTGATTAATTTTTTTTGTGCTGTGTTTATCAATACAAGAATTTTCATTTAAATTAATGTTCAGTATTTGAATTTAATTTTTTGGATGCAGAACGACTAAGTACTTTGTCGGATATTTATACTGCCTACACTACTACAGAATGTGCATTAACACATTAAATATGCAGAAGTTTTGATCATTAAAATTTTTATCTAAACCGTTAAAACTATATTGATGCTCGATAATCTGCCACGACCGTGGTCTCGAATATGCAGAATTAAAGAGCGCCTACTGTATTACCCTTAAAGTATTCATTCAAAATACTGAGAGTTGTGGCAAAATACGGATTCAAGGTGGTGATTGTGGTGCACCCTGAGTAATGCTGAATTTGCTATATATTTGTCGTTTTAGATCAAATGAATTATGTCAAAATGCCCAACATTTGATGATAACAACTTCTTCTGACTTGGAACGGACAATAGTTCTCAAATTGTGGGGCGTGATATCAAAGACAGTTTATAAATTTCTATTGATAAAAATTAAACCTATGTAAGTAAATAAAAATTAACAAAAAAATTACTCAAGGAAAATAATCGATAGTCAGTTTCTGATTGATTAGGAATTCCAAATCTTAAATCTATAAAAAAAGTAAATAAATTAAAAAATTCCTTGATTCTCTCCCTAATTCTCTTAGTAACAATGTATTTATATAAACATGTGTTTTTATTTCATTTTTTTATTTGGTTGCTGTTAAAAACGAATGTTTTTTAATAACGTTGAGAGAATTTTCTGATTATTTATCAGACGAAGAAATAATTTTTTAAAAGATAATATGTATTTTATTGATAGTCGATGACATAAAATGTTTGGTTAATTTTGCATTAAGAAATTAAATATTTATACTGCTCAAAAGAATTAGGGAATATTGTGATTTCGGTAGAAAATAGCTATATAATCGACAACATTTTTTTTTTTTTAACAAAAATGAAACAGAAGAGGTTAACAAGAAAAATTATAACACTTACAAAGTTGTGAGTATAGTGAGTATTAGAAGCCTTAATTCTAATAGTGGAATAGCGAGAAAGATATTTGAATGTGTTCAGATATTCACATTAAAGAAAAAAAATCTTATTTTCCGTTACTTTCAATAAATACCTGTTTCCCATCATGTATTTATAAGAAATTAAGACTCTTAAAATTTATACCATTCAAAGAGAGAAGAAATATTATTTTCCAGGATTAAAAACTTTTTACACATATGGAGGAAGGAGAATTAAAATCATTATGTGAAATGTTTAAATTCCATTATTATTCAATTGTTATTCCATTATATAATTCCGGTCAATATTTTTTTAATTTTCTCTTAAATATTTTGAATAAAAAGTATTTTTATCGAATCACAAAAACATATATAAACCTTCTTACAAGTATCATCTTTTACTTTCTGATTTCTCTTTTAATGATTATAATTTCTTCAGGTTTTTTTCCCCTTATAAATACTTATATTTATTCTCTTTCATCTTATTAAAGAATTTCTTTCGTCATTCAGCTAAAATATAGAGTACTCGATTGAATTTTAATCTAAGATATAACAAAAATAATCTTTAATTAAAACTTAATGCATATATTTGTTACTAGATGGCAGTACAGTATTAAATCATTTATAAATAGGAAATAAACATGAACAAAGGAATAAGAGAGTTTCAATTTACATTTTTAGTACTGCCCTCTGGTGAATAAAATCTTATTTAAAAATAGAAAGAGTTTTAATAATAATTATTTTTTCATATTTAAGAACTGCTGAATGATTTATTAAAACTTAGCTAATATTGAAAGTCTTCTTCTTTTTTTGTGTAAAATTACTGTTAAAATTTAAAGGCTTAAATTAAATTAAATTTTGTACGTTTAAAAAAAATATAGCAAACTTTTATCATTCTATTAAATATTTTGTTGATTATAATTTTAACTAAAGTAAGATAAATAATGGAAATATATATAGTTGTTGTGTTCAAATGATTCATATAATTTATATGCTGGCTTATGTATTTTAATTATAAAAGGGAATATTTGAATTGATGTTTTCTCCATTATTTGAAAATAATTTTAATTTTGAATTATGCATTTGCATTTCAGAATGTACATTAAAATAAAATTTTTGCGGAATACTTACATATCAAGATTTCTACTTTAGAAATATTCTGTGGCCATTTTATTATCTATGAAATTATTATATCGTAAAATCTTAGTAATAATTAATAAATAACAAATTGCTTATTTACGGCACATGGAGTTATATAAATTATTTCAATAGGATTCTTTCATTATTCTTTTAACATTGGTGGATCACATGTACCACTTGTTATACCACGAACAACCCACCGATGATGAGGAGAGGGCAGTACCATTCGGGACGAATTTTAGGGATATCTACCGCGTTTCTGGGTGTCGTATGGGAGTAAAACAAGGAACCCCCACCAGGCAGGTGGCTTGACTATCGATGCGAGACGCTTTGCACATATTGTCAAAATCGAAGCTCAGCCCTCTTGCACTCCAGTTGCGCGCGTTACCACCTGGCCACTAGTCGGGTCGATTCCTCATTAGAAGGTTAAATTTTGAATCTTAAATCCAAGTTAAAACCAGTGTTTGGAAGATCATTTATTTATTTCCACATTCTGATAGTTTTATAAAAAGATCAATGTATTTCGAATCTGCTAGATTTGAAACCTACTAATATACTATGTTCTTCCTTTTAGCACTTTTTTTTTTCTAATGGGCATTTTTCACATTAAAAAAACTGATTATCCATCAAATCCTTAAATCATTTGTTACTGTTGTTTCATTCGCATTCTGTACTAGAAAATAAAGCCTTTGTGAACAGATTGGTAAACAAAATACTGATCTATCAAATTAAACTTTATTTACAGATAATTTGTAGCTGATGTTATCTACATCAGTAATATTTAACTGACGAATGAATGTATTAGTCTAAATGTGCCAACATTACAATTTTTATAGCGTGTCATATAGGAGAAAATGGGAAAACTCTTACCATGCGAGATACTGTCGTAGTTTCCAGCAAATTTTGTTGTTTCTGAAAACAGTGTCTACTGCACAAGTTGAATAGGATTCGAATCTTCGTTGTCTTGTACATTAGCCTGAGAGTAGGGTCAATAGTCGATCAAATCGATTATGTTTTCACATTAAAATTTGTATTTCATAACAGTGACCCAAAATAGTTCCCAGAACAATCAATTTAAAATTACAAACAATTACATTTTCAATCCTTTGAATGCCTTTTATGAATCTCCCACTAATATCATTTTGAAAAAAGAGAAAAAGAATAGACTCATCAAGTAAAAAGCACATTTCAAGTGAAACTTGAATTGTTATGTTATAGAATATTTATGGATCGGGGTTCGTATTTCCTTATGCGAACGTATTATAAATTAAATTAATTGTAAATGTTATAAAAATGAAATACAAGTATTTCCTTTATATAAATTCAAAGTTTATATAATTATAGAAAAATATTTCATATAAAATATAATGCAATTATAACTCCCAAAGAACATAAAAATTGCATAATAACACAATGTGTCAACTAAAAGTTTCATTGGATACGATTATATATGCTTTTCATAAGGGGTTATCATATTTTTAACTTCTGCGTCTTTCCCCCAGCAAGTGAAATAATGTCATACATCAAATATCTTTTATTAAGATATTGATATTTTATAAAAGATATTTGACGTTGATAAAAGATATAACTTTGATATTTTATTCTGTTTGTTTTATTTTATCAATATACTTTGATATTTCATTCTGTTTGCTTTATTTTATTAATATATAAACAAGTTTTAAAATCCACTTTAAAATATCTAGAATACTATTATTTGTTATTGCAAATAATCAATATTTTTAAAAATTTATCAATAACTAACAAAAAATATGTGACATTAAAGTTTTTCATAATTTAGGATAAAAATGGTGTAAAACTTTTAAGTCATTAATCACCAGTGAATTGAGCAGAATAATTTTTTTCCTCTGATATATAATTGGTTTGGTTTGTCGTTGTACGGTCATCTTGTGCCCACTTTAGGTTAAATAGACCGGGACTTACAGTTTAAAGTGGATTCCGAACCACTAACAAACATCCATGCCACCGCCAGGATTCGAACCTGAAGCCTGGGATACCAAAGACCTCTGATATATAAGGCTTCTTCCGAGAAAATTTTTGCAGAAATGAGTTTTTAAAATAAAAATTATTTTTGATTTCTGATTGGGTAATAACCAAATAAAAAAAATCTAATATATTGTAGTGGAAGGAATTGGAATTTTATATATATATTTTTTCTTATAATTTTAGAATAAAATTTTTAAAAAGAATTATCAATTAGGGATTAAATATAATTAAGTTTTTTAATGTTATTTTTTGTTAATTTTTCATTTACTTTTAAGATACTTTTTTATCTGAAGGAAATGTGTCAACTACTTCTTCCCTTAGACGTCACACCCCGCAGTTTGAGAATTATTGTTCTGTGTAATTATCTTTACTGGAGAAATTTCGAAATGCAGAAAATACAGGGATGTGTTAACATGTCAGTTGATTTCAATTTCAAAAACTACTGAAATGTTTTTGCATAATCTCATATCAGTACATCGTAAAACATACATTGAGAAGCTCACGCAAAAACATCAATTTAAATTTGAAACCAATATCTAATAATCAAACTTTTGAAAAAATTCACATCAAACTTTTTCTGTAACCCGGCTTCTTTCTACATACTGGCAAGAGGCGTGCCTCCTGTGGCGTTCAGGAGAAATGATCAGTTGGCTTACAGACTCTTACCTGGAGAGGAAATATATTGCATGCAATCATGCGCGTAGCCGAGTTTCGGTTTTTCGGCTCAAAGCGAAGTCCTTCCACGAAGTTATAATTTTCTCTTTACTTTAAATGTAATAAATATTGTATGTGTCTAATTGCATGTGTATGTGCGTGTGTAAATAAAACTGTGAGTTCTCAAACCTGTGCCTCAAGTATCACAACCTAATTATACCCATTTGCAATCTAGCTCCCAACGTAGGGTCCACACATACCTGAACACGGCATTGGTATATTAATTAGTAATTAGTACGTGGTCCCTTGAATTTGATTTTTCCAAGGATTCCTTTCTGTATGACAACTTCATAACATTTATTCTAACTTGACCGTAAAAATCAAAAATAATTTCAAAAATTGAAAAATGTAGATTATCAATTGGTGAAATAAAAAAGAACATTTATGCCAATTAAATATCGCGCAATTATGGAAATACTAGAAAAAAATTTCATCCAAATTTATAGAGATAATCTCAATAGAATATATGTACTTGAGATAACATATTATTGCTTTATCTGTAATACATGTAATTGACATAAAATAGTATTACTCTATTTGTTTTACAGACAATTTGCTTTTTAGAAATAATCTATTGTATAGATAGTAGTTTTCAAAATAAATACTATGCCTTTGAGATAAACTACTATTTTACTTGATCTATAATTTGATCGATATCATAATGAAGAGTCAAATAGAAGTTTCAATTGGCGCTAAATAACATCAACTTATTTAGCAACTGCTTTATCAATACTGTAATTGATCTTTATAAAATGTAACACGTGTTTGAATGTATAAACAACATTTGCAATAAAGGTGGTTTATAGTGTTTATTTTTTTAACAATAACTTTGAAATTGCTATAAAGTTGAAACATCATCATTAGAAATGCAATTAACTAGATACATAAGAGAGAAAATTTATTCCTGCATTAATTTTAACACCGGTATGTCCCTAACTGATATGCAACTAAATGAATATTGGTAGTGGAAGATTGAATATAAATTTAAGTACAGTGATTATAACCTCAATATAGTTTTTATTTACCTTACTGAATTTTTTACTTAATCTTATTGTCTTATAATAATAATTACGTTCAGTACCACCGGTTTCGGGTTCGTATCCCGGCGGTGCCATCGATTTTGTAGTATTTCGGAATCCACTTTAAACCGTAGGTCCCGGTCTAACATGATCGTAGAGCGTTGTGGAGGTATTGTTACTCCGCGTCCGTAGCTTATTTTCAAGCTACACGCACCTCCTGGGTAGTGCTAAGTGAGTAACGTCGGTTCAGCGCTTACCTTATGGCATCAAAGACAACTGTCTAAGTGTTTGCCAGCTGGATTAGAAAAAAAAATAAGTAAATATTTTTATTTTATTTTTTTTTTTAAGTTATAAACTTGCAAATTGCAAATTATCATCCTTTGCGCCAGCAAACAAAACGGATTAAATAAGTTCACTTTTGTAAACACCAATGTTAACGAGAAATAGCTGTAGTTCTTTCTTATAAGGATAAATCGGATATCTTCAAATTAGGAGGAATAAAATTTCTTTGATACCAGTTTGATATTTTCTCGAATTTATAAAAATGATGTTTTCTCGGATTTTACGCCAAAAATTAAAACTGTAGTCGTCGTATTATTTGTTTGTTTGCGCAGCTGGATCTGGATGTGGTCGGGTTGTGACACACGTTTAAGAACACATAACTTTATTTTCACAGCACGTAAAGCATATCAACACCACAAATAAAAAATAGACGTTATTTAACACATTTAAAACATCTAATTATACATTTGTGAAAGAATTCCACTTCTAAGCTGAAAATAAAGTTACTCAAGTACATGCTGGATCGCGAAATTTACTTCCACTCAGGATGAGAGTCTGTAGGCCAATAAATACACAGGATTATGCTAAATATAATTTCTCTCGGGGTGAGAGACTGTAAATGAAACGCTTCTCAGTGCCGGTTGCGCCGTATGTCCTTTTTGGCGAGAGTCTCGATGTCTACTGACGATTTTTCCGAAAGCCGCAAGGGATGCTCTTCCAGTGTGTAGGAGGAAACATGGTTGCGTAGGTGGAACCACGGTTACAAAACTAATTTTTGATCCTATAGGAAAGCTTTTGCGATAGGTGCTGACCAGGCAATTCACTGAAGAAAACAAAGCATAAATTGAAATTTCTTTGATTTGTTCTAACACAAATGGATTATCAACGAAGAATATCATTATCATCACGAGAATGATCATCTGGAATATTTCTACGAAAAGTTTTCTGAAATTTCAATAAAACTAAAAGATTAAGATATTTTCACATCATCTTAGTAGCATTTTCTTATACTTTTGTCAAATTTTAACAATGAATTTGGTTCTTTGCGTATATCTCCTCCTCTTCAGACTAATTGAGAGATCAAAAGATTATCAATTGAAGCAACACAGTATTGTTATTATCGGACATAGCAATCGATGTTTGCATGATATGATCGATGTTGCATTGTAAATTTATCAAAAAATGCGCTTTAAGTTTATTAAAATAACTTTTTTCAGGAAATCCTTCTACTTAAAATGTAAGAAAATTATTTATATAAGGATTCTTTAAACATTCTTTATGTATGAAAAACATAACTTAAAAATCGTTAAAAAATTATTAAGTCGAACAATTATAATAATTATTATTTCTAAATGCCAAAGGTAGATAGTAATTAAATTATTAGATCAAATACTTTATTGATCTAATAATTAAACAGCATTTTAATACTTTTAAAAACTATTAAATGCAGAAGGCATTTTAAGGTATTCGGCTGCTATTACTAAGAAACAACAAAAACAATGCAAATATCAAAGCTAACTAAAATATTGCAAACTGTAAAATAAACTTCAGCGTTATCCTATATGTCCTATATATATGTCCTGTATATCCTATAGCCCGTATATAGAGCCATATCCTGGTTTTGGTTGATATAAATGACGGTTTATTCGAGAAGAAACATTACAATTTTCCTAATTAAAATAATAAAAGCAATGAAAATAACTATATATATTAAAATTTATTAATACATATAAAATTAACATTAATTTGTTACCTTAAAGAAAAATATTTTACTACTAGTAATGGTAAAAATTATGTACATGTGTGAAAATAAACTGAAAATTTTTGTCATTCCTTAAGTACAACAATTTTTCGTTCCTTTTATTTGTATCTTAACTTCCTGTTCTTGATGAGATATCTATGTGCTTTTCTACGAGTCTTACCTCAAAGAAAAAAATTTCACTTTTACAAAATTTCATTTTTCAATTTCCTGTAAGAATAATTACACATTGTGTTACTCCAATGTGACGGCATTTTAATGAAACTTTTTTTTTTTTTTTTTTTTTTTTTTTGTGCTAACAATCGGAATTTAAGAATTTCGAAACACTACAAGCAATTACGTCTCCATTAAAGAGCCAGCGCAACACTATACACCAAGAAAAATTAGAATTTAAATAATAATGCAATAATAGCGATAATGTACATAATTTAAATTTCACGAAAGTTTAACTTCATTTTATTCCTACTTTGGCCTTCACTCCACGATTCGTTCGCGAATTGCCAATCCGACAATTAAATTTTTTATAGATTCTTTGAAATGGGGGAGGAAACGATAAGAATTCTTGAGTTCCTTCGACACCAAAATTAACCGGAATACAGGGGGATAAAAAAAATAAATCAGAACTCTGGCGCCTGAAAATTCCCGTGGGACAACAGCAATCGTGAACATTTCTACCCAACCAACGCTTCGTATCATTTGAATTGAAGCGTTATGTGATTTTAATCTTTCTGCTGATTCGGTTGAATATCATTAATAGTGGGTATTTATTGACGCCTCTTTGAAATCGATTCCGATGAAATTTGATTTATATTTGCGTGTGGGGGTAGAAGTCTTCTGTGGGGGAGGAGATCCACTATGTGGTAGAAGATGAGACCTTTTTTTTTAATCGATGCACCAGCGTCTGGTAATAGATTTTGAATCTTTATTTTAAAAGATGCACTCTGTTGAAATAAAAAAAAAAATTATAACGTTTCGATTTTATTTTCTGTTGTTAGAACTTTATGTTTTATTTAATACGCAGAATTTTTTTTATATTTGTTCTATTACAATAATGTTAAATTTATTCGATTATTTATAGGTATTAAAATAAATTAAATTTAAATAATTTCCAAAACATTTATAAAATATTTTCGGTTTTTATTCTATGAGAAAAGTAGCAAATAAAGCGAATTATCTCGTAGAGCTTTGAATCATTAACTAGTTTAATTAACCACTCACTAATCAATTAATCAATTTAACCAGTTATATAATGGTAAATTTATTTGGACAATATATATTTTTATAGTTAAATAAAAAAATGCAATGTAAAAATTTGGTGTTTTGAATCTTTTGAGATTTAATAAAACATCTGAAGTATTGATTTCATAAATGCTTTATGTTAGTACTTGATTTTTTTTTAGTAACGAAGAGCAAAATTGGCTATCCAAATATCTTTCATTGTTTGATTTTTTTAATGTTCATGTATGAAAAGCATTTCGGTTTTTCCTATTGTAATTTTAAACTTAACTGCTTAGACTATATCAATTTTCGTGTTTAATATGAAGCAAGGGATAATGGCGTTCGTCGAAATAATTCCTTTTATGAAAAAGGAAACTCGATGGCGATTGTAAGCGTCTGGCTAGGATAGCTGACGTGCCTGATGGGAGTTTTCCAGATTTTCTTCTCTACGTCACGCGAATGTTGAACAGTTACACATTGAAGGTTCTTTCAGAAGAAATTACTTGCCACTGCCTGTAGAGATTGCTCGTATTTCCGTGTATAAAAATTTTTAGAGCTTTTTCATAAAGCTAAATGACGGGAGTCGTCTTATATATGGATCTGCTCATAACACAAAAAGTGTAGATACCTTTCCGTTAATCTGGTGCAAACGAAACAGCGAAATATTGTTAATTACAGCACTTTTTTATTTTTTTAGTTTAAATTTTAAATACTTAATAATTCAAAAAAGAAAAGAAGGAAATCAGTTATTTGTTTCAGAAAATAAGTTGTTTTATTTGAGGCATTGCTTATAGTGCTAGTTTGTTGCGTTGCTGCCAAAGCGAAAAATCTAATGTTGGGAAAAATTTTTGCTTTTCTAGCAGAAAAGTACCAGAACTAATTGTATAATACCGTAAATAATAAATGCTACAGGAATTTTTTTTTCATTACGCAGGTTTTAAACTTTGGGTAAATCTTTTGTAGAAAAACGCATCCTTGGTTTATACACGGATCGGCTTATAATTGGAAATATAGGGCGTCCCAAAATTCACGCAAGAAGTAATTTTATTTTTAATAAAATTCTAAAAATTGTCCCTCGAAAACTATTCAGTATGCCCCCAAACATAGTTCAGCTAAGAGAGTCAATATATATATATAATTATATCAATATATTATGCCCCTTTATAAGGCATAAAACGTAACGAGGATAACATGTTTTTTCTCTTTTTCAATTCTGTCGAAAACCACTATAATTTAACTTTTCGTATATTTTTCTATCAATTGTTTTTGTTATCTCTTTTTTGATCATAAAAACCTGAGATGCACCGATAGTCGCCCATCGCTGCTTTTTTAGCGGATCGTCTCATCTTATCAAAGGTAATTTTTGTGAAAGATTGAAACATAGAACATCATCCGTTACTGGTTTAATCAAAAAATAGAAACTGAAATATTATAAAAATATTTCCTTCGATATTTTCTAATTTATTGCTGCTAAGAGACAAGAACATTTGTCAGTAACACGCTAATCTGAAAGTAGGTTTTGATAATTTTTTTTTTTTAAAATTTCTTTCTACACGAACTTTCTTTTATCTCCACACCTCATCCCCGCATCACCTTTAACAATAATTTGCTATCGCAGCACTCATTACCTATGCTGCCAAATCCTGATATTCACCTATCGGTCCCTCCGTTTGGAGTGTTGAGTCGTTCGGAGATATTTGACTGTAATGAAGTGGAGACAAATAATCTTCAGGGATGAATCTTAGTTAAATTTGGATTCTAATGAAAACCGTGTTCGTGTTTGGAGGCCCCATGGTAAATGCTTCAAAGTTGCTTAGTGTTCGGAGTGACACATCACGCTCTCAATTGCTGTGAAGATTTGGGATGCCATTACATACGGCACTCAATCTTTCTAGTTCACGGCTCTATGATCGCTCAGCTATACGTTCGCGATATCTTTAGCTAAAGTGATCGCAGAGCTCAATCAACATCTGGATTCTCTAGTGTCAATAATTACAGTTAGGAGGCGCCTTCATAAACAGAACATTTATGGCAGAGCAGCAATTCCCTAGCCACTTGTCACAGATGTTAAGGTCAAACGTCGTCTACAGTGGTGCCACTACCACAACACTTAGTCGAATGATTAGTGGAAGACAGTTATTGAATCATTTCCCCCACTTTTCTCCACAACAGGACGGATGCACGTTTGGAGGATACCTGCACAAGCGTATAAAGCGTGATTGTCTCCTTCCAGCTGCCAAGCATGGAGGATCTGTCATGGTATGGGCAGCCCTGTCGTGGTTTTCTGCTGGCCGAACCGTAACCCTGAAAGGAAAGAACAGTGGGGAGAATCTTTAGCTGATTAGATCTATGATGCAAATTTTGGTTCCTGCTAGAGATTGAATTTTACAGGATGATAATGCTCCTATTCATGCAGCAGGACTTGTCCAATCATGGTTTGATGAACACAAGGGTGAAGCGAAACATCTACCTTGGCCCCCACAGTCCTACGACTTCAACATCATTGAACTGTTATGGTCTATTTTAGAGTGATCGATCTGGATCTATATCCGCCACAGACATTTCTTGAGGAACTTTCACAATACCTCCATGAAGAATGATCCAGTATTACTCTAAACACTATTCAACACTTGTATGATTCAATTCCCAGGCAAATTCAAACTGTATTACGTGCCAAAAGTGGTCATACGCCATATTAGTAAAGGATTTCTTATAACTAAAGGGTGTTTCCTTTATTTTGATAACCACCTGTATGTGTTGCCTTTCATGGCAGGATTCCCATTTTCCAACAGGATAAAATTTAGCCATGTACAGCAAAGGTATCCCTAGACTGCCTTCTTAATACTGACACACTTTCTTGGTCAGTCTGATTTCCAGATTTGTCACTGATTTAAAATTTATGGGATGATCTAAGTCGAAAGGTTAGGTAGCGTAGGAGTTGGATCGAATTAGATCACGCTTATAGCAAATAATTATTGCGGAATGAAATTTCGTTGGATACCATTAGAAACCCGCATGCCTCAATGGCCGACCCTATTGCACTGTGTATTCAAGCTAATGCTGGTCCAACAAGACCCTGTATCTCTTGGGACTTTTCCTGCTATAAATGATCCTTTTGCTTTCATTTTGTAATCTCTTACTTATATCAACTTTAAAACACACAAAATTTCAATCAATGATCTGATAATCCCTTCTTGTTGTGCTAACTTTTGTGGCAATGACAGTATTTTGATAAATTTATGTATTTTTTAACACTTTTGTTGACGCTTTCATACATATCACAAAATTAATTCTGATAAATTAGCTATATATTGATACAACTATACGCAACTGTCGGTGTAAAAGTTTAAGCATGAATGTTATTATTGTTTAATTTAGAAATTTCTTCCGTAAGTTTCGTGTTAGTCAGAATCATCTATTAACAACGACTTAAAATACAGATAGCTGTTGAAAAAATGTGAAAATATATATCTAAAGCTTATGAGTAGATAACGATGTTGTGAAGTAAATAGGCAGTAGCAATATATATGAATTAGTCTAGTACAGAGGTTCTTAAAATGGGGGTTCCGAAAAAAATGTGGAAAATTGCCCTTTTTCTTTAAATTTTGTGTTAGCCAGAATCATCTAATAACAACGGGTTAAAATACAGACAGATGTTGAAAAAATGCGAAAATATATCTTTATCTAAAGCTTATGAGTAGATAATGAGGCTTTGATGTAAGCAGGTAGTAGCAATACATATGAATTAGTACAGAGATTTTTTAAGTAGGGGTCCCAAAAAAAATGTGGAAAATTGCCCCTTTTGTTTTATTTTTACGTTAAAAGTTAACTTTTTGTTACTAATATTGATAATGTTTTCATTTAAAAATTTTTTTTTTTAACGTTGTAAGTACTACAATCGCTTTTATACAATCTTTAATTCTTGTGATAATTTCCCCTTTTTTTCAAGAATAGTTTATTACATCTATATATTAAAATAGACTTCATACAATGTTATTTTCATATTTTTTGTGCATCTGTGATAGGGGTCATTGGAAATTTTAAATTCAAAAGGGCTTCAGGAACTAAAAAAATTCAAGAATCATCGGTTTAGTACAAAACGAATGACGAACTGACGTAATTTACACGTTCATTATCAGTTCCTTCATAGTTAAAGCGCGTGAAACACGTTGATGTTCCACAGCTGTGCATACTAAACACTGATAAAAAATTGCTCAAAGATCACGAATCATGTGTTGATATAACAATACATATTTGTTTAAAGAAGTATAGTCATAGTTGTTAGCGAATATAAGTTTCTAGTAAAAATTTGAATAAATAAATACCATAGATTCACAGGCATGTGAAGGTCACAGATCATATGAACTCACTGTTTGACCACAGGCAACACACCCACAAAAAGAAAAACCTCTAAGTTAATGTCTTAGTCCTCTCTTTAATGATAAAAAAGAATAAATAATAAGAATATATATAAAAATTAATGTTTGTTTTTATATATGTATGCATGTATATACTGTATTTCAACTTAAAAAATGTACATCTTAAAAACTATAAACTTCAAATTTTTTTTCTATTATTATGTTTTTAGTGGTGCATAGCTAAAAATTGCAAAAAAAAAAATTTTTTAGTTAGATATTTTCTAAAACAAAATTTCATTTTTGAAAATTCTCAGAAATCGACTGATTTTATTACCATGCAAATTCAGCTCAAAATAAAATAAAACATTATGAAACTATATGACACATATAACTATAATGAAAGCAGACGATTTTTTAACTAATTACACTAAAATTAACTGTTTTAAAGTGTATCTAATCCTCAGTGTCTTGCAGTGCGGGATGGACATCCGATGAATAATCTACTCAGGGATGAGGGTCAGCTTCTGTTGTGATGGAGCACCCGTCTGTAGAAGTCTGACTTAGTTCCGCGTCGATAAAGAAAGAGGATAGAGCCTTCCGGAAGCACTTTTTTTGGGAACTACCCCGCATTTGCATATCGTATGGGAGATAACGCGGAAAACTCCCACCAGGTAGTCCGACTAACGAGGCAAGATGCTGAACATCACAAACGCTATTGAGGCTCCTCGTTTTTTGAAACCGTGTCTACAACAAAGCAGCCAGGTGACTGAACCTCCGCCCTAATGCTCACCAGCGGCGCACATTGCCACTGAGTCACAAGTCGGGTTTCAAATATTCAATTTTTAATCTATTGTTTCAATTATCTATAGATCTCTGTATGTATGTATATAATATATAGATACATATATATATATATACAATATTCCGATGTAATTTATAAGCTATGACACTTAGCGTTCTAATTTTTGTCTCTTGTTTCTTTAACCTGGCATCTAGCCAAAAAATTAAGCACATATTCTAATTAGTATTTTTTAATTAACAAAAACCATTTTATTTAATCGGGTGCTATTTGGTGGCTTGAATTCGAAATTTTCTTTAGTTTAAAAAAAATGTTAAACAATTAATTTAGTTAAAGTTAATTTAAGTTTCAAATTTTCCAACTTTTGAATTTTACGCGAATGTAATATTTTTAAATACATTTTTGCTTTTTTCAGTTCTTTTTATAGGCTTATTTTTAAAATTTATAAATCACATAGAATTTATTCACAATAATTTTTTCCTCCAATTTGTCGAACCGCTATTCTTAAACGTTATCAGCGTTTTGCATCTGCGATTGAGATTTCCTCTTGATTTCTTTACACATATAAATTTTTTTATTTTTCCTATTAAAATTTACCAAAAAATAGAAATACAGAAAATTTTTTTTATTAATTATTTTTTCATCCAAGTGTTTGTTAAAAATAGAATTTAATAGGAAATACGAAAAATAATCTGAGTTATAAAATTAAGAAGATGGATATATTCATGAATACTTTAATTCTATGAATAAAAATTAAAAATGTTTGATTTTCTGTAGCAGGGCACCACTGGGTCATATTATTTAGGGGTAGCTAATCAATGGGTCTCTAATTTAAATCACCGGTCAGCTCATTTGAAAAGCGAAAATAGTTAAAAAGATCAGCACTACGGGATGTGTAAATTAGGAAGAGTTTTTTTCTAGGAAATTAGCTAGTCCCAAATATTCCCCCTTCCTCAATAAATAACTCTTAGTTAACGGAATTGTAGTTATGCGGAGTCAGTGAATTGTTCAAATAAGAGAAAATGACAATTTTTACTACTATTTGACTAAGATACTCGCTACTACTATTTGACTACTTGCAGATCGGAGATACTAGATTAGCAGTAAAATCTTCTAGTAAGATAAAACTACTATCCAAATTTTGTAATCAGGTGTCGTCCGTCGCAGATCTAATAGATGCAGTTTGGCTGACTGTTTCCCAAAATTATCACACACTAGTTGCGAGGGAAAGCTATTTTTGATGCTAAAGATGAAGACGTCCACGAAATAAACAAATACTTACGATGTTACCAGGCATAATCACTGAATACAAATCGTTCGATACCGTAGTAGATACCAATGATGTTATCAATTAATTAAACGCTAAACATTCTAAATTCACTTCATTCGGTTGGATTGCCACCACATCACCATTTACTTTAAGTGAGATCTCGAATTATTTTACTGTGGAATCTCGACCCGTCAAAACTTTGCAATGATACAAGGCTGTGTGTAAAGATGTCTGGCGCTGTGTTTGAAGCGACTTATTTAACAAGAAAGTGGTGGAACAGTTTTAACTCCACAGCTTGAAATAGTCATTATGACCGATCTTCATTTTGATTTCAAGAGATTGCAATTTCCAGAGGGATTTGCGATCACGATCAATAAGTTACAATGGAAGTCTATTAAGTACTGCACAGTGGATTTGAGA
The DNA here is from genome assembly GCA_021605075.1 of Caerostris darwini. Classification (NCBI taxonomy): domain Eukaryota; kingdom Metazoa; phylum Arthropoda; class Arachnida; order Araneae; family Araneidae; genus Caerostris; species Caerostris darwini. Next base: position 105,237 of record BPLQ01010205.1, read on the forward strand.
TTGCCGTGCTTGTCTCCTGGACAGCTTTATGTTGCTTGCTCAAGGGTGAGTTCACCCAAGAATGACTTTATTCTTACACCTGGAGGTGAAAATAAAAACATTATTTTCTGGTTTTGAGATACATTAGTGTTATAATGAATATAAAAATGTTTTATTTTATAATTTGTATACTGTTTATATATTTTTAAATACCTGTCAATAAAATTACTTCACTTTTACACTACATTCATTATTTTACTATTCATTCTCCTATCTGACAAAATATAGAAAAAATAAATATCCCAACAACGCTGTGTAAATAGCTAATGTAACAAAAAGAGCAAACAAAGACAATTTGATGCATGGTATTAGACTAATTTAATAAGTATTTTAGTATTCGGTTCGACTTTTCTAGTAACCAAGCGTGAAAAAAGTTTTTATTCATTTGACTCATGGCAAAAGTCATGAGTCATATGGTTTTTTTATTTATCGATTTTTTGATATTTATGACTAAAAGGGTTTGTCCACATATATGTGCTGACTCAAACAGGCTTGCACATTTTCTTGTGTTATTTAGCAACAATCACATCTTTATCGCTTAGAATAATTTAAAAATAAAACATGTTTTTAAAATAAATACCCATATATTTGAGATAAAAAAATTACGTAGATCAAGATACTGATTCCCAGCTAGCATATCATTGACAATATATGTGATATTTTAATTTGCAGTAAAATAGAAATCATCGAATAAAATATTTTTATTTCTTTAAATGATTACTTTTTATTAAACTAAAGCTGGATCAAGTTCCTTATTTAAAGAATATCATGCATGAGATTCTAATATATATAATAAATATAGAATAGTATACATATATGAAAAGAGAATTAATGTAATATTATGTGTTAAATTCATTATTTGCTTTTTTATTACATTACTTTTTTTATCTTTACTGTATATATAAAGAATTGAAATTTATATATATATATATATTAGATAATTTTCGTGTTTTTTTATGCGGGGCTTGTGACCAAGTTACATTGAGTACATCTTCCTGAATCTGTGCACCCCATTCTACATGCACCACGTACACGCACATATACGAGTGTGTGTTGCTGGATTGTTTGTAGAATATTTCGGTCGTACTCGAACTCAAATGGAAAGGTTCCGTATGGGATTATTAACTTTGTATGAAAACCTTCAGCGTTTGTGCAAATCGTGTAATAAGTAGTCAAACACATCTGATTCGATTGAACGAGAAGAAGAAAATGCAAGAGAGAGTTTGGCACACTGGGAATTGTTTTTTCTTTTGAATCCTAAGTCGGGTTAATTTTTCGTAAAAATAAATTACTTTTTATTTAATGTTATAAACGTTTGGATCTATGCTGCTTTTACACACTTCAACAACACGTATGATATAAAAATGTGTAGACTTCACAAATTACGCTTTTTTAATGTATTATTTAGCATCAACCTACTTTGTTTATACATCTTTTTGGCAAGAATATTGTAGGTATGAAAAAAAAATTCCCGCTTCCAATCTTATTGAACAAAGAATCGAATCTTCTAATCTGCAATAAAATAGAAAACGACGAATTAAATATTCTTTAATTACTTAAATGATTACTTTTTTTAATTCGGCCATATTACCTTTTTAGTTATTCACCAAAATTAACATTTTTTAAAGAGAATTGCCAATTATATCTTTTGAGTACAATCGATATATAAAACGGACCACCAGAAAACCATCGTCAGTCTGTGCACTCCTAATCAACAGGCTTCAGAAGCACACGTGTCTGTTTGTGCGGTTCGTTGTTATCATCTCACTTTTTTTGAACTGCAACTTTATGACTTTGCTGAGTGAATAGGAGAAATGGATAATTCACCTCAAATAATGTATGATAAAAAACATTCAGAAAGTAATTTTTTTTTTCCAATGAAAAAATTGTTCATTCGAGCAACTTTAAACACCAAATGGAATTGTTTATGAGTAAACATTTAAACATATTTACAAATAACTCCTTTACCAAGTATATCAATGCAAAAGAAATTAAATTTGAAAGTCTAAAATTGCATTTGGAATGTATTTTTTTATACTTTTTTTTTTGTTGGGATCACATGTGTCACGTGATCATATATATTTAAGTACAAAGGACATATCATGAAACAGGTTGTAAGAAAAGCATCGTCGATCTGTGTACTCTTAATCAACAGGCTTTAGAAGCACACGTAGTTGTTTGAACGCTTCGTTCCTTATCATTCCCCCACTTATTTGAACTGCAACTATATGACTTTGCTGAATGAATGTGAGAAATGGACAATTTTCTTCAAATCATGAATGATAAAAAAATTCAGAATGTAATGTTTTTTTAATGGTAAATTTTGAACAACTTTAAACCCCAAATGGAATTGTTTATGAATAAATACTTTAACATATTTTAAAATAACTCCTTTACCAAGTATATCAATGCAAAAGAAGCGAAATTTGAGGGTCTAAAATTAAATTCGGAATGTAACTTTTAACACTTGTTGCGATTATGTGTGTAATATTGTGATCAGACATATTTAAGTACAATGGACATATGATGAAACGGGCTGTTAGAAACGCATTGTCGGTCTGTGCACTCCTAATCAACAGATTTTAGAAACACACGTGTCTGTTTGCGCGCTTCGTTGTTATCATCTCATTTTTTTTTTTTTTTTTGGACTGTAACTTTATGACTTTGCTGAATGAAATGGATAATTCTCTTCAAATAATGTATGATAAAAACCATTCAGAATGTAATGTTTTTTTCTCAATGCAAAAATTGTTCTTTCGAACAACTTTAAACCCCAAATGGAATTGCTTGTGAATAAACATTTAAACATATTCAAAAATAACTCCTTTACCAAGTATATCATTGCAAAAGAAATGAAATTTGAGAGTCTAAAATCACATTCAGAATGCAACTTTTAATGCTTTTTTTTGTTGTAATCATATGTGTCATGTGATCATATATATTTAAGTACAATGGGCATATGAGAAAACTGGTTGTTAGAAAAGCATCGTCAGTCTGTGCACCCCTGGTCAACAGGCTTTAGAAGCACATGGAAGAATGAATAATTTTCCTCAAATAATGTATGATAAAAAAAATTCAGAAGACTGTTTTTTTTTTAATGGCAAAATTGTTCTTTCGAACAACTTTAAACTCAAAATGGAATTAAAAGTGTATGAATAAACGCTTGAACATATTTAAAAATAACTCGTTTACCAAGTATATCAATGCAAAAGAAGCGAAATTTGAAGGTCTAAAATTAAATTTGGAACTTAGTTTTTAATACTTTTTTATTGGAATCATATATGTCCTTATAGAACAAAAAAATAGTTAAAAAAAAATAAAATTTCAATATTTTATTATTCTTTTTTTTCTATAATAAAAAAAAAACGAAAATCATGTAATTTAGAAATTAAAAAAATGCAAGAATTTTTAAAAAATTCAGACATTAAAATCAAACTACCCTAATGTTTCTTTTTTATTTTAACAATTTTGGCCTTTTTCTTTGAGGCATGCTAGTATCAACTTGATTTCGATTATACAGGTTAGGAGAATGGGCTGTTTTGGTGAATTTGTTTAGTTCTTTAAGACAACGAGGAAAAAAAAAATTCGATAACAGAAAGGAAAGAATGATGACTTAATCCGTTTTTGTCTCACCTTTTCCTCTTTTTTCATTTTTAAACTTGATTTCGCTTTAAGGTGTAATAACAGAAAGGTGTTGCTTCCGGCTTATAGAATCCGTATAATTTTTAAGTATTTTCATAAACAAACTTTCTACATGATAATAAGAATAAAATTATTCAATTTATAGATATATTTTTCTTTAAATAATAATGAAATTATTTGAATTTTTCTTGTAATCTTTTCATTTCGTTCTAGAAAAGACAGTAATTTTCGATTAGGAAAAAAGGCATAAAAAACAGCTTGAAAATTTTAAAACTGCAAAAAAAATGATAAAAAAACTAAAAAGAAATAAATTCTTTAATAGAATATAACTATTTTCAAACAATGCTTTCATCATTAAAGAGTCCATCAGCATTATTTTTCAAACCTATTTTTGTAAAATAAAAATTAACTGGCCAAAAAACGCAAGAAGATATTTAGGTCTCTCACTACTCACTTTCTTTTTTTGTTGATTTAGAAAAACAACACGGTTAGGAAATTCATTATTATTTGTAACTTGAAATAATTCATAAGAGTTAAAAAAATTAATGTCTTTTACAAATTTTCATTTTTCTGGTAGATATAAAATATTAATTTATAGGACCTAAATCTTGAATTTTTTTTATTTGATACTAAAATATTTTTTGGAAAATTACAGACGAGTTTCAATAATTATCATATGGTTTAAGATTTTATACATTTTTTATTATAGCTAATTTGGCACCATTAAACCTCATTCTTATAACCTAAGGTCATTTGAAAATTTGAATTTATATATATATATATTAGATTTATAGATTGTTTATTTTATATAAATACTAGATTTTAAATTTTTTTAAAATAGTGATGGTTATCCTCAATACAATATTCTTTTTTAAAATTTTGGGCTGTATAAATAAGAAAAAGAGCAACATTCAGTTTCCAATCTGAAAATCTTTGTTAGTCAGATTCTCTACTTGCTATACTGTTGTGTAGTTGATTTAGCAATTAATTTATTTTAAAGAAGATTTCATTTTTAAAATAGTTTTCTCCCCAAAATGGCATCTTAAATAATCTAAATTTCTAAGTAATCTTCTAATAATTTCTTTCTAATCTAAATAAAAATAATTTAAATTATAAATAAATTGACAAATAATGATGCTAGGTTGTGAAAAAAAAAGATAAGATGCCTTCTTTTCGTAACGTATTGTATCCAGTCAGTTCTTCTTAATTTAATTTTAGTATTTAAAACAGCTGATAGCTATTTTTACAACTGAATTGACCAATGTGGACACTGTTTCACAATAAACCACATTGTGAAACAGTATGATGAGGAACAAGAATATGAACAGAATATGAGGAATATAGGATGAACAGGCATATGAGGTTTCATTATCCTTTTGTTCAAGAGCAGATGTGAATTTTCGAACTCGCTTCTCATGTCTTTTTAAATCAAAACAAACCCAACTTAAAGCTAATCTCATTATCTTATATCTCAAAAGTAAAAAAAATAAATATTTTTAACGAATTTCTGATTGCAATTATTATGCTTTTCACATTTAACCTCTGTATTTGAATGCACTTTGCAAAGATCCTTCTCGAACCAACTTGCCTGGGAGGAAGTCATTCATCAACATTCCAACTCCGATTTTATTAACTTCTTAAATATTCCCTTAGATCACGAATTAACGCAGCCATTAACTCCATCTTTAATCTATTGAACTTATTTGCGTGGCATTTCCATCTGATGTGAGTTGGATCGCATGTTATTTGGGCTCCAATCCCATTGGAATGTTAATTTCCTTTTTAAATGTCTCGTTTGCTAACTTGTTGGAGATTCCATTTGTTTCCCCATTCCCGTGTGAAAGGCAAGAAGCCTGGAATAAATCTGCCGGAACGCATCCAGCTCTCTGCATCACTGAGGTTTCTCAACTGCTTATCGAAGTGCCTTCTTTGCCAACATGGAGGACGATGCGAGTTCATGATACCGTAAGCGCCCAACGACATGCTTAATTAAGATGGGATGAATGTTTGTAAACTCGAGCGTAGCATTCTTGCATGTGCATTTTATGTAGTAAGAAAGTGTTTAGGTAGTATCTAAAAGTGTACTAGGTGTGGGAAGACATCATGTGTGGTATAGTGGAAAAAAATTGTATTCTTTAGTAGCACGGAATGTTTGATTTGCCTCAAATTCCCTTCATTCATTTAGAACATGAGTTTTTAACCAAGGGCCGCTGTCGGTGAGATTAGTTCAGGGAATATGCGAGCTTGCATAAAAAAAAATCATTATCTTTATTTTCATTGATTTCTAAATCTAGCATTTCTCACATGAATATATGCAACAAATTATAACAGAATTAGTTATATTAATAATTATCAATAGAAACAACATATAGAAAGTATGACGTCACAATTTCATTCACTCTAAATACCATCATCTTGACTTTAATACGAAATTTGAATTATCCTCTACTTTATAATGAGTTTTATTATTATTTAATGTGCTTAAAATATGTTATTAATTTGTATATAAAAACATAACAATATAATATAATAAATAAATATAATAAATATATATAATATAATAATATAATATAATAAATATATATAATATAATAATATAATATAATAATATAATATAATAAATATATATAATATAATAATGTAATATAATAAATATATATAATATAATAATATATAATAACACAATATATATAATTTTTTTATAATTTGTTTTTATTGCAGAATTTTTTTTCCTTTTTCCAGTTTATGACTTAATTTTTTAGTTGTTTTCATAAATGCATTTCGGTTTTAAACTATATTTTTTTTATAAAAAATATAAATAATTAAGAATGCCATACTTGTATGACATTCTTAATTAAATAATTACTTAAATTACAACAGCAGAATTAGAAATTACAGAACCTACATTTACAATTACATACAATTGCAGAATTAGTCATACAGAATTAGAACTAAAACAATTTGAAATAATTAATTTAAAAAAGTACAACTCATTGCTGAAATATGCAATTGCAGAAAGCATCCTTAAATAAGAGGCCTATATATTAATAAATATTATACTATATTTATCTACCCTAAATTAGCTTTATTATTGTAAGAAAAAGGAATATTAATTATATAGCAAAACCATTTTACAGTTTTTAATAAAAAAAGATTTATGAGGTTTCTGTCTACAAGGTTTTTAGTAGGGTATATGATTTTCAGTCTATAAGGTTTCTTAAAGGGTATATTATTTTCAATTGTATAAATAATAATTTTGTACAATATATTTGACTTGAAAATAAAATGAATAAATTACGTTAAAACATACTATTACATTTCATAGACACATTTTTATATCACTTTTAATAGTGATCAAATTGGAAAAATAGCAAAATCAAATTCGGTGGTCGGTCATGGATAATTAGCATTCAGAACATATTGGAATTTTTTAATAAAAGCATAAAAATTTATTTGTAATTCTAATAAATGTAATAAATAAGAAATTTATTTTTATGAAATGAATTATGTAAGTTATTGAATTGCAGCAAATCATAACAAATTTACTAAATATTTTGAAATCCATAACTAAATAAAAGATTCTTGAAGCACAATACTTCAAACCTCATTTTTTTAACTCATTCTTTTTCTAAAGGATCATTGAATATAGAGAGGATGCATATTGTTTATATATATATATATATGTATATTACAGAGTGCTTCTACAGTTCTCTATAGTTAATTCTCTTAAGTTAGTTATTAGTTAATTTTCCAAAGTTATTTATTGCTAATGCTCTTTTAAAGATGCATAGTGTATTTTAAAAAAGCTCAAAGTTTTTAAAGTTACACAAATTTTTAAAAATTATATTACGAAATTTTAATTTCGGTACTTATATTTATTTACTAAAAAGGAAATCATTCATATAATATTTATTTGTGCATAACCAATCAGAGATTTTAAATTTGTTGCAAAAGAAAATTTTTCATGGAAAAAACCAATACTTCTATTTTACATATATCTCTTAATATTTATTTCTGAACAGTAATTTAAGTTACTATTCAACAGTATATAGAATAATTAGAGTTATGACTGGATTTGAATAAAGTAACAATAAAGAAGAAAAGTTTATTATATTATACAAACTATAAAATTAGTTAAAGTAACACATTAAAAGACTAATATGGACAAAATATAAAGATGAAAATTACAAATGTAAATATTAGGCAAGAAACAATTTTAAAAACCATGTTTTATGTCAGATATAAGGAAGCTAAAGATCTTCAAAATAATAATTTTTTTTGACGGTGTTTCGTAGATGTCGGCAAGTAAGATCTGTCATAGTGAAAATATGACGGATCAATAAATGACAGTTTGTAGGTGTATGCTGTTTCAGAACTTTTTCCATTGCATTCTCATGTCTTTCTGTTGTTGTTGTTTCTTATCCCACTTGGCTGGCCAAGCCCACGAGCCCATACATACTCATGTTTGAAGGGGAAGAAAGCAGCTTCTGTTGTAATGGAGCACCCGTAGGTAGAAGTCTGACTTTGGCTCCGTGACGCTCTTACAGTCATAGGAGACCGGGACCTACGGCTTAAAGTGGATTCCGAACCACTACAAACATCCATGGCACCGCCGGGATTCGAACCCGAAACCTGTGGCACCGAGCGCCAGAGCGCTAGACACTCGGCCATTCAGATCCCACATTTGTGAATGCCAACGGCACGCGGTGTTTCCCAGGTGATCACCCACCCAAGTACTGACGTACCACCCAAGAATATCTTTCTTCCTTCTAATATATTCTATAAATTGTCTGTGGGTTTTGAATTTGTTTAAGAATATGTTTTTGGTTTAGGTTTTTATTAGACGGTCTAATCTAGGTCTAGTTTCTATTATATCAATTAGATAAAATGCAATTGATGAAGAATTTTAAGTTTTTTTTTAAAAATTGATTACAATATTTGATTTTGTGAAACATTTTTAATTCTCTGCTATAAGATATGGTACTAGAAGAATATTGTTTTGAAATTTTACAACTATTCCAATATGTATATATGCGCAATCATCCCTTGAAATTTGAAATTCGTATATCAATAATATTTTTGCCATAATATCATCCATATAATTGTATCACTTAATTCTATATTCGAAAAGAAACAATAAATCAAATCTTTAGTGCATATATTATCTAAAAGATAAAAAAAAGTTGCTCTTAAAAATTATTAAGAAGGAAAAAAACAACAACTAAAGAATAAAGAAAGAACTTCGTTAGACAATTAAAGCTTAGTGACAAAAAGAAAATAAATTTAAATAAATATTTAGTTATGAACTATTATTTTATTCTGCATGCATTTTAACATTTTTAGAAAATAGGGTAAAAGTTTTCAAATTATTTAAATTTAGCAAAAGTAGGATAAAGAAAATGCAAAATATGTCAATTAAGCTTAATGTCAAGTCAGCTTAAATGAGGTACAAAAAATCTCTCTATTTAATAAATGGCTTTGAAACATTTTTTGACGCTTAATTTTTTAGAAAGATTAGATTTCCACGTAATTTATAATCTTAATACCTCTGAAAAAAATATGAAAGGTTTGTTTAAAATTGTTTATTAGTTATACATATTTTTGTAAATACAATACAATTCACAAAATTTGAATTTTTTTAAATAAATAAATTTCAATATTTAAAATTTGTAAAATTCAAGTCTTTCTACTTATCCTTTGCTTTATTTAACCATCTTCAGGTTTGTTCTAAAATAATAAATTTATTTTATATAACTGTAATCCATTCGACACTTTTGCAGTAGCATAACTAAATTATAAAAGTTATATTTATTATTGTTTCATTTAAAAAGTTTCATATAATATCAACCACTTAGATATTGATTCTAAATTAAAAAGATGCTTAATTTTAGTAGAAAATAAAAAAAATAGAGTAAATTCTGTTTAACTATTAATTAGTATAACAGTTTGTTAATTATATATTAATATATTAAATATTAACTGTTATATATAAATTATTAACTGTATATATATTAATTATTAACTATTAATTACCTTTATATCTATCAAGGAATTATTGAAACTATGAATCTCCTTAAATACAAACCGTTTAATATTATAAAACCATTAAATGATAAAGTTAATATGATTTATTAGTAAAGCATGTTTTTTAAAATGAAAATGTGTTTAGCAACGCAGAAAACTCAATTTCATTTGCTTAAAAGATATATTTATGAAGTAATGAGATAGTTAAAATTTTTCGAACAGATAATAGAGAGTTTTTGCATATCGTACTTTAGAAATACGGTATTTTTTTCTCCCTAGCGCGCAGGCTCATAGGAAATTGCGCATGCGTATCTGTAATAATGTTTCCTATGAGCATGCGCGCTAGGGAGAAAAAAATATCGTATTTCTAAAGTACGGTATGCAAAAACTCTCTATTTTATCAACTAACTAACGTATTGAATTAGAAAAGTTTTATTTGACAAATATATGTATATAACGTTATTATATTACATGACGATTATGACATGAAACTGGAGAAAGTGTATTTTATGTGATAATATTCAGGTAATCCGAAATTAATCTTTATTATAATTGCAGAGGAAATGTAATATGCATACATATACTGTACAAAATTATAATAAAGAATACCACTAACAAAGTTTTTATTCTAAATGTGTACTTTTTATTTATATTACACCCTGAGATAAATGGAATGACTTGGAGGATAGCACGTTGTGTTTCCGTATCAAAGATGCTTGGTTCGGCACACAGATGCGATGTTGTAGAAGTAGTGTTTAGTAATTTGCACTTGAGACTGCCAAGCTTCAAGTTTCGCCTCTTATTCTTTTGTCCAAGCTTTGGTGTTATTCATTTGAACTGAAATTCACCAAATGCTTTTTCAGATGACAGAAAAGAAAAATTCGTTGAGGTATATGAGCAAAAAGAAAGTGGAAATTTCCAAGTGCGCTTCGAAACTCTTTTTTTCTATATGCACCACCTACACGCGTGTATACGATTACATGTTCGACCATAAATATTTGTATCTTTGTTGTGAATAATTGCTACCTTTCATTTAGTACTTTTCCAGTAAAGCAGCAGAATATGCAAAGTTCTTAACATTGATTTTGAACATCAGTCTGTTATAAAAAAAAAAATATTTTTTTAAGTTGCCGCTTTTAGATATGTTGTGTTATTAGGTTTTATTTTTGCACATATTTTTGTAGTTTTAAAATGCCAAACATTTAAAGTGAAGTAATCATTTTCCATTGGAAGGAAACATATACAATGAATTCAATATCTTCAATGTCAATTCAATACATCCAATACCGTTCAATAGAACAGATACCTGCAATTTAGAACTAGTACCTTCCCCTTTTACATGTATTTTGAATTATCAAATGCAATGTGAAGAAGAGGGAACCAATCGGGTTGCAATTTTTTTCTTTGGTAAGTGTTTTTAAATATCTCTTTTCTTTTAATCCAGAAATTCATTTGATATTAAAACATTTGTAAAAAAAATTTAAGTGGAAAGAAAAAGAAAACTACAGCTACCGCATAACGCATAGTACCCTATGCGTTTATAAAAATAAACGCATAGGGTACTATGCGCTTATTTTTTATTTTTACTGTTTACTTTTCTCTTTCAGATACATATAAATTTTATATAGACCATTTTATTAGATTTTACAATACTTAAGTTTTACAGGGATCTAGTAAATTGATCTAATCAATTGCAAATAAATAATCAGTAAATTGATTTAAATGATCAATCTAGTAAATTGACTAGATTTACTGGCTAAACAAGGTATTTTTAAAGTTTTTTCACCAAATTACCTATTGATTGGTTTTTTGTTTCTCCCCATAAACAGAGCGACCTGATGGCCGATTGGTTAGCTTCCTTCCTTTGGAACCACAGGTTTCAGTTTCGAATCCTGGCGGTGGCATGGATGTTTGTTAGTAGTTCGGAATCCATGTTAAACTGTAGGTCCCGGTCTAATTAGCCTCAAGTGTGCACAAAATGACAAACCAAACCATAAATAGAATTATGTGCATAAAATCGGATACATCGAATCTTGAATCACGAACATACAAGAAATTTAGTTTTTGTTGTTAATATTACTCTAGATTAACTCGTTTATTGCAAAAATCAGAATAAGAAATTACCATCTACAGTAGAGTCAATATAAATTAAGATCTCTATGAAAATCAAATATCTATTATGATATTTTATATGAATAATTCATCATAATAATGAAATAAATCCAATAATTTTTCTCACACAAAAAATCACATGAAAATTTATGATAAATGATCTATCTTTCATAGCTTAGTATTTATTATTTCTATAGAGTAATTAAAATATATGATGATAGAAAAATTTAAAATATATTAATTATTATTATGCAAAATGAAAATTTCAAATATTTAATAAATAGAAATTTACACTGAAGTGAAAAAAGTCATGGGATACCTCTTAATATCGTGTCGGCCCTCCTTTCGCCCGGCGAAGTGCAGCAACTCGACGTGGCATGGACTCAACAAGTCGTTGGAAGTCTTCTGCAGGAATATTGAGCCATGCTGTCTCGATAGACGTCCATAATTGTGAAAGCGTTGATGGTGCAGGATTTTGGGCACGAACAGATCTCTCGATGATGTCCCATAAATGCTCGATGGGATTCATGTCGGGCGATCTAGGTGGCCAGATCATTCGTTGGAATTGTCCAGAATGTTCTTCAAACCAATCGCGAACAGTTGTGGCCCGGTGACATGGCGCATTGTCATCCATAAAAATCCCATCGTTGTTTGGGTACATGAAGTCCATGAATGGCTGCAAGTGATCTCCAAGTAGCTGAACATAAGCATTTCCAGTCAATGTTCGGTCCAGTCGCACCAGAGGACCAAGTCCATGCCATGAAAAATCAGCCCACACCATTACGGAGCCACCACCAGCTTGAACAGTGCCTTGCTGACAGTTTGAGTCCATGGCTTCGTGGGGTCTGCGCCACACTCGAACCCTACCATCAGCTCTTACCAACTGAAATCGTGACTCATCGGACCAGGCCACGGTTTTCCATTGATCTAGGGACCAACCGATATGCTCACGTGCTCACGAGAGTCGCTGCAAGCGATGTCGTTCTGTCAGTAAAGGCACTCGAGTCGGTCTTCTGCTGGAATAGCCCAAGAAAGAAAAATTTTTCCGCACAGTTCTAACAGACAAGTCCCTTGTACGTCCCACATTGATTTCTGCGGTTATTTGACGCAGTGTTGCTTGTCTGTTAGAATTTACGACTCTTTGCAGACGTCGCCGGTCTCGGTCGTTAAGTGCAGGCGGTCGACCACTGCGCTGTCCATGGTGGGATGTTATGCCTGAAATTTCATACTCTCGGCACACTCTTGACACAGTGGATCTGGGAATGTTGAATTCCCTAACGATTTCGGAAATGGCATGACCCATGCGTCTAGCTCCAACTAACATTCCGCGTTCAAAGTCTGTTAATTTCCGTCGTGCGGTCATCATCACGTCAAAACCTCTTCACATGAATAACTTGAACAGAAATGAAAGCTCTGCGAAAGCACTGCGCATTTGTACCTGTTCTACGCGATGCTACTGCCATCTGAAAATTTGCATATTGCTATCCCATGACTTTTGTCACTTCAGTGTATATTTGTTGTGCAAATGGTATTATTAACACACGATTATCGCTTTAGCGATGTTTTTTCCCATAAAACAATGGACGATAGAAGAAGACAAATTTTTGTATTAGCTAATATACAAAATATTCTTTTATAAAATTAACTAACTACCTCATCCTACAAAGATTGTGCGTTCGTATGATTTATTTCTAAAATTTTTTAACAGTTTTTTTCTATTGATGTTGAACTTACGTTTTATACCAATTATACGTTTAAAGATATGTAAAAAATCAATTTAAGTTATATTTTTACTGCTATGAGAAAAAAAAAGAACGCTGAATTAAATTTCAAATTTGTAGAAAACTTAAGGTTGAAGTTGCTTAAAAGTTCAACTGATGGTAACTTGGCGGTCTGTGGTGGCCAAGTGGCTAGCTCTCTGTTCTTCGGTATCACAGACTTCAGGTTCAAATTCTGGCGGTGGTATGGACGTTTTTAAATGGTTCGGAATCCACTTTAAACTGTAGGTCCCGGTCTGTTTAGCCCTCGTGTGCATAAGATGACCATAGAGCGACAAATCAAAGCATGGTAACTTGCGTAGCTGTAAGGGGACTTACATTCGAATCCGCTGGAGACGTCCATTGCAGTCACTGCAGTCTGGAACGAGGAAACTTTATGGGATTTATACGGTATGTACAAGCATTTCACTTCGATATTCAAGCTGCTTTGGAGGAGTTTTTAAAAGTTTTCTTTCATAGGAAAGTTAGGACACGGAAAGGCTAGGTAGTTGTCACTAAAATACCTCACTTCCCAAGTCGATGGCTGTTAATGGTATACATTGGTAGTACACGAATACCATTAATTTGCTGTAAAAGTACACATGTATTTTGTTCTTAAATTACAAAAACTATGAGTTTATTTGCTTTAGAAAAATAAAAATTGTACAGATTTAAAAATAAATTTCAGAGATCAATATCTTAATACTTGGCCTTTTTATAAATTTAATAAAAAACTAAATTAAATGTAAAGCTATTTATATTTCAGTTATTTTGAATCGGGTTTTATTGTAATAACAATAATTACAGATTACAATATAAGTATTACTTTACAATAATTAATTTGCAATAAGTGTATTGCTAGAGATGAGACTTCCTGTAAATTTGTATTACAATGACAACTGTGATTGCGACAAAAAAAAATCACCGAGATTAATCATAGGAATAAGATGATAAAGGATTCGTTCAAAATATCATGAAACGATTCAAAACGATTTCAGTAAAAAAAACTTATTTCAGAAATATCATGTATACCAAATTAACTGTAACTTCATTCTAATCAGTGTATCTTATGCCATGACCTTTTTAGTTTTTGTGATAGTGTAAGTTTTGCTCTTTTAATTTATTTTTATTCTAATTTATTTCTAAAAAAAACTGCTTCGTTCATCTACTTCATTCTGATTGTGACAAAAATCACAGTGATATCTTATTACGGTCCCAGTCTGTCAGAGAGGCGGTAAAATATGAAAAATCACAATGACAAGAATTTTGATCTATCTCTAGCAATTATTTATGCTTTCCTATTATATAATTTTTTTATTCATTGAAATATCTTGAATGAAGAAAGAAAATGTTCTTTTAGAAACTTTCATCTAACAAAATAACAAAAATGGACAAAAAAATGAATAAAATTTTTTCCCCTTTCCTTTGAAAATGATTGGATATGCACTTTTCATATTGCTGTGGAAATTGATTATGTTTTGTATATATGATATTATGAAAACCTATGATTAAATTTTAAAATTAATTTTAAAAAGTTTAAAAAAATTATTTGAAAGAATGTTCTTAATTACTCTTTGAAAAACCAATTTTATATATTAAAACAAAAGTACAATTCAAATTTTATTTATTCCAATGTCAACCTTTTAATTCAATACAAAATTGAGTCTGAGTTCAAATGATTCAAACGTCGAACTTAATCTGAATTACCTACGATAATTAAGTCCCTCACTTGACTTTAAATATCGTATTTAGTTAAAATTTGAATAATATGATATTTATTAACAATAATTTAATATTTGAATAATACGACTCTGAATATTCATTAAATTATGCCTCTTTAATTCTTTTCTGAGCCCATTTTATTGCAATCATTCAATATATTCAAAATGAAGGTACAGGAATATATAAGGTATTATAGATATATTTCCGATTTTCAAAATTCTTATTAATGAAAATTTTTATAATTACTTGATCACTCACTATAATGGGTTCATCATTTGGAGAAAAATTGGTAGAATATAAGTTTTTTCTGTTTCATTTACCGAATTCTTGTTTTCCTTACTGAGATTAATAAAGATCCACCTAATAATCAAAATGCCTTAATAAAAATCACCTAATTTTCAGAAGGTAGTTTTTATGTTAGTTGAATTAAGACAAATGTGACATTTTGAAAATGGTAAAACATCCCCAGAAGTTTACTACTACTCCAACCTACTTGGAGGTTAGATAAAGAGGTCCCTCAGGTAAGATTTTTCAGTATGAAGAATGATGAGCGGCATAGGCTCACTGCTACATTATACCCAAAGTTTAAATTTTGTGTTTAAAATATTTAATGTTACTAATGTATCGGAAGAAATAAACGTTTCGTGTTTGGGCTCTCATAGGAAAATAATAGTTAAGTTGTGCATGTCAGGGGCAAAGAAAAGAGCGATATATCTGACAACTTTTTCAAGGTCGTGTGAGATTCCTCCCTCCCTTTTAAATGCAAGGTATAAAGACAGGGTACTGTATATATATTGATATAGAACAAAAAGAGAATTCTCTAAGTTTGTGCACAATAATTTTTACTAAAAAATTGAAATTGTTAAACTAGAATAGAAAAGAATTAAACTAAATTTTATCTAATAGTATATGTACTCTTAGAACTATTAAAAATACTTAAAAAATAAATTTATATTGTTTTATCTGTGTAAATTTTGTTATAGAACGATATCTCTTTTTATGATTTTTTTTTACTCGGTTTTGATATTAATATGGAACTCATCTTCTGGTTTCATAAATTTCATTTCATACATTTCCTATATATATATTACGAAGCTAATTTCCTGTATGTGTATTTTTTTAAAGTTCTCACAATTGGTGTTGAAAGAATTGATATTCAACTTTTAGTTGTTATGAGCGATCTCATAGACCTATCACGGATAATATGGTTTTCGATATACATAATAATACAGAATGTAAGATTATGGCTTTGACACAGTGTGGGACTAGTTAACCTTGTTATAAAAGGGTTGACTACATTTTTTATAAGCCATAATCATGGATAATATGGTTTTAGATATACATAATATAGAATGTAAGATTATGGCTTTGTTACAGTATGGGATTAGTTAACCCTATTATAAAAGGGCTGACTACATTTTTTTATAAGCCATAAATCATGGATAATATGGTTTTCGGTATAAATACAGAATGTACGATTATGGCTTTGATACAGTATGGGACTAGTTAACCTTGTTATAAAAAGGTTGATAGGTTGACTTTTTTTTATAAGCCATAAATCATGGATAATATGGTTTTCGGTATAAATACAGAATGTAAGATTATGGCTTTGATACAGTATGGGACTAGTTAACCTTGTTATAAAAAGGTTGACTACATTTTTTTATAAGCCATAAATCATGGATAATATGGTTTTCGGTATAAATACAGAATGTAAGATTATGGCTTTGATACAGTATGGGACTAGTTAACCTTGTTATAAAAAGGTTGACTACATTTTTTATAAGCCATAAATCATGGATAATATGGTTTTCGGTATAAATACAGAATGTAAGATTATGGCTTTGATACAGTATGGGACTAGTTAACCTTGTTATAAAAGGTTGACTACATTTTTATAAGCCATAAATCATGGATAATATGGTTTTCGGTATAAATACAGAATGTAAGATTATGGCTTTGATACAGTTGGACTAGTTACAGTATAAAAAGGGACTATTTTTTAATAAATCTTGTTATAAATAAAATGTAAGGTTGACAGTATACAGTTAACCTTTTTTTTATAAGCCATAAATCATGGATAATATGGTTTTCGGTATAAATACAGAATGTAAGATTATGGCTTTGATACAGTATGGGACTAGTTAACCTTGTTATAAAAAGGTTGACTACATTTTTTATAATCCATAATATGGTTTTATGGCTTTCATAGATAATATGGTTTTCGATATACATAATATAGAATATAAGATTACATTCTATACAATATGGGATTAGTTAACCCTATTATAAAAAGGCCGACTACGTTTTTTTAAAGGGCCTTAAAAGTATGCATCGAAAAGTGATTTGTTGATTCGTGATTATAGTTTGGAACACATTTTGTCGCCTACTTCATGGAATTAAAAGTAAATGTGTTTGAATACAGGGACGAATTTTTTTTCAACATGTGTGGTTGATCAACCACACATAACGATTTAGCCATTTCTGCAAACCTTCAATGTCTGTGTTAGAAGACGGTCCTTTTTTGACACACCGCGCTCGCCAACATCAGGTACGCTTCAGTGACTGTCGTGAGAAAACAAGAGATTTTTTTTGGCCACATTTTTTCTACTCGCTTTCATTTTCTTTACACCTCCAGCAGAGGTGTCTTTTTGCTCAAAAAGAACGATTTTTATGAATGAAGAACAATCTATCAATAGAAAGAACGCAATTATTTTATCATTAAAGACTCTTAGCGGCTCCGAGTGAACTTTTTTTTCTTTGCACTTATTCCGAGAATCAAAATACCGCTAGTTTTGAAGGAGGAGTTATGTTACCCCTTTTCGAAAATTACACTTCTTTTTTTTTTTAGCAGCAGGCGAGGATTTAATTTTGATTTCAGACTGCACGGAATCTCCTGTTCTACGCTACCGGTTTTTAATAGGTGTTCTAAAACACTTTGTGGGATGTATGCATTTGTTTCCGCCATTTTCTTACTTTTTGATCTAAAAATTTCAAACAAAGAAATGACCTGAGAGAAACTTTTGAACTTTTTCGTAAAATTTCGATGTTGTTTTTACAAATTTCTTACACATTTGATTTAGAAATTATTTGCATTTCGAAACCTTCATTAATCCATTGTTAAAAAACAACTCCTTTCTTTACATGACATCTGTATTATTAAAGTACATAAAAACAATAGACGTGTTTTCGAATTGTTATTGAAATAGAATAAGGTGTATGAACAAATTTATTTTAGAATGTTTGACTAAATTAGATGCAAATATTTTGTACTTGAAAAAATTTAAAATAGTTTAATTGTTAAAAGCATAATTTTCGCTTAAATGTATTATATTTATTATTTTGTGTTTCATTGTTGTTTAAAAATTTCAATAGTGTGAAATGAAAAATGTTTTTTCTTAATATAAAACTTAATACTTATACTTAAATATAAATTTTGAAGTTCTGCTACTGACTTAAAAATTAAGCTGCTGTATTGCATTCCATTAATTAAAATTTAATTTGTTTTGCTAAACGTTATCTGTTTAATTTATTAAAATATTTTTTTAATTCATGATTTTTATCTCGAAACACATTTTCATATTCTATCCTAAAGGAAGTTTTCATTACTATTTTTTTCAACTTATTCAGAAATAAAGGAATTAAAAATGTTAACAAAAGGAATTAATTAAATTTAGTTAAAGACGATATAAAGGATATAAAAGCATTTTTACGTTATATACAGCGATTTTCTGCATTGCATTGTTCACATGTATAATGTAGATTTCTCCTTCCTCCCAGTGCATTGCCTAAATCAGCTATCATCATTCTCTTTCTTGTACATTTTATTAGAGACGCAAAAAATCTTCTCAAAGTTGAATGAATTTGTCAGTTGCTTAAAATTCTTCTAAGGTCATATTTCGTTATCACTGTAGAAATTGGTGTCTTCGTAAATATCAGTGCCATATGTTCAATTCCACGATCTGCAAGATTTTGAGATTTTGTGTCGAAGCCATTTTCCTGTTATTATTATTTGAAGGCAAATACTATGTACAACATATAATAAATATATAATCTGCTGGTGGAAAATATAGACGAATTTAATATTCACTTGAAAGAAACCATTAAGTGATTATTTAAGAAACCATGAGTCACAGTTTCATTGCAATAATTATGTTAATTGAAATTAGCATTAAACTATGTTAATTAACCGGAAATTAGCTCTTTGAAATCAAAATGTTGCAAGTTAGAAGTTCATCTCGAAATGGTGTTGCAATTAGAACCGTTCGTAAGTCGGGGAACGATTTTTTCTAAAATGTATAAAATTGAATATTTTAAAATAAATTCCATTCAATTGAAAAAAGCTGTCAAATATAATTTTTATAGTTTAGATATCTTTATTTATGATAAGTGGCATCGGCATAATTGGCACCCTCCTTTTCTCATCGTTGAACTCAATGTCCTGTAAATTTGTTGTGCCTATCTCGGGAAATAGATATCAGAGCTTTGGGTTTGACTTGGCTTGTAAGGTTTCATACTGGGATCTCCCAATATGTGCTACCCATCAAGTCTCTCTGAACCTTCGGTCAAAAGTAAGTCGAATATGTACCAAAATAAAGTTAATCCAATATGAATTACTTATGCTAGTTATAAAGTTATGCAAATAATAGTAAAACATGTAATAATTATAATAATAATAATAATAGTTACGCAAATAAAATATATAATAAAATTAATGTATACTAGACATTTTACCAATGAATTATTGTTCCTATTTTAGAATAGTAAATCTATTAGAATAGTAATCTGATTAAAAATGGCTATGTTTAACCAAAGCAGGTAATTAGAACTTGATGATAATTCTCCTCTTTGGAAATTAAAGGTCGTAGATTCAAACCTTTTAATCTCATTTAGTGCTATTTAAAATGATAAATTGATAGATAATATGATTAACTATCGTCGAGCAATCTGTGGTAGTGTTTTCCTATTTTATCTAAAAGCTTAATAAAAATGTCTATAAAATAACAATATAAAAAGGGTAACACAAATGCAACATCAAATCACAAAGAATCCGTTAGCTCGGACATGCACATCGTTGCGAAGGGAAACATCATTAAAATGATTATGTTATGTAAATTGTTCAACAATAGGAAGAGAGGAAGACCAAGGGAAAGGTGGATTCATAGTGTCGAAGAGACAAATGGTGAGCTGTTGTGTTGGAGGCTCAAGCCTGTAGAAGGCTGTAATTCCAGTAAAGAAGACGAGGAACACAAATGTAAGAAGACTTGTTCTTTTTTGACAATACTTTTCAAGAAAGGTATTCAGCCTCATGCGAATTAATTGTGTCCCATACTAAATTTATTAACAACCTAGTTGATTTCCATGAATCAAATCATAAGGTGTACATTCTTCATTAAAAGAAAAATATATTACAATTATATACAAATAACTGTGATCAATTCTTGAAAAAATATATGAAAATTGAAGTGTTAAATGTAAAATATTTTTAGTAATTATTGAGAAAGTCTTCAGGAATAATGCAAATTGTGTTAAAAAGAACATGGTAGAAGTGGTTATAATGAAGACTGAATCCTATTGAAAAGTTTATTTATTGTTGAATTTTCAGGGTCTGAAAATTGGTCCAAAGTTGGGGGAAAAAACTTAACTAATATGGACAAGTTATAATCTGTTGGCGGCGTGTACTTGAGTCACCACTTTCAGAAACGAGAAGACTCAATGTTGATTATGAGACAACGTGATAGGAATGTCTGGCATCGACAATAGGACGCCTGGTGGGAATTTACCGGGTTTCTCTCATATGACTCGCAAATATGGAGCAATGAAAATTCTCCGGGAAAAAAACATAAAAAAAATAAAAAAAAAGAAAAGCAATAGCTATAGCTAGCCTCCCGAAAAACAATGGCTATCTTCTACTCCATATTTGCTGCTCAAAAAAAAAAAAAAAAAAATCAAGAAACTTTTGACTCATGTGAAAACTGACCGAGAATAAAACAAATTTTTCTACATGAACCGGTTAGTATGCCAAATGTTTTCTCGTGAACAAATCTATATACTATGATTCATTACTCATGATATCACGATTTTTCCTTTAAAATAAATCAAAACAAAAAGAAAATATACACCAAAATGTTACTAAAATTTAGTAATAATTGGAGCATCAAAACGCAACATTACGATTGATTAACCATAATACAAGGTGTTCATAAACCGTTTCAGCAAAATAAGAGCTTTGATATTACCTTGCTGTTATAACCAGGGTGGCATTCCAAACAGTGTTTGAAAAGGATATTTTCAAAACGCGTTCAACAAACACAAATTATAACTTCTGACGTCATTTTTTTATGCCATAGAAATAGCACATATTCAGAACATTGTCAAATATTTGCTATATGCAAATTTCCAGTCAAAAGTAGCAGCATCGACAGTTACAGCTTATTAGATAATCAAGTTTCAATAAAAAATCAGTCGAAGCAAACGTTGTTCTTTAAAAGCGTCTCATCCTCAATGCTTTAGATCAGGGGTCTCCAAACTCTTTACCGTAAGGACCACATTGACACCTCCACTAAGTCGCAAGGACCAAGAACTAGGAAAAAACTGATTTAATTTAATGATTAGTATTTGAAGTCGTAGATAATAGTAAACTTGACATAAGTACAGCAGGAAAACAATCGGCTGTGGAAAGTTACAGTTACATAAATCTCATTAAGTATAATGTTTAATTACATTATGGGAATTACCTATTTACATCACTTATTGTAAGTTTGCAAATCTCATATCATTAATTCAGTTAAAATGTTCAATTTCATTATGTCAGTTATTATGTTTCTTAATTGGTCGTTACATAAAAAAATTCTGATTATTATTTTGTAAGATTTATTTGCATTGTAAATTTTACAATGTAAACAGGATAAACTGCGGCGCCCCGGATAGCGCTCGCGAGCCGCAGTTTGGAGACCCCAGTTTTAAATTATTAACTTGGCATATGAAATCATTGATGTACTAGATACCTATGAACTCTACGTTGTACCTTTATCGCCACGTATATTATAAACGTGACACCAGGAGTTTCGAAGATGTGCCTTGTACGACGCAGGTGTGAATTGTATGACGACATCCTTGGAAGTGAAAAGCAGCATCTACTTTGAGTCTTTCTTGATTGAAAGGTCTGGACTATAACTTATAACTTCGCTAATTCTTTTTTTTTTTTTTTTTCACTGTGAAAGTTCAACTAGGATTCTTTTGTAACATTCTGCTTGGAATGAGATCCTCGATTTTATAGTAAGTATTGTTCTTGATGGGTACTTGCACTTTACTTACTTACCTTACTTACTTTACCAACATATTGTGCGTCGACAACCAATATCTTGTGCGTACTTGTGTTCAGGACACAAGATCTGACTTTTCAACTGATTCTGGTATAAAAGTTGTGAAACTAAATAGTTTAAAATGGCTTTAATTTCTGAATGTCAAATTGTTACAATACTTAAGATGACTGGAGTTAAAAGTATGTAAGGTAGGTTTCGATTTCAGCAGGTTTCTGTTCTAACGTCTCCGTAACAAGTTGATTATGACATAAATCAAACATTTTTTTCATTCCTTATTTATTTGATTTATGTTTAATATTTTCATAAATGAGATTATTTTATTACAGTTAAAATGATGTTAAATACAGTTAAAATGATGTATGATACAACAAAAACTTAGCAAAATTTTATTATAATGATATATATTATAATGGTACTCCTGCTTTAATCTTAAGCAATTGAAATGAAAGCATATACACTCCATCAACATTATTGCTTCTTAATTGAGTTCATTTTCATATATTGTTTTTCATTCTTTTGTAGAAAAAGGCTTTTCTTTTATCAAGTATATGAAATAATTAGAACGAAACAACACATTAATTCAAAAATTTTTCTTTTAGTAACATCGTTGAATTATCAAAATCTGTATTGTCTAGACTGAGATTTATTTATAAGAAATTGAAATGCAAGTTTATTTTTTTGCAAGTTTATTGAGACAGAAATTCTCACCTTAAAGACCAATGAACTCTTCTGTATTATGCATAAGCAAAATGATTATCTTTAAGAAGCCTCGTGGAATTTTTTGCCTGATTTATTCCAAATCTATACGGTAAAAAGCCTTTAAATCATTTAAGAACATAATTTAAAACGAGCATGCTTATTGCTGTTTATATCTATCGTAAATATAGTGCAGGTTCCAATAAGTTTTCATTGCTAATTCAATTTTTTTATTTTAGCTAGATAAATTTTTTTATCATAGAAAAGGTCACTCACTACAAATTATAAAATAATAGTTAGAATAGAAATCTTATAAATTATATATAAAAACTGTTTTAAATCTTTGAAATTACAGCTGAAAAAAACAGTTAGTGAATCTCAAAAGTATTCTTCCAGCTAGCAAATTCTATAAACATTAACTAGTTTGGGAGTAGCAAATGTATTAAAATCTCAATTTTTTTTTGTTTTTTTGTTTTACACTTTAGCTTTGAATTTTCATGTTATTTACATAAATTAAATTAAATAATTTAAAAATGCAATATATCTAAAAATGCAATGCAGAATATCCACGATTCTTAAAGAAAGGGGGAAAAAAAAACCCAGAAAAAAATATCTGGTTACTTGGGTGTTATAGGCTTCTTAATGAGGCTTAACAATTCTTCTTTCACGAGGCTTCTTAGCAGTTCATATAACAGCCTTAATATTTAATGCGTTTTTTCTACTTTCTGTTTGTGGCCCACAGATATTTTCCCCTCTCCTTTCTAACTGTTGGTGGTCTAGGTATGGGGGTGGGGGTGGGGGGGAAAAGAAAGGAAAGTATTTTAAAATGGTAGAACAAATTTTAATATCATTTTGGTCTAATCTGAAATAGTTTTGTCTCTCAGTTGAAGACGCAATTTCGATGGTCAACATCTATTATATACAACTATTATTGCAACTTTCAGTCAGAAAAGTTTTCAATTCTTTTATAAATCATTATATAGCAGATATTAGCATTCATATGTTGCAAATCACTATTTTGTTTGTTAAAATTTGTGTTTTAAATCTAATTTATTTGAAACTTCATAAAATTTCTTTTTAAAATATTGATATCTACAAACTACTTTATAAATCTCTACAATTCATACTTTTTCAATACAATTCATTTTTTTCTCTTATCCCACTTGGTAGGCAGTAACATCTAGACCAAGTCCATGAATCCGAATCCGTGAAGAAGCGGAGGATGTGTGTGTGTGTGTGGGGGGGCAGTTTTTGTTGTGATGAAGCACCCTTAGGTAGAAGTCTGACTTGGCTCCATGTTGCTAAAGAAGGAGGGCAGTGCCTTCCGGGAGAACTACCCCGAATTTGATTATCGTATGGGAAAAAAACCCTGAAAACTCCCACCAGGACTAACTGGGCAAGATGCTAAACATCACAAACGCCATGGAGTCTCATCGTTTTTTGAAACAGTGTCTACAACAAAGCCGCCAGTGGACTGAACCTCAACCCTAATGCTCACTAATGGCGCACTTTACCACTGAAATACGAGTCGGGCTTTTTATAAATTAAAAACAGAATATACGTGGATTTTTTCTGTACACTCAAATCTGTTTTTATGGCATCTTTTTGTGCGGCTTTTTTTGTGTGATTTGTTATGTTAGATTTTTTTATTTGCATATATAAAAAAATTATAATTATTATTATGAATAAAAATTAGTTAATATAATTTAAAAAGAATCCAACAGATGGCTCACCCGATATTGTATAATCACATTACTACGAATTTAGCATTTTCAAGTGACGGAGGTGGCCTGATGGCCAGCGCCAACTGGCTAGTGCTCTGACATTTGGTGCTACAGGCGTCAGATTCGAATCCTGGTGGTGGCATGGATGTTTGTTAGTGGTTCGGAATACACGTTAAACTGTAGGTCTCGGTCTAATTAGCCCAATGTGTGCAAAAAAGTGACCGTAGAGCGACAAACCAAACCAAATCAAATGACAAAAGAGATTTTGAACCAGTTTTCCACAAGAAAATCCGTGTACTCGACTACGATGACTAGTTTTAAATGCACATTTTGGAATCTATATAAGAAAATGAATCATTTAAAAATGTTCTGATGTGTAAATTAAATTTTTCCTTGTTTGGAAAACCAATTTTTAACTGCATCGCGAGGTTTTGATTTACATATTTTCTTTGTGGGACTTTTTTTGTGCGATTTCTAGTTACCGCATTAAAAATTTCTTAAATGTATTTAAAACAATACATTTTATAAGTACTTATAAAGTTTCAGGATACTTTTTTGTGCAATTCTTTTATGCAATCGCTTTCTCTCTGCACAAAATAGGTTTGAGTGTACATAAGCAATGAATCGCAATTATTAGACACCATAGGTTTATGTGGATATAGATGGGGTTCGTGTTCTACTTATGCTACTTTCCCTAGCAGCCCATCATTTGCGTGTCATTTGAGAGAACAGTCGGAAAACACTTACAAGGCAGTCTGAATATCGACGAGAGACGCTTATAAATGCTGTCAAAATATACTCTTCTCTGAAAGTGCTCAATGCAACTGACGTTGTCAGTGGTTACTAACCTGATTTTTTTTGTATGCTAGCTGCTCATGTTATCACTGAGCACGAGTCAGGTAAACAAATTACTAATAAAGAAAATGCTTTTTATTTTAGAGTTTAATTGTAAAGAGTTTACTCATTTTACAATTCGTAGTATTTAGATATCGAATTTTGATACGAAATATTTTACGCGTGTATTGAAAAGATGTAGTGATCTTGAATTTACATCCAAAACTTTACTAATGACTCTATATTTATGTTGATGTCGTTTGCACTCGATTTCATAAATTCAGATTTACCAAAATTAACCAAAATTTAAAAATAAAACACACATGAAAGTAGAACTTACTTTTAATAAGTCAATATGACCTAACAGAAGAAAGCGGGAATTTATTGTTATTTGCGTTTTATATCTTATGCAAATAATGAGTATATTGTTAGTTAAGAAAATTGTCAAGTATTACCTTAATGCAAATTAATTAATTAATTATTGCTATTGATATAATTTTTCATTCACATTTATAAACTCTTTAAATTTGTTAATATTTTCCAAATTATATTTTCTTTTTGAATATGAAGCAGTAATTAATAGTAATTATAATAAATATAATTTTTAGGTGCCATGGATGTTTGTAGAGATTTGGAATCCATTTTAAGCCGTAGGTCCCGGTCTCATATGACTGGAGCAAAAGTCAGACTTCTACCTACGGGTGCTCCATCACAACAGAAGCTGCCCTCTTCCCTCCTTCCATGAGTAGATCACTCATTAGATTTCCGTCCCACACTGCAGGACATTGAGGATTAGTCAAAAACAGAATATTTAATTAAATGAATGTTCAGTGTTTGAATTTTGATTTTATAATTGCTGGAATGACGAAATAGTTTGTCAGATATTTATAGCATCTACGTAGGTTCGGAATGTTCGAATACACATTAAATATGTTTATATGCTTTAGTCGTTTAAATTTTTATCTAGAGTGATATATCTTTGGTATCCCTGCCAAAACTAAATTGACGCTAGATAATCTAGTACGACAGCGGTCCCTAAAGTGCCGTATTAAAAGAGCGTCTGTTGTATTATTTTTCTACATAAAAATAACTTTAATATTTCATTGCATTTTGTTATGCCTGAAAATTTTCATAATTTTCAAAATAAACGACAAACATAAAACATTAAAACTATAACTCTTTTCACGTTAAAGATGAAGTTTTAATTGGCCTTGCGTGATAAATGAGTGAAGTAATTCCCAAGAGTCAGTGGCTCAACAATATGGTGGCACGATCGGCAAATTGGCACGGGCGCTGGCCCAAACAGATAGGCTATAAGTACAGCAAAGGCCTGACATTATTATAATATGGGGCATTAATAAAAACCTACTTAAGAAATTATATGGGACAAGATAACGCAATTTGACTATTCTATCCATCGAACATTCCATGGTCCGAAACAACTTTGATGTTGGGCCATTAACAGAAAGCCCCCATCCCCCCAAAGAAAAAGAAATTTTAATAAAGAAAATATTTACTAAACTACAAGTAATTTTAATTCAATATCACTTTTAAATTAAAATTTCATAGTATGAACCAAAAATAATACGTATTTTAGGAAGTGCTTTATTACATATATTACTTTATTACATAGTACAATGATAATACTTTGCATTACCCCATTTGAAAAATTTGCCGCGGCCTTAGATGATATAGTTACGCCACTGCCAAGAATGTTAATAATTTTCGTGCGTATTTGCCTGAGACAATTTTGTGAGTGAAACAAATTGTGAAGACACACATTTGTGGGAAATCGTAAATGTCATTTTCTCATTTCAACATCTTATTTTGGAGAGTTTTTTTTTTGTATTATTCAGAAACAAAAACCCATTGAAATCTTGTTTTTATAAGCACTGTTATGTTTGACCAGAAAAGTTCAAAACACAGGAAGACACATCTACGCTACAGCTGCTTTTAAATTTCACTTTTTACAAGAAGATCAAATTAGTAAGAATCTTGGCATGGTAATAATAGTAATACAATATGTATTACTGAATAATTTACTTAATATTTTTGAAATCACAATTACTTTGTTTAAAAACCGATATTTCCAGTAGTACTAATTTTGTATAAAAATGAATCTTCCAAAATAAATTTAACAATCTATTTTTACACAATATGAAAATCTTGAGAACAAGTGAGATTATTATTTTAGCGAGTGTCTTAACATTTTCTAAATTAAACAAATAATAAACGTTTCAAATATTGAATCCATCAAAAATCAAGGAAAACTCAGTTTAAATTTCATTAAATAATACCACACTAAACACTGTATATAGAAAATATCAACATGTTTTGATCGATTAAACATCAACAAAAATTCTGTGGGAAGATAAAACAAAATTTATAATTTCCGTAGATTAAGTTTTCAATTCTTTCAATCAACTCTCGTGTCGAAATATGAAAATAAAACCGGAAAAAGACGAATTCAATCATTTCTGTGCTTAATTATAGCAATTTATTAGAAAAATACTTTCATTACATGAAAATTTAGACTGTAATTTGTACGTTTGAACGTGTGACTTTCTCATGACAAAATAAAAATCCGATTGTTTAAAAATCACTACAATCTTGGAATTCATTATTGAAGAATATCTTAATCTTTCGCACTGCTTTCTTTGAGAAAATTTTATTTTTCTGTTAAACATAGTTTTAAAGTCGGCGATAAATTAAAAACAAACTTTTTGGTGTAATATTATTTGTATTTATTTGATTGTTGCTTGGATTTTTGAATCGATATATTTGTCATGAAGATGTCTTAAAACTTAATCAGTATTCTTGAGATTTGTCAAATTTAGTTTAGGAAAAAAGGAGAATGGAAATTTTTAATAACATCAATTTTATAGTAAATTTTAAATAATTTTTTTATTATTAAATCATAATTATTAGAAAATCAATTTAATTTGATACTGTTATAAAATACTATGTTCTATCAAACACATTGTAACTCAAAAGTATGGCAGTTTTCACATATAAACATATATAAAAAAATCGGGATGTATAAACGTCATGATATTTCCTGAATAAATATTGACATCGTAATTCACGTAGT
This sequence comes from Caerostris darwini, assembly GCA_021605075.1. Classification (NCBI taxonomy): domain Eukaryota; kingdom Metazoa; phylum Arthropoda; class Arachnida; order Araneae; family Araneidae; genus Caerostris; species Caerostris darwini. The sequence goes on from BPLQ01010205.1 coordinate 134,203, forward strand.
TCAAATCGTTGTATAGTAGTTTCAATACTTTTAGGGTGCATTTCCATTGACAACGCTACGCTAACGCGACGTCAGCTTTGACGAATCAGATTAGTGATCTAGAAAGTTTGACAGTAGTGATTCATTCATTCCAATGTCAATTATTCTCTATTGCTAATCTGATTCGTCAAAGTTGACGTCGCATTGCCAATGGAAATGCACCCTTATACACATAAATATACATATAGTTCTCGATTTGCAAAACTTCGAATTAAGACCTACAAAATTAATAAGAATACTCTCATTTAACTTTTTCGCCGGTACATGCATACATATGCCTATCATAATACATTTTAATAGGCATTGCAGAGTTGCTGGTAGTTGCTTTGTAATATTACATGTAATCACTCATTTTTAGATCATCATAACCAGTGACTGTTGTCCTTTTTTCAAATATTGAATAAAAAGATTTATTTGAATATTTTAAAATTTTTAATTACTTTTATTATTAAAAATACCACTTTTTATTGCGAGAAACGACTATAACTTGCAAATGAGTATCGACATATACGTATACCAGTCAGATAAAGAAAACGCTTCATTTTTTTATTGTATTTAGGTACTTATAATACAAAATAATAATAAATAGAGGTTATTTTGTATGCAATAAAAGAAAGATTTCCATGATTTTTTTCTCCATTATTTTATTTTCATTTCTAAATTAACATGCATTTATTACAAACAATTTTCTGACATAAAAAAAGGTTAATTATGCGATTAAGATCGAAATTCTTTTAAATTAGGAAACTAACAACGGAATTTTATAGACTATTTATAATAAAACAATAAATGTTTGATATTTTTAACGAGAAATTGTAATGGATTATAATCATCTTGGAAACAAGATATTACTTTTTGTTTATTACTTTAAATTTATAAATAAATAATTATTAATAAAATGTTTTATTATGCTGAAAGTATTGTACATTAATAGGCTGTTTTCTCTTATAAGATTAATTTCTGAGTTTGCTTGCTTTTGAGTTTGTACTATGAATGGATATTTTCGTTCGTGTCATTTACTTTTTTAATGCCAGAAATGTGATATTTTTATATTAGTAAAATTAGAAATTTTCCTATATATATATTATGTGCACATACAGATACGCATAATAATTAAAAAATTAATTTTGTTTAGAAACTTAAATTTTTATTGATTTTCGTATTTCATTGATTTTTTTTGTACAGTACTTTGATTTTTGTGCAATTAGACCCTGAAAATATAAACGCTTCGACTAATATGCAATTTTGATTGAAACTCCATTGAAGGGATAATCGTAAAGTTAAATGCAAATAAAATTTGTGACAGCCAATGAATTAATTTTGGAAAAAAATTGCGTCATCTAACCAGCACTGCTGCAAGTATTTCCAAAATTGCTTTCTTTTCAAATATGAACATTACAAAATAAAAGGCAAATTCACAAGTTAACTGCAGTGAAACAGAAGCAAGGAGCGTAGTTATCATGTCAGAGGGCTTGGCTTGAATACACTGACAGCACCTGTTGCAGTAACTAGTAACGAAGAGACTTGATTACCGTAGTTTAAGAAGATGTAATCGTCTAGCATTGATGGTAAGGCTGCTTGGTGGGTGTGTTTCTCTCTCATACGACATGCACATGTGGATAAGTTACTCATAAAAGCCTTTTTACTGTTTTTTTTAAAGGGGAGATTTACAGTAAATTCAAAAATTAAGAAATTATGAAAGAACAATGCAAAATTAAAAAATTGTTTTTTTTTTTTTTACTTATTAATTTCCAGAATACATTGGTCGCATTTTGAAAACAAAAAATGATAGTATAATTTTCGAAAAATTTCTGTAATTATTACTAAATATATTATATTTCAAACTTTCCTTTATTGCATGAACAAAATTAATTATATAAGCAGTTTTAGCAGTTTTATCTGAAATTAAATCATTTATAATGTTTATTAGAAGAGAAAATAGCATTAATGTTTGAAAATTGGCTTAAAGATTATCAATCAAAAGGTAAATTTTACCTTCAAGTTTCTGGAATTATAGGAGGAGTTCATACAAAAGAAGAAAGATAATTGGCTGTTGCCAAAGTGATGGAATGATCAAAAATAGATGTTGACACTACAAAAAAAAAAAAAAAAAAAAAAAAATCAAGTTAGAATCAAATGTAAGGACAATTAAGTTTCTGAGGTCGCAAACAGAGAACATTTGCTTTTTAATTGTAAGTAATATCTATGGAAAGTTGTATTGATGATAGAATAGCTTGTAATTCATTCGAATACAGTATAAAAGAAAGCTTTTAGAATTCATTTATTAAAAATCAAGAACTTTTGAAATAACTTTATTTTTATTTATGAAATCTCATTTAATACTTTTTGATATGAAAAGTTGACGTTTGAAGAAAAATCTTGATCTAAGAAAACTAATATATATCGTTTTGCGGAGGAGAATCTGGAACACTTTAGATCTTTAGGACAGTAAAAAAATCTGTCATACAGCTCTAGTTTTCTTCAGTCAGTCTTTACAGATAGTGTCATGGAACATAAGGATTATCTAGAGATATTGAACAAAAATCACAAAGAAAATCTAAGTTGTTAAGTTGAATTAAGAAGGAAAATGTTGATTTTAATATGATAATGATGTACAACCTCACTACAACGATTTTTAGACTGCCTGCTTTACTATGGTAAAATGCAACTGTATACTTCTCCGCAATCCAAAATAAAAATAAAAATGTCATAACAAGAATTAATTGAAATGGTAATGCAAAAAAAAATGGCAGTACATAAGCTTCAAACATTAAACAGGAACCACTTAAGAGAGAGTTCGATGAGAGATATGAATAAAATATCACCAGACAACACAACCAAATTAGTTATGTCTATTTCCCGGTGATTTGGAGCTATTGTAGAGATCAAAGTTTTATCAGCAATATTTTCTGAAATTGTATTTTAAAGATTTATGGTGTTAGGAATGTTTCTAAATTATGAATAATTCGAAGAACATATTTGAATTACTTAATTTAAATAATTCTTATCAATTTTTATGTTACTGTTGTTAGTTTAATTCTTTCTATATTATTGACGTGAAGTATTTTTTATAAATTTTTTTAAAAAAATCTCTCCTAATGTTTAATTATTTGCTTTAAAAGGGACTTTTATGAAGACATTCTTTGTACAATCTCGATTTTTGGAATTTTTTTATATGAGAAAGATAATAAATTCTCATTTAGTGGCTCTTTAGGTATTTCCAATCTCTTTTTCCCAAATTACTAAATTTGTTAGCTGTCAATTTAATTTTTAATCGCTGTATTGACGGATGAGAATGCTATCGTTTAAATGTTTAATGGTTTCAATTTTATGTATTTCTTTTTTCATCGCAATATTCAAACATTACGACACTGCATTTGAATATAAAAAACTTAAACGGGAAAATAGAAAAATCTTTCGATTGTTAATTCAACAACGTTCCACAATTTTCTTGTTTTATTTTAATAGATAACAAGAACAATAAATCGTTCATGAGGTTAACTAACGCAAAATGACTTTTTTTTTTTTTTTTTTTTTACCATTCCACCTCAGTAACTTTTGCCAGCAAACGGTGAAATTCATTGAAGTATACTGATTAGGACATGAAGTCCTTGATGGTTAAAAAAAAAAAACTCAAGATGAAACACACACTATTAATTCTCCACTCCGTGAAGCCGATCATTTTCAGTGTTTAGCAAGTACCAGATAATCCGGGTCCACGGCAATGGTTAATCCGGGCTGGGCTAAACTCACCAAGCATTGCGAGCTTTCAACTCCCCCACGTCATGTTGTCTCGGTCACTGGGCATCCCTCGCATTTATTTACGCAAGCGGACGGTCGCTTCAATCTATTACGACAGGGAGTTTTTGAGGCGGCCGATGGGAAAACGGAGAATTGCGATTCTCACGCGAAAGCCTTCTTCGCCTTCGTTTTTATTTACCTTCGACCGTTTATGATTCATTTTTTGCCTCCCCTTCCGCACTGCCACTGTTTTATATTCAGTCCGGTTCAGTTTGTTTCGAGTCTGGGAAATAAAAGGGGTCGGGATTTATAGCTTCAACAAAACCGCGCTTTCATGCAGACCAACTACGACGATGCTTTTTTTTTTTTTTTTGTAGCCGGACACTTCTTATCTTCATTTTACTTAAATATAAATCGCAATTTCTAAAAGATTTTGATCAAAATTTAAAACAGGGAATATGATTCAGTTTTAATTTAATGAAGAAGTAAATTTTTTGCTTCCGCACTATTTTATATTCAGTCCGGTTCATTTTGTTTGAGTCTGGGAAATAAAAGGGGTCGGGATTTATATTTTCAACAAAACCGCGCTTTCATGCAGACCAACTACGACGATGCTTTTTTTTTTTTTTGTAGCCGGACACTTCTTATCTTCATTTTACTTAAATATAAATCGCAATTTCTAAAAGATTTTGATCAAAATTTAAAACAGGGAATATGATTCAGTTTTAATTTAATGAAGAAGTAAATTGCTTCTATTTTATATTCAGTCCGGCTCATTTTGTTTGTAGTCTGGGAAATAAAAGGGGTCGGGATTTATATTTTCAACAAAACAGCGGTTTCATGTGTAGCTCAGACCAACTACAACGATGCTTTTTTTTTTTTGTAGCCGGACACCTCATATCTTCATTTTACTTAAATATAAATCGCAATTTCTAAAAGATTTTTTTATCAAAGTTTAAAACAGGGAACATGTTCCAGCTTTAGTTTGATAAAGAATTAAACAGTTAAATTTTAGGAAAATATTTTATTCCATATTTTTTATTGTATTTTATTGCAGACTGTAATATATCCTTTATCAATAACGTGCTAGCCTATGATATCCTGTATCATAAGCAATCGACGCAATTTATTTTATATCTAGGATATTTATCGCCAGAAACATGTTTTATTTTAAAATTACGCTCAACCGTCTAAATGTGATTGGGTTTTCATAATAAATTAAAATGTGCAAGCTTATTTAGATCAATACATATTTGTAAATAAAAACTTTTTGTCATGAATATAAAAAAAAAAAATCTATAGATATAAGCCCTTTGATTAATCTCTTCTGCGCTTGGTTATTTCTAGAATCGAAACAAATGGAATTGCTTTTTAACTTAATGTAAAATCCCGCATGAAATTCTAAATTTATATTTTTAATATGTCATAATTAATTTATTTTTTACAATATATATATATAGAGAGAGAAATAAAACATATATATGTTAGATAATTTCCCATAGTTCTTTGTTTTTTGCGTGTATGCTCTGCCCAAGGCCAATGACGTGAAGAAGGCTGTGATCTATAGTTAATATGATCATAAGACCTGTTTTTAAGTAGTTTGTCCCTTTGTTTTTAGCACAACCCCAGGAAACCGAAATATCCCGTTTTCAGAAAGGGAATATCCCATGATAATTTTTTTTTATAAAAAAAAGTGCTAAAAGATCTGACTGTAGAGTTTAGCAGCACAGCGATTGCAGTATACATGCATGCGCAATACATCTCACAATTTTATAAGCGGGGCCAGCGGCCGGAAGTGGCTGCAATGATTTTAACAAAGAATGCATAAAAACTGCATTGCTGAATTGTATAAAATAAGCAAAAAATATTTAAAGTAAGGGATTTTGTTTTTTTAAAATTTAGAAATATTTGAATGGACGAATTTAATCAAAATATTTACATAAATTACCAAAGTACATAATTACATAAAGTCCCAATAATTTTATTTGTATTTGGAATCAACATCAAAGATACTTAAGCAAATTTGTTCTTAAATTTAATATTAGACCATATGAATCAAAGACACAAAAATAAAAGACTTATAAAAGATCTATGGTGATTCTTGTTATTTTCATTAATAAATAAAAACTATAAAAACAATGCTTTCTTAAATACACATATACTATTACTTAACATAATCACATGTCCCGTTTTAAAGAATAAGTAAATAAATAAATGGTCATATTATGTACATTATAACAAGTTGTCCAAGTCCTTGAGAAGTGTCAGACTGCAGAGGGAAAAACTCCTACGAAAACGACTAAATTTCAAAATTTTTTTTTAAAAAAACCTATACTACGTTTTTCTTATAAATACAAAAAAAAATATGTCTCTCTGGGACAGAAACGAAAAAAAACTGCCTACAAGATTTTGTGCCCCTCTATACCGCATGCTTGTCAAGCCAAACAGTTTAAATGTTATTACTTTGTAAAAAAATTTGGTAATAAAGACTAAAAATATTATTTTTATAAGAACAGTTATAGATTAGCATCAAGAACAAAAAGTTTTGAAATATTTAAATACACAATACAGGAATTTTCCTTTTTAATGCTTTCAAATTGTTAAAAAACGGACAATACGATTTTTTTCATTCAATAAAATTTTTTATTGCAGTTTATTAATATATTAGATGCCATAAAAACACAAGATTATACGCCATTTAAAAAGTTTATAGCTAGCAAAACACCACAAGTATTATTCTTCATTAATGAACTTGGAGGTATTGAAAAATGACATGCTTTTATGTTAGTATTGAACTTGTGGTTTCAATACTAATACAAAAACTAAATGCCATATACATAGTGGGATATGGGTTTGTGATACTGAACTACATTGGGTTATAAAACTTAATAAACGTCTATCCCCCGCCCTATAACTTTGCAAGAAATCATCTGGTAGACATGATATTCAGAATACAGAGACAGTATGCTTTTTTCGTCCATTTAGTAAAAAATACAATCACAAAAATAAATAGAACACATACAGTATGAAAAAAAAGGCTTTATCGATAGATAAGTGCTGATTAAACACTTGTCTGCCCAAGATGTAGAACAAATATGTCCCTTAGTAAAGGATATAACCTCCCTTCACTGTCATGGTTGCTTGGCACCGTCTCGCCATACTCGACGCCACATTATCCAACAATTGTTGAAGTAGAATGCCATTCCTTAATTCCTCAATGAGTACCTATTTCAGTTGTTAGATGTTCTCCGGTGGATATAAGACCGAAATGCGTCTAGCACCCCATACATGTTCTATGGGATTTAAATCTTTGGAGCGATAGCCAATCCATTCTAGGGATACTCTTTTCCTAGCAATTTCAAAACAACACGAGCTTCTTATAGCCTGACGTTATTGTCCACAAAACTGTTTGCATAATTGGCACTTGGAAAAGATGCACATTTGGGAGGATCACTTGTTTGACAATAGCAATCTCCAGTAACACGAAGCAATTGATTTTTTAGGTTCGATACCCTTGAAAGTAATAACTGAGCTTAAGTATTGCTTATTAAGCTGCATAGTAGAGACCTTTGGCATATCGTTACAACGAGGCTGAAGCTAAATTTTAAATCAGGACATGATGCATATATGTTTATCGAGCCTTCCAGACTATCAGATTTAACATAAAGAGTTAGCATTGTAATTGTACACGAAACATTCTGTCTTATATTTCCTTCATCACTGCTGAATACTATTAGCCCTTTCCATTTTTAAATGGAGTCATCCTTGGTATTCATGATAATGAATCATTTTAACAGTTGTTATTAATTTCAAGTGATTTAAAATTTTACGAGTTACAAATTTATTTTAGGAGCCATGGTCACAAATTAAGTTAAATCTGATATTTTAGGAAATATTTTGTGTTCCACCATTATTGAAAATGTATCTTAGTAAAATTCAAAGTGCAAAGGAATAAACGAGGACATTTATTTATTCAATTTTACAAAATATTCTCATTTTCTGAACACTTTGAATCTTTTTCCATAGTGTCTTGAATACTGAGTTTGAAAAAAAAAATGAATTTCAATTGCTTTTAATTTTCAAATAACTTTGCAATGGTCCCAACCAGTCCTGATAAGTTAGAACACGGACGGGAGCTGCTGCTGCATTGAGGCAACTATCCTTAAGCTGGATTCACACCGAGAACTGAAGACTAGAGAGGACAGTTCGAACCCCATACCAAACACTAAACACAAAACGCCACCGTACTTATTCAGGTTCTTTGATAGATAAAGATTCTTGCTTTCCAAAGAAGGCTTGTGCCAAGATGTTGAATTAAATTCAAATTGAAATCGATGGGAAACGTATAACAGGAGAATAGGCTTCTGATATGATGCTATGTTCGTCTTGAGATTTTAGGTTCCGGCGTGAATCCAGCTTTAGAAGAACATACTCATTCCTCTTTCTTATGTGGGTATAGTATAGGAGATTTCGTTCAATCTTACTAAAGCTGAATCTGCTATAGATTTTCTGTATGAGCTGTGAATGACTTTAAAATTATGTGCTTGGTACTGTAAAACGAGTATAAATTTTGCTGTATGAAGTTAGTTAGCTTTTAATGCAATTCTCTTGCGAACAATATATTTTTTTCAGTTTAAGAATTTTCAATTAGAAAATATAATTGTAAAAAAAAAAAAAAAATCTAAGTCTTACTTTATGTTTTGTGTTAAAATATTAGACTTCCGCTTTTCTATCTGAGAAATTGTCCCCCCGAATAAATTGCTTTATCCTGGAAGTCATTTCTTTAAATTTCTTAATCAGTCATTTATCACCAATAACTTATGAATATTTTAGAGATTCATTTTGTGAAAATCTTTCTTTTTAGAATTTTCGAGGTTTTTTTAATTTGTTTTTTTAAATATTTTCTGATACTGTATAATGATAGCCCAATATGGATATACTGTACATGCCCAAAATATCAAATTTCAGTAAATTTTGGGATAATTTAAGCACTTAAATGTCTTTACATTATTGGAAGTAAAATTGTGTTCTCTTATTTTTTTATTTCAATGATTGTGCTCAAAAACCAATCTAAGGAAGCTCGATTCTCCGCTTTCGTAAATTAATTTTAGATATCCAAAATTAAGATAAATAACATTTTAGGTTTCATTAATTATTGTATTTTATTGTTTATCGTTTCTGTTTAATTTGCAAATGACGTAAAAATAACAACGATTACGAATATGAAAACGAATCATATATTGGTGAATATTTATATCAGAGATGCACAATTTTATTTCAAAAAGTACATATATTATTGAGTTGAAGAATTTATTTCGAAAAAATGGGCGGATTCATACCTATAAGTGATAAATATTACCGAAATTTTCATCTTTATTGTTATTAATTGCTACAGATCTAGTGCGTATATAATTTTTTCTAACATTGCGACGCGTTGTTTTTAAACGTTTCTAAACCTCGAGACATGAATATTTATTTAATAGATTATTTTAATTGCTCATAGTTAAAAGCAAGATGGGCTAAATGGCTGAGTATCTGGCGCTTATTGGCCACAGGTTTTGGGTTAGAGTCCCGGTGGAGCCATGGATATTTGTAGTAGTTCGAAATCCACTTTAAATCGTAGACCCCGGTCTAATATGATTGCAGAGCGTTGTCTTGAGGTTTAGTCAGTCTTCGGCCCTCGTGGTTCCTCGCTAAAGTGAAGCTGCATATGCCATGGCCCAGTCGCCTGCGACGGGGTTTATTGAATCTGGTGTAGGCTTTCCTGCAACAGGGGGATTAGTAACAACAACACTTGTTTTTGTTAAATGCCCCATCAATGGTTGAAAAATATATCTCTCGTACTAAAAACACTAATTAATCAGAAAAATCTCAAGCTAATGAAATATCAATCCGAAAAAAAAAAAATGAAACCCTGTCAGCCTTCTTATAACAAGCTAATTAATTTCGAGTTGTAACAGATAAATACATCCGGACCGTTAATAAAGAAGCAATGTTCCAAAAATTTTGTATCATATAAAAACAAAAGTACAAAAGTGGAGATATAATTCATTATATAACAAAACTTACGTTATATAATGAATTTAAAACATTTCTACGAATCATTTTTAATGAATTTAAGATTTCATACTTTAGCAAATAATATAAATAAACTTTGGTTTTAAACTAAAAAAAATCAAAATTTAAAAATAAAAAAAATAAAAAAAACATTTTATTTTAGATGATCAAGAATGAGAATGTCATCTAAATGTATTTTTAGTAATGTCCTTTTAAGAAGTAGGGAATCCCTTGACATTCCATTTGTAATGAAGAGAATACATATTGGAAATTCATTGTTTATTTAAGTTTCAACTAAAACAGTAGCATGAAAATATTAGTGCTATATAAGGACTATCCAGATTTATTAAATAATGTAACATGGAAACTGTGTTAAAACAGTATCATATTAAAGAAAAGCCGTCTCAATTTTTACGATTTATTATATCGAAACCTTGTTCTTACTAAATGAAGTTTGCTATTATTACAGTTTGAAACTAGTTATAAAGTGTTTGTTATCACTTTATTTCAACACTCCGTCAGATATTGGATTGACTCCACCGGTTATTTATTCAAGTGAATATATTTTTTTCAGCTTTACAGTATATCATAGTTTGATAATTGCTAAGAAACAATCGATTTTTGCAAAACTGGGTTTCCGCAGGTGGAATTGCTATTCGAGACTACGTTGGAGGTCGTTGATGGAGCATCACACCTCAAGAGGTTAGACTTGTGTCGCAAATAGCGAAAAGGAACAGAAATCTTATTCCTGGGCGTATTGCAACAGATCTTGCAAACGCTTCTGATGTGTTTCTTGGTGATTAAATCATATTGGCTTATATGCCACGGGAGCACGCTACATGCATTTCACTTCGAAAACGGTATCGTCAGGAGAGATTATATTATTGTAGTATATTCGTTGGGATTAAAAACAGTGGTACAGAGTATGTTTTCTTACGAATCTCGATTCAGCATCAAGAATCATTCTAGGCACCGGCTAGTGTGGAGAGAGAAGGGAACTCTTTACCGCCAGAATGCATTTAAACGCGTTTTAAGATAATCACGTCTCTGTTTTTCGAAAATGTGTACTTGCATTTGCAGATGTTGACTAAAAAACATCCGCGTCTGCATCCATTTTATTAGGCGTAATAATTAACACCATCTGACGTAATTCTGATGTTAATCCATGCAACCTACTGTCTTGAAATTTCTACTCATAATAGCACAATGTTACTTATAATGGCTCATCTTCATAACAATACAATGTTAAAATTTATAAAATAGATGTTATTATACGTAAACTCTAAACAGAATTATGTAAAATATTTTTGAAACATAAAAAATAATCACTCTCAGTAAATTATAAAAATCAGAATCCGAACTGACTAATATTTTGCGTGTTAAACGAAAAAACAATGGCATTTCTTTTAATTTTTAATCTTTGTTCTTCTAAATTGAATTAATATTATGCAAGAATGATAATATTCTAAAACCATTTTAAGAAATAATTCCACGACTTAAAGGGCTTACAAAAATGAGGAATTAATTATCGTTGTTACTTTTATTTATCATTTATCACAAAGGACACAGGAAAAAAGATTTCAAGTTAATAAATTAATAAATTTTGCGTTTTTAAAATTATTTAACAAATAGTATTAAAGACTGAAAACATAAATTATTAATTTTTTATTGAATTTCTTTAAAATGTTTGAAAATGCAAAAGCACCCAATATGTGTTGCTTCATTAATACAAGATTCTTAAATAAACATTGCGTTTCAAATTTCGAGATTTTCAAACATTTATAAAAGGTAATTTCAATCTTTCAATTTCTGATCTTCTAGTTCTGATTCAAGATAAAAATAAAATATTGGCAAAAATACAGTCACAATAATCGATATCTTAGTTGATATCTGAAGATAACAGATACTCCGAAAGCCATAATCTCGTTTGTCTATTGAGCTCTTTTAGAAAAATCTGTGAAACAATCCATCAAAAAAGAAATCCTGCAACTTTTTAATAAGCGACATATCATAATGAATAAAACAGAGAAAGGGGGATCATACTCATCATAGTGCAAATCATAAGTTTCTCTGTCTGGTAAATTGTCGAAGATGGTTTTAAACAAAACTATTATGCAAGATTCCTGTTTCTTGATATCCAAAAAAAGAATTCTTAAATTAGGACATATTATAAAGTATAAGTTGATGAATTATCCTTATTTTTCAATAATTTTTAAGCATTAGATAATTTTGGGTAAGATTACTTTACAAATTTGTTGAATACAGAAGTTTACAAATAAGTACACCTCAAGACAGTGTATCAAGTCGAATAATCGATAATATCTTCATTTGTGATTTTCCTAGCAATCCTGAAGTTAGTATCTATCATTTTATTGAGGATTATCAGTATTGGCCTATGCATATTACCAATTCATTGTCTTTAAAGATCTCAAATAGTATTTTGAATTTTGGAAGAATAGATTATACACTGAAATTAATATAAATAAAATTAAAGGCATTCTATTTCGGAATCTCAAATAAAACTATACCGAAAAGCATGCTAATTGATGTTATAACGGAAGTGTGAAGTTTATCTTGAAAATAAGTTAGCTTTTATGAATCATTAAGTATATGAGGAACAAATTTTGAAAAAAAAACCCGTTTATGCGTATCTCTATTTTAAGAAGACATTATTCACTTTTTTTAAGGAATGAAGTATTGTGGCATAAGCAGGTATTAAGACATGTTTTACAGCTAACTATGGATGTCTTATTAAGGATATTAGAGCACCTACAAGTAAAAAAAATGTAAAGATTCTGCAAAACAAAATTCTACGTATTAGGACAAACGTCTTGTGATATGTTATTAAATTTTTTCATTTCTGATGAATTTTTTCAAAGATCTTTTCAGACGAACTCAACATATTAATTGGCTTATAGTTCTCGGAATATATGTAATCTTGGCCAGACATCAACAAATTTTCTGGGTTCCTCGAGGGACTTGCAATAGGATTTGAATCCATTGCTAGTCCTTCGAGAAAATGTTTTCAAATTATCGTATTAATCCACTGATTACTGCCTAAATGCAAGTCACCTACACTAATGGCAGAATATGAAATTAATTCTTTCGTTTTTTTATTCTACATAACACTTAGTTTTTAACATTTACCTATTTCTTGTTATCAATTATTTCGTACATTAGTTCGTGGTTTGGTTTGGTTTGTCGCTCTACGGTTATTTTATGCTTATTTTAGGTTAATTAGACCGAGACCTACAATTTAACGTGAATTCCTAACCAAATTAGTTCCTGGAGTTTAATCTTCCTTAAATGGTTATCGGCAGTGTTAACGCTGTTAAATGTCTTAATTTTTCAATACTAATTAAATTAGCTTCATAAATTTTTACAGTTCTATCAAACGAATGCACAGCAGAGGTTCACTAAAGTGTAAGTCTAAATTACTATTGATCGTATATTGATGTAACTCAATGTTTTCCAAAATTTTAAATTAGAAGAGGAGGAAAAATGTAAAATAAAAAGAAAATATGATTTTTTGAAATTCAGATATTAGATCTGTGTTACTCGCTAGGATAAAATATTTAGTTTTCACTAGTCCCCAAAATTTATTACTAAAATTTAAAATAATTATAAACCAAACGCTTTCCTTTTTATATTTTTAGATAAATTACGAGAGGAAAGCTATAAAATTCTGTAAAAAGCGGGAAAATGAAAAAAAGTTTATTTTAAAAATTGTTAATAAATAAAATCGAAGTATAAGTGTTTAGGTTTTTTTCTGTGAAAGATATATGTCACGTAAATATTCAACCATCCTTCAAACCTTCTAAATGTTATTGGTATAACAGAATTAAATGCATTAAAACTTAAAAAAAAAAAAACAATTTTACATTTTACAAGAAATAATGTAATATATAAAAAATTAAATTAAATAAACGCAAAATGTAACATATCTACTGTTCTTAATGGAACATCTTTAAACCTCTCAAAAGTATTCATTCATTTTTCGACTTTTTTTTTAAAAAAGTTGAAATTCAGTGATCGATACAAAAGTAACAATTCTTATATATTTTGGTAATATTTTAATTATCTGTATTAATTTTTATAATATTATATAATTTTTTCACTTGTGATTATTTTTAGACACAAAGACATACAATGAACAATATTTGGTAAAATCTGAAACTGTTTTATGACATTCAATTTCACGATTAAACATGAAGATTTATAATTCTTTTATCTCAGAAATGTTTAGAAATTAATATGAAATTAATAAAAATTTATTTAAGTATATTTGCCCTTTAATAAGTATATTTGATATTAATACATTTCACATAAGTATACATTTATGCATACGTATACGTATATATGTATGCATTTATGCATACATTTTGCATAAGTATATTTGTTATTAATATATTTCTTCCAGCTTAGGATAATTTTTCTAGTGAAACTATGTATTAAATCGATTTTCACAAAGACACCCAAAGACAGTGGTGGTATTTTCTTGTACGAAATTAACCTTTAATTGTTTTATCGATTTTTGAGGCCTAAAATTTGATTCACTTTCTTTGTCTTTGTCACCAGCAAAATTAGCAAATCACTTTGTGTTATCTACTCTCCAATTGAAAGGATGACTGAACTGGAATAAGATCTTTTAATAATTTCAATTTATAATTATCTTCCTGACAATCAATTTTCGTTTCTAATTCCAACAATCTATTTTTGTTAATAATGTAAGCGAAACCATGCATGCAGTAAAAATATTTTGCCGAGTATAAAATCTCTAATATCAATATTTAGCAACTAATCCCTGTGTGGTACCTGAGAATTTATAGTAAAAATTACATTATGTTAAAAAAATGTCAGCCTGATTTTTATAGGAGAAGAGGTTGTTGCACATACCAATTAATTTAATTCCCGACTCAGTCTAAAACAATCAAACTGAATTCCAAACTCCTTCTAAAAATGAAATTCTATACAAGCATTTACTTATATTCTAAATAACATAATTAATATAAAAGATGCTTTAAATGAAGTGCATTGTTAATCCTGAAATTAACATCATTATAAGATTTTGATACCTAATGACTTGTAATTTAAAATATATGATGAAAAATGTTTTTCCAAAGTTAGCATTTGACAAATCTTTACAAAGCATTATCTCAAATATAGAGTACAAAAATAATTTGGCACTTACATTAGATTTAATGTCGGCAAATATGAGTTGAAAAATTAAGATTCTTTTTTAAAATTAAATTTTTCATTTCATAATATTTGGTTTTTACCTTTTTGCAAAATGATTTAAAACACAAAATTTAAATTCATATTTTTATAGAGACAGTTAGGCATTGTGTAACTACAATTGCACTATGATTAGTATAAATCATGACGCACTTTATAGAATGTTGTAATTTTACGTATCCGGAATAATAAACAAATTTTCTTCATTAAAAATGTTTTTATTGTTTCTCAAAATATTCTCCATGATGATCATTGCACTTTTACATATGTTTGAGACAATTTTCATAGCACTTTTTCCATTCCAGTTCCATTCTTTTTCCATTCCCATTCCAATATCTCCAAAATATGCATTTTCAACGCATCAACCGCTTCTTCTGAAGTCGAAAATCGTTAACCACGCAGTTTGTTCTTCACGTACGGGGTGCCAATCATTGGGTGCCAGATCAGGTCTTTACAACAGATAACCCATCAATTCGATGATTTGACCACTCAAATATTGAGTTGTTTGGGCCGATGTGTGAGACGCGTTGTCATGAAGAATAATCCTAATTGTGGTTGTTTTTCATATTTTTTCAAAGAATTTTGGCAACTAAATGTTTGTGTACCATTCAGAATTGATTTTCTAAGATTTTATAGTAGTATTGTAGCCACATGGACATTTAAGCTCCCCCCCCACTTCCAAAAAAAAAAAAAAAAAAAGCTACCATTTGCAACGAATCAATCAATAGTTTTTTATTTTCGGGCTCATACGCATGCATCCAAGATTCATCCCCTATATAAATGTTGTACACATCTTTTGACATACCACGATTGTATTTTTGAAGCGTTTCGTTGCCTTAATCAGTACAAACCTGTTTTTGAGCGATTGTAAAATTTTGCGGAATCCAACGTAAACAAATCTTTTTCATATGCTCGTCATACTTATGCTTAAAGATGCCTCAGTATGACAGTATGTCCCATGGTGATGTCGCATTATCAGATTGTGAACAGCATTGATGTTTTTTGGCACAATAACTTATTTTGGAAAAACTTTTTAAAATTCATCGGTTTGGGAATGAAAGCCACAATTAAATTCTCTGAGCTAGTGAATACAGTGATTTTAAATGGTGCTTCATCGACAAAAGTTGAAATGAGTTGATCGATGCATTGTTCTTCAAATAATTCTCATCAAAAATCGCAGTAAATTCTCTCACTAAAATGTTCACGAGTTAATTCCATTTTTTGATTGACATAAAATTTTCAAGTTGCTGTAAACAACAAAAATAGCTCCCGTATGACAAAACCTTCTGTATAAGAAAAGGTCAAAAATGTCAAACTTTACGACGGATATGTCCGATAGTGCCACGCAACACTAGCGTAGCCAGTTCCGGATACATAAATAGCAATCCTCGTAACAATATGCAGAATTTTTTGTGGATAGAAATCGATGCATCAGAAACTTTAAAGAATATTGTAAATCGTTTTTAAATAAGTTAAAATGTCAAGGGAAAATAATGAATTAAGTCAATATGTGTTTTGAAGGCCATTGTGCTTGTGTTATTGCATACATTCTTTCGCAAAAAAGGAAGAAGAAGTACCATGGATTTTAAGTTAAATATAAGCAAAGTATAAGTTCGTTATATACGTTCATTGCGATTTCAACTTCGTAGGGCCCATTAAAGGTAGTAATTGAACAAAGAATGTTTAAATCAATAATTGATGTAACCTTCCCTAGCGTCGAATTATTTTTGTACACATCTATGTAAGGAATAATAAAGATTTCTAACTTTACAAAGTTAGAAATCTTTTTAAAGATTCTTAACTAAAGATTATATTTTTCTAGATCTGCAACATTTTGAGGTGTCCAAATCTGGTGGCCTACCATGTCCTTTATATGTTCAATTGGGGAAAGGTTTGGTGATTTTGATGACTAAGGAAAAGTATCAACAGAAAAGAGTCAGTCCTAGAGATATTTGAGCCTCAGGAAAACTGGATTTTGTGTTTTTAAAAAATGGTTCCAGAATGACTTGCCGTAAAGAATGACGCAAACAGCCGCAGGAATGCCATCAGCATATCGTTGAGTTATAAAACCTATGCGCAGAATGGCTATAGGGTCTTTTCTCTTGAAATAGATATTGCTCCCCATCTTCACATCAGGCTTACGTCTGTAAAACAAAGGCTGACTGGGATATCTGGCCCTGATACTTCCACTCATGAATCCAATGGTTATTTGCTTCAAGACTGAAGAAGAATTCATTACGAAACACAATGTGATGCCAGCCTTTTGGCAGCTATAATGATTGGCTACGATACCTCTCTAGACGAACTTTGTTGACGTTGCCGCATTAAAGGCAAATGTTTTAAAGTCGCTATAAGCTTACCTCTTCCCTATCAGCCAAGCAATGTAAGGCGAAAGTTATCAAGATTGGCAGACAAGAGGCATATAACAAGTAGGATGGTGGACAATAATAATAACAATTATTATTGGGTATACTAAGTATAATTGAGCAATTCGAGCCTGTTGCACAATTATTCGACCTTATTTTACATTCATTCACCTTGGCCTTCTTACAAGCGATGAATTCTTTACAGCAGTGTTAGTTCTTGTAGGTGACTGCCTATTTCTAAATATCACCAAGAAAGCGTTAACTTCCCACATCCAAACAATACTATCCACATCCGAAATCATTCAATTGTGTATAAAACTTTTGACAATATTCTTAATGGTAAGCTTGGTTGTGCTTGAGAATTGCAACATTGAATACCAGAGAAAATAAGATTCGCAATTGTTTCCTGTTTTATAGGATACTAGTTGGGCAGTAAAACTTATAACATGTTCGAAGTTAACACTCAATGACGCTGAAAATTTAATCATTTGTTTCATATTTAGTATTAAAAAATCTGTTTACAAAATTTTGAGATGATCGATTTACTGCTTAGTAGTGTTATGTTTTTTTTTTTTTTTTTTTTTCATCTATGGAAGTATATGTCCACATTTTTAATCGATGATATTTTAAACTTCGTAGAAACTGCTGAGTTTAAATTTTGTACAATACTGCACACTGAAAATTTCTTTTTTGTTTTTTAAAGAACATAGGGATTTAAACAAAAATATTTTCTATTACTAAGGATAACTTAACATTAATATTTACATGATGAATTTCTAGGTAATCAATAAAATTAAATAAACTTAAAATAATTACTGAAGATTTTTTCTAATGAAATGTTTCATTTTAAAGAAATTGTTTTGCAGTGAATAATCATTATTATAATTAATTAATATTATTAATAATGTGCTGATTAATTATGTATTCAAATAAAATAAGTACGCTTATTTTAAATTTTTCCAATAATTTTTGTTAGAAAAAGATTATTAATTTTAAGTTTTTTCAGTATTTTAGAGAATATAATAATATGCTTTTATCAAGCTGTTGTTTGGTTCTATTGAATGTATTTTTTTAAAATGTAAGAAGTACTTGTTCTATAGTACATAGCTCATGAAATTTCACCAACTTTTTGAAATTTTTAACAAATTCACGAAATGTTTAACATGACAAAATAGGATAGATAATATGAATTTTAAATAATAAATTAGAGACGTCAAAAAGATGGATAACAGAATAAAATTTATTCTTTAGTTTCAAAACATGTAAATCAAAACAAACATGTAGTAAAACATGAAACAATAATAAATCAAATTCTTTTGTAAATATCAGGCTTCAATGCAATAATAAACACATTAGTAGCCGAAATTGTCGAAACTGTGTGCTTTGAAGGTTTAAATAAGTGTAACTTGATTATTTTTGAAACTGCTATGAAGATCTATGCCCTCAGAAAGATAAAATAATGTCTACCTTTAATATATATTAAGTTATATCTAAATAAAACAGACGGAAATTATAGTTGTCTGATGAAAAAAGAGGTGGTTATTTTTTGTTCAAAATACAGTTAAATAGCAGAATTAATTTAAGAGGAAGCCATTTTTGAGATGCCACATAATCCATTCAATAATGTATTAGCAAGAGTAGGCTCTCACTTTTTTACTAGCAAAATTGAGAGTAAAATCTCTGATTGAATAGTTCAGTTATCATAATCTCAATCGTTATTTTTATAGACTTCTTTAGAAAGATGCGTATAAAATGTAATTAGATGCAATTTCTTTAAATAAGTTGTGCAAATCATTCAAGATGTCAAACAAAATGTACTTGATTGGTAATTTAGAAAAATAGTCAAAATAATAATTTCATGTGAAAGAAGCAGTACATACGCTGAAATTAAAAGAAAAGAGGTGTTAATATAACAAAGTAAGGAATTAATTAACTGTTGAATAATTATAAATAGACTAAATTAATTTAAAATTAAACTGATAAAGATAGAAAAGGTATACAATACCATGCAATGAAAGAAGAATTCAAAAATGTATTTGAGTAACAGAAGAAATCGCTTGAAAAAATATAAAAAGTTTTTTAAAGGTGTTTCAAACATACATAAAAGGACTGTTCGAGGCAGATTAAGAAATTCTGAATTAAAAGCTAGAATCACAAGAAAAAAGCCACTTTTATTTCTTATAAAAAGACAAAATCAGAATGGCCTAAAAAACATATTAACAGACCAGAAGATCTATGGAATGCTATGATTTGGAGTGATGAAACCAGAATATTCATATTTGATAGTGATGGAAGGAAATATGTTAGAAGAAGAATTGGAAATGGAATTGGAATTTTTGTGCCTGAGTACACACCATCAACTGTAAAATTTAGTATTATGCTGTGGGGATGTATGACAGTAGGTGTAAAACGAATTTGTATGGAAAATTGCACTTAAAAATGGAAAATAAACCAATAATGTCCTAGAGTCAAAGCTATTACTGTCTGTACTTAATCTATTCGATGATGATTTCAGTAGTACTGCATTATTTGTCACGTTTCTGTTCAATAAAAAAGCGTTTTAGGAAAATGATAGTGCAAAACAGAAAATAGGAAACTTAGTGTTATGCTGCGGTGATGTAGGACAATAAGTGTGGGAAGAATTTGTACTGACAACTACACTTAAAATATTGAAAAATACACCAATAATGTACTCGAATCAAAAGTATTATTTGTCTGCACTTGATCTTTTCGGTGATGATGAGACATTCAAATTTTAGCACGACTGTACTGCTTGTCATACTTGTTACTGCTACATGCATTACAATACAAATTTTGAAGGATGAAATTTTAAATATTTGAAATATATGAGGAAATTTAAACTCATAAAATACACACACACACGCGCACACACATATATATATATACTACTGTGTCCAAAAAGTAAGACCAGTTTTCAATTTAAATTTCCCGGGCATATGGTATTTAATTTTTTTTTCTTTTTTAGGTTGTTGGCTTGACATCTGTGTGAAATTTTACGTCAAAATATTCATTAGTGTTTGAGTTACACTTGGTTTCGTGAGATGCTAAAACTGATTCCGGCGAGTTTTGAAATGTCTGAATTAATTGAACAAGACCTTGCATTAAATTTTGTTTGCGGAAACGTATAGAATGTTGCAGAAGGCATTCGGTGAGCATTCCTATATCGGAAATAAATGTTTAGAAGTGGTAAAAACAGTTCAAAGAAGGGAGAGAAAGCGTTGAAGATGAAGAGCCAATTCACCTCAACCGACGAAGTTCACGTCCAAAAAATTAAAGATTTGGTGCTTGCAAACCGTCGATTTACAATTAGCGACCTTGTTGATGATGTTGGAATTTCAGAATTCCATTTTAAAATATGTTTTGGGCCTCAAAAGCATCAAATCTCGATTGGTACCGAAAACACTGAATGCGCCAGCTCACACTGCATTGATTCTTCGTGACTTTTTCGCTAAAAAGGAAACCCATATTGTTTCACAACCTAATTAGTCATTGTTTCACAACCTTATAATTCACAACCTAATTATTCACCTAATTTAGCATCGTGCTACTTCTGGCTGTTCCCTAAACTCAAAAGACCATTCCGCGGACACCGTTGTGAATTGATTGAAGAAACATTCAAAAAACGCCGGAATCAGTTTTAGCATCTCACAAAATCAAGCGTAACTCAAGCACTAATGAATATTTTGACGTAACATTTCACACAGATGTCAAGGACAGTGGCAACAAAGAAAAAAAATTGAGAAAAAAGAAAAAAAAAATTGAAATACCATATGCCCGGGAAATTTAAATTGAAAACTGGTCTTACTTTTTGGACACAGTAGTATGCCAGAGTTCTGCATGGATGCAGTAAGGACGATACAAAAATATATTAAAGTGATTCCTTACTTAATTGGAATATTTTAGAAGATGAGTCTAGAGGTCTGAGTCCAAATGTAGCTCAGCTCTGAAATGATTCCTAATATCAAATTTTAAACTTCTTTCTTTTTTTATATATTTATTTTACTTTGCTTAATTTCTTTATCTCACTACTATATTATTTTATGTAATTATGTATTTCTCATTTTACTTTGTGGTTGTTTTGGAATCTTAATATATCTTATTTTAAAAGCTTTTTTATGCCGTATAAAAATAAAAATTGTGTTTGTGGAAATTTCTGGCTTTCCATGTAATGACAATGTTGTAATTTAATAATATCTCTTTATTAGATTTTTATTAAAATTACTAGAAGAAATATACTTCTCTTTACATACTTTATTTTTTATTCGTGACTTTTAAGAACTGTTCACATATGCTACAAGCTATTTTCAAGAAACGAAACGTAGAAATAAATGAGATTAATATCTTATGAACGTTTTTAAAACTCTTTGAGAACAACTCTCACTTCAGTCAAACCTGATATAAATGAATTTGTTTTCCTAAAATGACATCAAAATGTCGCTAATAAAAATTTAAACATTTTTGTATCAAAATGTATAATGGATTTTTAATTCTTTAAACATATATATATATACATAATTCATTCTTATTTTTAAAAGTATTTTTAATTTTAGCAATTAATAACTAAATAATAATTTTTTCAAAATATCTGAATAAAATAAAATTAAAGATTATTATATTACAATTTTTTAAATTTGTCATGATTTATAAATTATACATGGTGTATAAATTTCCATGTAACTGTCATTAGAATTTTTATATTACATATGTAGCCCTGGACAGTTTTTTTTCAAAATGCGACCTATTAAAGCCTAAAAGTTGAACACTTTTTTCTCTAGTGATATATATTCGAAATATAATAAATTAGCGATTATTTTTGTCGATGTCAATTCGTCTACAACAGAAGGCTTACTGTTTTATCCCAACTAATCATTTCCAACAGCAACCACAAAGCATTGCCTTCTCATTGAAAACGAAAGACAAAACTTCCATAATGTCATTACTTTATCAATTAATAACTAAATAATAATTTTTATAACTAAATTTTAAAACTAAATATTAATGAGCTCTAATCACTTGAAAATTTCCTTTGCTTATAAAATTTTTTAAAAAAAGGATATACAATTTTTGCAACTTCAATGAAAGTGGAAGTTTAATTTAAATTAATTGACATTTAACGGGACATTTTTACAAAAGAAATGAAGTTAAAATTATATTAGTTTAAAACTTTAACTTCATTCCTTTTGTTTCCATTTTACTAAATGAGAATCTATTTTCATAATAAAATATCTTCTCTGAAATCTTTCTCACTAAAATTTGTGCTTTAGTTTAGAAAAATGATTATCTCTTTGTTGCAATCTAAATTTGCTTATATTTTACTCTACCTTTGCTTTTTTAGTTACAAAATCCTGAGTTTTGGATTCAGTAATTCCTAGCCTTATATATAATTTTCTTTATAATCAAAACAAAATTTCTAAATAATAATCATTTCATAGATAAAGTGCAAAAAAAATCTAGTAGTTGCATGATTACACAATAAATAAATTTCCAGCCTCAAAAAAATAAAATAATTATTCTTAGCAACTCATCAAATTCTACAGAGTGTATAATTTTTTTACACAAGGCTAGAAAATTACAGTTATTGAAATATGGTTAAGTAAGCTTATTGCTTACTGTACTTACCTATTGATAACTTAGAATTCAGAATAAATAATTTTTTGTTTTAACATATCTGAATACACAACAATTGCGAAATGTTACAAATAGTTTTTTCAAAATTTTCTGTTTTCTTTTCAATGTTTACACAATATTTTTTTCTTTTTTATAATTGTGAGAAGTACTTTCACTGTGTTCTTCCTCCTAACCTATCTTTGAAAAATTGTTCAAGGTTTCCTTTTCTCACGTTTGCAATAGAATTCTACAAATTTTACTTTCCTTCCCAGTTCTCATGTTACAAAATAGTAGTTTGTTTTGAAAAAGAACCTGCGAAAAAAAAAAATGACGCCGTTAAGAAGAAATAATGTAATATCGTTTAACTTATCTTTTAATCTCACAGGAATTTGAAGAGCTTTTAAACCTTGCGTGTAATATTTGCAAATTCACAGAAACTTCGGCATGAAGATTTTAAGCGTGTGAATTCTGTTCCTATTTCCGCAATGAAAAGCGCTCCGCTTCATATAAACAGCCCTTCAGAGTTGTGGGAACGGCACCCTATTTTGTCCCAAGTCTAATATTTCCTACTGTTTACATGTGATTATGCTCTATAATATTATATTATTTACTTACATCTCACGTATGAGCTTTAAATAAATATTTTAAATGAGTTTTAAATTGCTATAAACATTAAATGCTTTGCAAATTCAGTTCTGTACGAAGTTCAGATCAGTTCTGAAATATTCCAGACATTATGCGATTGTAAATTCATTGAATTTAATGCAATTGCATTATGTAAGATAAAAACATAAAGAACATGAATTGGAAAAAATGAATAACAAAGATTAAGGTATTGTTTCACCTGTTTCAGAATTAAGAATGTAATAAATAATGTGGGTATACAAAACTATAATATTAATAATATTGCTGTATGAATATTAAAAGTCAATTTGTTGAATATATGTTCCGATATTAATTCTCAAAACCATTCAAATTTTTATATTTTAGTTTACTAAAATTATATTTTATTGGTTTTATAAGTGACGGAAGTTATTGGACAACGCTAAGCAATCTTGTAAAGCTAAAATATGTGTTCGATTTATTCATTTAATAATCCAAAGCATAGAGATTCTTTCAAACCTTTCAAAAATTTATGTATCAAGTTTTAACCAAATCTAAATATTGTCTGCTAATAGATAATTTTGAGGAAACAATTATTTTACTCATAATTTTGCGACAGGTGTAGGAGTTTTCAAATTCGTTTGTAGTTTTACGACAAATGTGTATTTATATAATAATGATGAAGGTGCAAGGCGCGACTTTTTTTTTTTTTTTTTTTTTTTTTGACAACTGCAACAATAACTCCTATGATTTTAAAGCCTGTCGTAGGCCAATGTACCCTGTTCTTCACATTTCTGATGTATTTCAAATGACTTAAATGTTGGTTATAATTTTCAAGACATATGGAATGAATATCGGTTCCATCTTAAGAGGAAAAAAGGATAAGATAAAATACTTACAATTCAAAAATTGGTTACAAAATTATCTAATAAATGAAATCAAATTTATTTGTCAAATCTGCAAACAAAGTATTTATTCCCCAGCCAAGTACAATTTTTTCAGTTGAATAATAAAAAATCAACTGAGCAATCAGAATGAGCAATTAATTAATAGAAATATTTAAGCTACTTTCTCGCATACTCTACAGACAAACTAAAAGAATAACTATTTCATTTTAAAGTAATTTACATAATTATCTGAATTTAAATATCTGATATTAATTCTGCAGGTTAATACTATATCAATAAACATTTTTATCCCAACATTTCTTTTATTTGTTCAATAAAATATAATTAACTAGCCTATTCACTTATAGCAACAACCCGGTGACTGTTCAAATTGTGTTTAATGCATCTGCTTTACTTAGATGGTTTAAAATGAAAAAGTAATACTTCTTCAAAAAATAGTACAATATTTCCAGACATTTTTATTTTTATAATCCAGATTCGAATGTATCTAATGAAAAATAGGAATGTCACGTATGAATCCATTGCAAAAATTGAATTTCTTGATTAACCAAAGATTCTCGATAGATACACAAAATATTTTTGGGCAGAAAATGCATAATTTAAAAAAGATTACTACGATTTAATAGGATTTTTTTTCAACTTTAAAAAATTTCTTAATAAGGGCGATTAAATGTTCGTTAATAAATAACTTTTTAAAGATAAAAAAAAAAAACAATCTTTTTTCATTATTATCATATTTTTCTGAATTTAATTTGTACAGCTCTTTAAAAATTATGCTTGGAATCGTATAGTAAAATATTAAATAATAAGAATAAAAAAAATATAGAGACACACACGCTATATATATATATATATATTTAAATATGTAACTTTTGAAACAAACAGTAATTGTTTTTTTAAAGTAGAATCTGTATTTAGGTTCATTTTCAAGCAATTATCATTGAAATGTAAATTATTTATTTTGGATCAATAAATCCCGGATAACTAGATTTTTCTAAAAAAAAAATGCAGGCTTTATTTTATATGTCTAATATTTTTCATAATATTTAATGTTGTTCAACTATTTAATGTCCCACTGAGCAAAAATTGATCCGATGTATATTTTATTTCTATTAATTCAAAAGCCTCTACATTGTGTTATATATACTGTAAAGTGATACTAGCTTATTTTACTTTTTATCTTGAAAATATTGTTGTTTTCTATTGATGGGGTCTTTGACCTAAGATACCACTATAGAGGCGGGCTAACTATAGAGATACGGCAGAGGCATAGCAGATTTAGCTTTACCCAGGGTGCCCCAAGGGGAGCGTGCTAACTGCATTCGCATTGCACCAATACAGTTTTGAAATAACCACCATAAATGGCTTCTGGGTGTTCACACCCTTCCCCCTCTTCCTCTCAGAAAGGGAAGACATTCCTGTTAATAAATTTATCGTGGTTGGAAATCATCGCTTTAGACCAGGTCTCTTCTCCTTCCCTCTTGATAATATTGAAAGTGCTGTGCATAATAAATATGCACAATTGAATACTGAAATTAACATTTAAAAATAGTTCACGAGAAAATAGATCTCATTATTAATCAATAAAAACACAAATTTGACAAAAATTTTGATAAACTGTTTAGATATCAACTAATTTGTTCCCGAATACGATCAGAAGAAGCTTTTAACTTTGCATCATATATTATAACAAACTAACTCCCTGGCACAACAGTCCATGTTAGACCATGGCCGTCTGCCTATTGACAGATTCCGAAATAGGAGATGTTTTCTTTTTACGGGGTAGAGTTGTCACCCCTTCAGTCATATGGACCAGGAAGGTTAACGGGATTCTGAACCACTACAAACATCCATGGCACCGATGGATGGAACTCGAACCCGAAGTTTGTGACATCGAGCGCTAGAGGACTCGCCACTCGGCCACCAGGCCTTAATATGTTAGTAATACGTCTCTTAAATGTCAGTAGTATTTTAATATAAGATTAATATTTGAATGTAATAGTTTACGCATTATATGTACTATTTTTGCACTTAGGACGACAAAACGACAATGAAGTAAAACGACATTGTTTATTATATTCCATATTTTTAAATGCCGTATTTAAATCATTCATCAGCAAGTAATAAAAGTGTTTTTTATATTGCTATACATATTTATGCTAAAAACTTCCTTTGTTATTGTGAAACCAATTAACTTGAAACCAAGTCAAAACGTCAAAGGTATGTCCCACTAATTCAAATCTGATTTTCACAGAGACATTTCACACGAATGTGAGTAATTGTCACAAATTTTTTTCCCACATCGTTACGAACTTTTCATTGACATCCATCCGAGGTGAAGGAAACTTCGACAGGAGGAGACCAAAGGCAAATCGTCGGTCGTTTAACAATACCATGCTTATTAGCAAGCTAATTGTGATGCTGCGGAATGCCAAATTTCCCGAAGCATGCTTTTTTTTCCCAAAGTGTCGGGTAAACCAGGACATGAAGTTTTTACGCACGAGGGTCCGAATCGGGTTTCAGTGGTAAGCTTGAGTGAGAAAAACTAGCTGCCTGAAATAAAGGTACCTTCGGGACTGTGGGAAAAGAATCGGGAATATTTTCTCCGATACTAAAATTTGTCGCTACCTTAATGTAGCGTGAAATCCAAAGCATCTTCCCACCGAAAAACCTCCAGATTTTGACGCCACACTTCAATCCGTGGAGCGTTAATTTTTTTTCCTTCGGGTTGTTTCATTTTCTTTGCATATTTATACTGATTTATCCACGAAATAGTTAAAATGCATGTTGAATTAATAGGACGTTTAAGGTTATAAATAAGTAGACTGCTGCACCGAATCAGCTGCACACCACCACACGCGGAAATTATTGTGCATTTATTATGGAAAAGAAGTACAAAAAATGGCGTGCTGTTGGATTAGGTCAAACGACTCACGGTCAGTACGAATGATAAAGGAAAGAAAGGGGGAATTTAATTGTACTTCACCCTTCTAAGTAATCATTATAACCCATAAAATTTTAGGAATTGTTTTGGGGAGCGGAATTTTTCGTTTCCTTGGTCCCTTTTTTCGTGTCCTTGATCAATTTTCTGTTACCATGGCTATTTTCAACATTTCTTGTTGGTTTATTTAAATTCGGTTGATTTATTTTTAGGGGTGGTTTGTTTTTAAGGGTGGTCTGTTTTGGTTTGTTTTTAAGCGTTTAGTCAGTTTATTTGATTTTTTATACATAATATTTATTTAAATTACTTTCAGGTGCTAATAATTATATAATTAAATAATTAATAATTGTTTTAAAAGATCGTCTGTTAAAAGCAAAGACAATGTTATATCAAAGTGAAATTGAGATTTTTCAAGAAAAAATAATCGTTTAGAATTCTATAGCTGTTTTTATTTTTTTATGATTGCTGTATGAGTTTTGTTCTTACAATAAATTCTAAATTTTATGGATAACCCATACATCAGCCCAGTCTATTATTTACTTAGCTTTGAATAAGTAAGTTATATGTTTCAATTTTCATTATAATTAACTATAGTTTGTCAAACCAAAGGAATACAAATAATAAACATTTTAAAATGATTTTTTCTATTGGTTTTTCCTGATTAATGTCATTGAGTTGAGTCGGAAGTGATTTTGGATTCAAAATTTGGTACCTTTTAACCATAACCTTCAGAGGAAAATAATAAACTGAGATGTATTTCAATACTCACTTTGACCTAGTCGATGAGGGAAGATTTTTGAGTTACCTTCAGTTTGGTTTCTGAAAGTTCGCCAACTTTGAAAATTAAAATATGACAAAGAAAATGTCTGAGCAGAAGTAAGCCTAGATTTTGCTAAGAATAGAATTATAAGAACAGAATTTTTTTTTTTTTTATAAAAGCTAATTTTTTTTTTTTTTGTTAATACAAAAAACTTATTCTAAAACACGACTTTTATTCTTCTTAAGTATAAACTTAAGTTTCCTTCAATTAAATTTTGATCAAAAGGAAATGCGAAAAGAAACGAAAACGTTATTAAAAAATGTAATAAATTTATTTTAACATAAAGTAAAAGCGAAAATTTATCTCAAGAAATGTAAAAAAAATTTTTTTTTTCTTTTTACAAAATATTGTTGTAAACTTAAGATTTTTTTTTATTTT
Organism: Caerostris darwini; assembly: GCA_021605075.1. NCBI lineage: Eukaryota > Metazoa > Arthropoda > Arachnida > Araneae > Araneidae > Caerostris > Caerostris darwini. The sequence goes on from BPLQ01010205.1 coordinate 162,919, forward strand.
TAAATTTATTTTTTATAAATTACAAAACTAATCAGTTAGAAATTTAGACTAGCACGGGAAAACTAATGTGGGAATCGTTAACTGTTCAATTCCCGATGGCAGATTTTTTTCTTTTTTTGACAATAATGAACCTTGCATTTAATTTATGCATACCATGACCAATCCAACAATGGGTGATAAAGGAAGGTATTGTCTTTCTGAACAACTTTGTTGCCGATGTGCAGGGCCGGATTTAGATGAAAAGAGGTCCTAGGCTATTCCACTTAGGAGGCCCTTTCACCTCCTATTTTTAAGTTTGTAAATTACACGAGAGATAATAAAATACATCATTACTGTGATATATATCAATATATTAAATGAAAAATGTTGTGATCGGTACTAATATTTATAAAAAATGTGACACGGATAATAAATAAAAAAAGTCGAGAGCACTTATTTGCACATTTATTCGCAGCACTATATATAGAAGTTGTAACAGTAACTAATCAAACATAACACACATTTACAGAAAAACAAAATTCAAATAATAAAAATCTTGGACTATGAAAATGAAATATACAATAAAAATTATATTTTCCATCAAATTAAATTAAATATATTCAATACATTGAAGATTAAACCAAATTTAATTCAGATAAATTTATTTCATAATAATTCTCATTTAAAGTTTAAGTATGAATTATTATGGATTTTAAGTTTTATTAGTCATATGTGTAGTATTTCTCCTTATTTTCGATTCAGTGTTTTAGTGTTTACTGTTTTTAGAATAATGCAATTCTAATTTTGCTAACAATTTGAATGTAGGTCCCTCTTGATCTTGAGGCCCTAAGCTGAAGCCTAGTTAGCCTATAGGAAAATCAGGCCCTGTTCATGTGTAAAGGTAGCAAAAAAGTTTATTTTAAAAAATCAGGTAAATCACCCACCTTGAGTAATTATAAATTTTACAGAAATATATATTTTTATCACGCACGCGTACAATCATTTCCAAAAGCTCAGATCACGCCAACTGCATTTGTACCCTTCATAATTTGCATAATTCACACAAGCTGCCGTGTACAATAAAACGTAATCATTTACCCAGGACGGCGCTTTTCTTTTGGATTCGAGGACCGAACTTATTTCGAAACAAACCAACAGACTTTTAAGTGTAACCGCTCCCACATTTACATGTCATATGGGAGAAAATTTTGAAAACACCCACCCAATAGCTTGGCTGTTGATACGAGACGCTTATATATGTTATTACAGTCCCTATCAAGTCACTTCAACGGATGCAGTAGTTCAGGGATGGGCAAACAATGGCCGGAAGATTCTATCCGGCCCACGGATAGAATTTTAATTTGCTGGTCCGAGGCAAATTAAAAGAAATATATTTCTATATTATATCTCCATCTCCTTTTCTACTTTGATTAAATATTATTTTTTTTCTTCCTTTTTTTCAAAGGACTAATGATCTTTTTACTTTTTTAATTTTTGTTCTACAAAACATAAATCGACTAAAAATAAATTGACATTTAAATTAAAACTTAATCTGTTTGCTGGGCAGCTAGCTAAGAACGACTTGTCTCATTTCCCGAGGTTAAATTCAATACCCTCAGTAAATGAAGAGAAGCTTAAGAATTATGAAGATGGCATGAAAAAAACTGCATTTTGAGTTCGAACGCAGATTTCATGATTTCAGTGCCATTCAAACAGAATTGGATACTTTTATCATGCCTTTCAACGTAAATTATGAAGCAATGAGGTCAGATTTGCATTGTGAATTAATTGAGTTGCAATCTAACAATCATCTCAAGCAGTTGTTTCTAAATATGCCAAAGTTAGAGTTTTGCAAATCATTATCGAAAGTAAGTTTCCCAAATTTAATAATTATTTCAGAAGTAGAATGACAGATGAGCATTTAGCCTCATTCTTTAGAATCAGTACATCTCATTTAGAACCTCAATACTATAAGGAACTTTTAAAAATGAAATCGCAATTTCATTCATCTCATTAACATAATTAAATTGTAATACTTGTATATTGTTTTTAAAATTTTAGAAAAATTTATCTTGGCCCGCCAAACATTTTTTCTTTCGATTTTTGGCCCGCAACTGAAAAAGTTTGCCCATCCCTGTAGTAGTTCGACCCTGACCCTATATTATCGTTGGCCTGCAAGTTGGATGCTGGTGGAGTTTGTGGGAAAGTATTTATCATTGACTCAGTATGTCCAATTGAAGTTTCTGAGTTTTCTTCCATACCATACAGGATAATTTATTCTAAAAACCTACAAAGGAGACATTTTTTCTCTTACAACTCGTCAGGATTAACATCGATGTAGAACACAAGATCTTACGTGAATTAAAAATAAAAAGTATTTTTGATGGCTAGTTTCTCATACAAAATAAATATTCGTTTTGCACCTTATTCGAAAATGATATAGATTCATAAGCAACAGCTCTAGTGCGATAATAAAAATTTTGTTTGTTAAATTGATTAGCTAGATGAATATTTTTTAAATGGAATTCTGTATGAAATATTTTTGTGTACGTTTGGATAACATGCATGCTTGTAGGAGAATTACACAAAAGGTTTAGTGAAGAGAAATTATCGAAATAAAGTAATTTGTAATAGAAGAATTTTTTATTGTGTTATTTTAAATGACCCCTTTCATGTTTCTACATTTAAAATTAGGTAATTTTGTTAGAATTCAGGAAAATTCATATTTGATGTAACTGCGATTTTGTAGTTGTATAAAATATTAAAAAAAGAAAGTGACGTTAATTTTTTAAGTTATTGTTGATTTAACATAAAGACTGACTATTACAAAATGAAAATCATCTTATAAATGATGTTTTTCAATGTAAATCATATTTTTTATTTAATATTATGAGTCGAAGTTATTTTATAAACGTGAATAAAACGATAAAATAGCTATAGCGAATAAAGAACAGCATTCATGCCGTTTATTAACCATCTTTTAAAAAATGCTAGTAACCTCATTTAATTCTGATTTGTTAATTATTTAATTCTGCAGTCCCCCGCACATGAGGATTTCAGATTCGGTTTAGTTGGAATGTTACCTGTTTTCAGTGTAAAAATCTAAATATTTGTTTTTGTGAATAGAATATCTTACAAAAATCATTTTGGTTCGAATTAACGGCAAACATCAAATAGACAACTCACAAGAAGATATTCTTCGCTAATTGGAAATAGAAAGTTTTTTTCAACAGCTTGGCTTATTATTAAGAGAACTTTCAAAATCGTAAAACTTCTGGAAGCTTTTATGCATATACGAATGCCATTGTTTCACGCTGAATTTTGATTTTCAGCAATTTTTTTGTATAGATATAATGATATCGACAGTTCAGCTGTCATCCCGTTTTGTAGTATCCCACTCTTGATATCTTCAGATTCTTCCTCATTTAGTTTGAAGATTTACTGTATGAACATTTGATGATTATTAATGAACCATGCCGGAACTTGGAAACTTCCAGTCTTTGAAGTCGCCACCACAATGTTGGAGTAGCTTGCTTCGGGAAATAAACGAAATAGAACTACAGGTAAGCCATTAATTTTTTAAATATGCAAAGAAGAGATATAATTTTCTCTATCAAATAAATATTTATTATGGTTCTAGTAAAAAAAATTCATCAATAGTTGAGGAATTAAATAACGTGCAATTTTGAATATTAAAAAAAAATTTAATCATTGTACAATAATGTTTTCTCTTAAAACTAAGGTTTTTCTTTCAGACCGACTATTAATAAGAAAAAAGCTTCAAAGATCTAACATCGAATAACTATAATCAAAGCCAACAAATAATTTCATGTTTTTAATTACAGGCGTGATATGAGCATACTTGAAGTAGAAGATTATTTGAATATTTGTTCCAAATACTACATTTAATTAAAAAAAAATCTTATTATTTTTCAGTTAAAATTAACATTACATTATCTTGCATCCATTATATTGCTATCGTATTTACTTTTCGAGATATCATGTCAAGCATTTGTTATTGTTGTTTTCATCCTAAAACTCAGGATGAATTGAGTAAGTTGTCTTTCAAGTAACTTTCTGCTAATGGTCGGTCTCTTTTCTTGATGTATCTTCAGAAGTGCAATGACTTTTACTAGCGAACTTCAGGTATGTGGAGGAATGAGTCGTTTTGCTCGTCCCATTACTTGCTGTGGGAAGAAAGTACCACAATATAGGAAATATTTTGGCTTAATTGCTTTTCTTGGATACCGGCTCACTGTAGATGAAGGGGGAGCTTGAAATGAAAAAGAGAGTAGCGAAAAAAAAAATGTAAAATATCTGTTAATGATTATGGGTTTGATGCATTTGTGATCTATTTTGTTCCACTGTGTGTTCTCATAGATGCAATAAAGGATTTCCTTTCTTCCTGTATCATCATTCAAAGAGTTGTGGTAGTCTTTTGTTAGTGATTGCCTTTACTTTATTTTTATTTGGGTGCTGAGGTTTAGCTCTTTAGGAAGGCTTGGGCGTCAGTTTCTCGTTAAAGTGTATACTTTATAGAAATCAAACCATAATTTTTTCACTTTATAGTTATTATTACAGAAATCATTTCCTTTCATACACAGAATTTTGGTTGCAATCACTGACTCTGTTGTTTATATTTGCTGTTGACTGAAAATATGTGAAGCATAGATTTATGACTTAACTCAACGAATATCACTATATAGGATTCATAGCAGAACATTCTTTCTTCCAATTGATAAATGTGTTCGTTTTTTAGATGTGTTATTTTTTAATATTGATAGTTACATAAAAAAATAAAGCAATTTTCTAATTTTTTTTTATAGATTTTAATTTGAAGTTGTACCTTTTGTAAACTGTTTTTAATAAATGACTTGCTATAATGTTATTAACTATTATCATAAATTTTCACTGATGTACAATCTAAAACAGATGATGACCCAGCAGCCATTTTTTTTTTCTGAATTTTGTGGTTAAAAGAATTAAATATATACACTCAAACCTGTTTTTATGTGGCATTTTTTTGTGCGGTACATAAAAGAAATTCCATCAAATGCATATTAGGAATAAAAATTAATTAAAAAATGTTATTTAAAAAACAACGGATGGCTGTCAAAATAACATGGAAATTAAAGAGAATCCAACAGATGACCCACCTGTTATATCATCACATTACCACGAATATTATTAGACGCATGGTAGCATCTTCAAGAGACGAAAGTGATTTTGAACTAATTCTCCGCAAGAAAATCCGCGTACTCAACTACGATGACTAGTTTTAAACACACATTTTGGAATCTATATAAGCAAATAAAATATTTAAAATTGTTCCAGTATGTAAATTCAATATTTTCTAGTTTGGAAAACCAAATTCTAGTTTCACCGTGAGATTTTGATTTATATATTTTCTATGTGGGACTTTTTTTATGCAGTCCCTATATACAGAATAAATTTTATTTGTGTTGCAAAGAATGTATTTTATAGCTACTTATGAAGTTTCAGGATACTTTTTATGTGACTTCTTTTATACAATCCCTTTCCTTAGCACAAAATAGGTTGAGTGTACATAAGCAGTGAATCGCAATTATTAGCCACCTTATAAGTCTCATAAATGCAACTCGTTTGAGAATAACAAATACAGTAAAATCCCAAAATTGATTTGACGGTTTACAGTTGCACTCTGTCATAAATTAAATTCAATAAACGAAATGAGAATTTAATAAGCTATCTTCTACGGACCAGAAATTTTCACAAGGATAATTTCCAATCCCTTAAAAAGTATTTAGCCATCTTTTCACATGCTAATTTCTAAGATAAACAATAATTGTTGACGCTGAGATATAAGGTTTATACATTCAAGTCTGGTAATAAAAAAAACTTATCAGCAATAAATTCTTTATCGGAGTCATCAGAAAATTCGCTTTCAACTACATGAAATGAATTATAAGATATAGCTTACTAAGAAATCACAATCGTTATGAAGAACGACAAATTATTGGATAAATCCTGATGAATTGGCCAAAGGCAATTATTTTAAAATCTAAATGTTATATTAATGATTTAATCATTGTTATAATTCTTCGAATATTTCCAAATAATGTATAATATGAATGGTTTACCCAAGGGAAGCAAAATGAAACAGAATCTGAACTTTGCAAAATGTCAGATAATAAAACTCTTTAGTCTCAAAAAATAATTGTTAAATAACCTATAAATATCAAAGTTTGATATTTAACAAATGCGAGGATAAAACTTTTGGCCGAAAACCTTTTTATGTATTTGACAACGTAATTACTATAAAACTCATCAAAGTTTTTGTAATACTACGAGTTTGTGTAGTGAACAGCTGAATGCCATACACTTTAATTCGTTGAAAATATTAGGTTAATTTTTACAAATTAATAACTTAAATTATATGCAAGTCTCGATAAATTAAAACACAGTTTTTGTTTATAGCAAGATATTGACCTGAAACCCAAAATTTTGAATATTGCTGTATTTGTTAAATTATGGAGAAAATATCTTGAATGATGTCTGATTTGAATCTCTTAAAGCATTTATAGTGAGGACTGAAAAATTTCCTAAATTAAAACTATCTATAAATAAAATCTGAAACCTCATACGTAACTGTAGTACGATACTGATACACATATATTGCTTTTTTAAACAGCTGATTACATTTGGTGGATTGAAATTGCTTTTTTGTTAATTGTAGATATTGTACTCTTGCATGATCTTAAGTAATAATTTTTATATATAATAACAAAGTACGGCTGTCAATTTTCTAGTAAAACATTTCTGAAATTTCTATCATTTGGTACTCATTTGGCAAAATTTGTAAAGGAAATAAATATTTTCATGATTCGCTTTATATAACCCTTATTTGTATAGGGATATAATAATTTGAATACTGCATTAGTTCTTTCATTGAAAAATACATTTTAATAAATCTGATGACTTCATGTATCAAACTTCTGCGCTTTGTTTTTATGCTATTTTTTGAAAGCATTATTTGTGATCTAAAATATTTCTTTTTCATGATGCATACTTTCAATAAGATTAAAGTACATCTTATTTTTTATTTTTGATAAAAAGTAACGTAAAAAGCATAAATTTTGCAGCTATTGTAATTTAATATTAATTGCTTAGTTTTAACAGTTTTTATATTTTTCGATTGAAAATTTAAATTATGCATGCATTCTATGATTAAATTACAGTAACAAATGAAGTTTAGAAATAACAAATATTGCTACCTGGTTATAATTCTTTTTAACCCAATAATTCTTCAGAAAGATATACTAAATTTTACCATATTGCGGAAAAATCTGATTTGGTGGCTTTCTAATGATGAAATCAAACGCCGTGGAAAGCTTATAGCAAACTATAGTATGTATTTATAATATTCCTTTATATCAAATTACAAAAAAATAATTGTTTTCGCAGTTAGTTCTACGAAGTAAACGAGTGATATTCATTAAAATAAACCATTCCCAGCTGTATTTAATAGGGTTTTCTGTTTGAAGGCCAGAAGACATTAAAAACAAGAGAAAAACTAGCTTATTTTATTAATGAAGGTTATATAGACCACCCTGGGTGGCAACCTTAATTTTATTTCACCATGAATGAGAGGATATTTTAAAATGAATACAGAATCGCCTGCAATACAGCTATTAATTTCTTCAAAAAATAAGCAATACAACCTAATTTAGTGGAGTTATGTTGTTTCTGTTGTATCCCCTGAAGAGTGCAAGAAAACCAAATATCGTAGTGCTTCCGAATATCGTTGGCTACGTTAATTGCCAGCTCGGAGTATAAATTCTCTTCCGAGGGATGGTCTAGGCAATGTATGGCGGTTCCAATAGCTGGGAAATCAAAGACATGATGAGGAATAAGCTACAATAAGGACAATTGCTACATTTTTGTTAATTTTTAACGCCGTCAGCATAAATTTTTATATTATTGTGGTGCTTCATCCTTAGTCTTGTGAGAGTAGTAGCTGTATTTCTGTCGACATTTACTTTCTTAATTTGGTATTTAGTTTTATTCTTATAAGGAATTATAGGTTTACATTTTGCCAAGGCATTTGCATCTGCAAGGTAAGTAGGAATGGCAGTCTGATCCAGACTTCTGGTATTCTTCGAAAAAGAATCTACAGTTTCATTAAATTCCAAATCCGCATGAGTAGGGATCCACTGCAGGATACACATTCTGTGCAAGCAGTATATTTTTTCTAAAAGAGTTATAATGTTCAAGATCATTCTTGAAAAGCATTTATTCAGAGCCTGTAAGACAGACCTGGAGTTAGTGAAGATAGTAATTCCATTCGTTTGTTGTGATGGAGGTTCTTTAGGCTTCAAGTGCCTTTTGAATGGCCAGCAGTTCTGTGAAATTTGATGTCATTTTTCCAGCATCGGCAGCAATTTCAATTCTTTACCCATCGAGGAGCAACAAAACAGCTCCGGTACCTCCGTTACAAAACGTTGAGTCGGATTATCCATCAGTGTAGACAGTGATGTGATTGTGTGATGAAACGGAATTTATTGTTTTGATACCTTATTTCTTTAATTTCTCCTTTGGGTCTCTCTTGGAGCAGTGTTCAATAAGATAAAGGACTGTTGTGGTGTTTTCTGGCATTGTCCTATTGCATAGAGGTTCCTTAATAATATTTGAGTGCTTCGGGCATTAAATGGATTCTCTCTCTTATTGCCCTATTAAATAATAGTGAAGAAGATCTCTTTAACCTTGACTTACGATTCTAGTTTGGGATATATGTCGCTCATCAAAGCTTTGGACAGTGTTTATAAATTTAACTTTTATCATTTGTTTTCTTGCCTCCAATAAGTCTAAGCCGCAATTCTCTTGTATTCATAAGTTGTTGGTGGAGATGATTGCACCAGACATTATCTTTGCCGCCTTAGTCTGTACCTTATTTAGCTTCTGTATTGAATAAGAGCAAGAGTGTAACCAGATTTGTACGGCATATTCCATTATTGGTCTCATAATAGTTGTGTAGGTGATTTTCAATGTTTTGGGTGCCGCGCTCCTATTTCGTTCCACAAAGTCTTCTTAAGATGTTTAACTTCTTTACCTTTCTGTTAGAACATTCCAGTATATGTTGGTGGAAACGAAGTTCTTCATCCAGAGTTATTACCAGATACTTTGGTTTAGAAACTTTTTCGATTTGAGTGCTGAATATCTGAGATATTTGGACAAAAAGTATGTCTGTGCTTTCGATCAGTATTGAAGATTCTGAGTTTGATCTTATTCAATTTTAATTATAAGTAATTATAATTTAACAGAAGTATATTTTTCGTATTTTGATTTGATGGTGGTTGCAGCTTATTGATTTTTACGTAATTAGGAAATAAATTTGCTTCTTGCTTGTTCTTAATTTCTTACATCCAATTATTAAAATGAACAAAACAGTTTATGAAAATTTCAAAATAATGCATCTCTATTTTTTGTAACTGCCTATAGATAAATGTAAACATACCCTATCATTAGATTTATTCATTATAACTGAATGCGTTCTATTTATTAAACTCGATCGCGTATTTAATAACAGTTCGTGTTTTTCACTATTTAGTGAATATTGTATTCCAAAAATAGCTAAAGAAATTTTTTTTACTATTTAATTTTCATAAATTACATTGCGGTATACAATTTTTTTAAAAATTTTAAAACTTTTAATATATTCTTCTCTATTTTATTTTGAAATGGGAACATTTAAATTAGTACATACAAATTGTAATCAAAGCAGCGGAGACTTAAAAGTAGAATTTGATCAGTGGTTGAGTTTTAAAGTAAATTGCAGTTCAATGTTCTAAGAAAGCTGTTATTTTGACCCAAAATCAACTAATTTTATTCTCTTTGCTCTAGCATAATGACTGGTTTAGTTTCTTTGTGAGAGAATCTTTGTTCAAAGAAAATTTGGTGTGTAAATCTATTGAAGAGCGAGTTTTTAAGTTAAACGTCTGTGCCAACAAATAATTTAAAATGTGAAAATGAACATTATTTACGAAAGGGTGGTGTGAAACATTTGAGTATTTTAGGCATTTATAATTCCGATTCAAGATATGGAACAGAATTCAGATTAATTTCTAGATGACATTTTTTCTTTAAAATTTCTATAAAGTAATTTTAATTATTCTGTATTATTTCTGTGAAGTAATTTTAATTATTTAATTTTCAGTAAAGTATTCCTCTAATTTCTGTTTTCTGTTCTTTCTGTTACATACAGGATATCTTTTTCGAACAAATTAAATATCATTTTCTATACTAGTAATTTAAATTTTTCTGTATTATTTATGTAAATAATTTTAATTATTTAAATTTTTGTAAAGTATTTCTGTAATTTCTGTTCTTTCTGTTACATACAGGATATCTTTTCTATCAACTAGACTAGACTTCTAGACTAATAACTAGGTACATAAACTTAAGATATGGGATATTTCTTTGTAATAAATAATGCATTCTGGATGATCAAAGTTTCATCAATTAAGGATTCGGTTGGAATTATTGTTTAACTGTTCTAATTCGACTAGTCGGTTTATAATTTTAAAACTTTGAACATCAGCTCCAATTAAGCATTTTGTGTTGGCTATCATGGTAACAAAACATTTATGTAGAAAACACACTTTTCTACTAACCTTTTAAAATGATCGTGAATAAAAAATATAATCGATATGGCTAATAGTACACTAAATTTGTAGATCTAAACTATACGTAATATAAATATTTTATGAGTTTTATCTGTATATCTTTTAATTAATTAAAATTCCGTTTAAAAAATAAAAAGGAAATAAAAACCAATAATATAAACGAATGCAGTTTTCAAGCTCTAATTCATGAACTAATAAAGACACTCAGAGCGGGATACAGTTTGTGATACAGTGATACAGTTTGTAGCTCATTTTGAAAAATTAAAGAAATGCCATAAATGTCTTAAATTTCCTATAAAATTTATTAATTACACAAGGAAATATGTATTTTTTAATTTAATTCTAAATATTTATAATGTATCATTATAAATTCTTATAATAAAATTATATATAACATTTCATTAGAAGTGTAATAAAAAAATGTATATTAAATTAAACACTCTTATGCCCAAATTAATTATTGCTTTGTAAGTTACACTAATTTTTAGAAACTTATTTTTTGTTTCTTATTAAATTTTTTATTTTATTTAAAACTATTTTATTAATTAAAATTTATTTAACTTTTTTTTTATTTATTATTATTTTTGTTAAGATTAAACTTCCAGGAATATTTCTGTTTCAAATTTAGCTAAAACGAAAAGTCGAATGTTGCTTTTGCAAAACACATTCATTTCTAGATTAGAAATTTCTTTTTTTTTCCCACGAATTTTTGTCTTTCCATCAACACACTCTGTAGTTATTCTGTGATTAAATTGACATTTTTTTTTAACAAAAAAAAACAACCAACTCAGAAATTGAGAGGCCTGGTAGCTGTCTTTGTTTCCGGCTACAGTTTCGAATTATGGCTGTGGCGTGGATATTTGTTAGTGGTTCGGAATTCAAGTTAAACTTTAGGCCCTGGTCAAGTTAGCCCGAAATGTGTAAGAAAAAAAAATGACCATAGAGCGACAAACCAAAAACAGAAAAAAAGAACATTTCCTTTGACTTTAAATAAAGATGTTGTTTCTTTATTATTACAGTAAATAGTTTGATAGAAAAAATATTCCTTTTTTTAAGAAAATTGACTAAACTGCATCAAGAAGTCTCTTCACAATTTCAAAAATTATTACAAATGAAAAATAAAATATAGATAAGAGAAAATTATTACAAAATGAGTCGTATACACTTTTTTATTGCCTCAATTTTAGTTTAATATATCTCTATATGTGCGCCATTAGTTGCATGAAGCATATCAAGATGGTATTCAATTTCTTTCTATGTTTGCTGGAGCATCCCACATCAGTGGTGGGAATGCCATCAGTGATTCTCTGCTTTAAATTAGTCGTGTCAAAGTTCTTTGTTTCATGCAGAATGTCTTAAACATAACCCTAGATACTTCGTACATCAGATATCACACTTCACAACTTTTTTTTTAAGGGGTTATATTAAAGATATCGTGTAATGAACAAAAGGACGAGACATAAAGCAATGGATTACTGTTGGCATTGCCATCATTGATGAAGGTATTTTATAGCATAAAGTAAGAAATCGAGTACCATCTTGATGTGCTTTGTATAACTAATGGTGCCCATATATAGAGGTGTATATTTAATTTCTTTTTTGACTCATTTAATTTTAATTAATTAAAATGAATCTCATTATTTAATAATTTTCAATTTTCTGTCTTTTCATTTGTCTTTGAAATAAATTTTTGATATTATAAAGATCTAGTACTCCGAATTTGTATTTGTATTTCTTTTTCTTATCTCTTCTTAGTATACAATCATTTTATTCTAAAAATTTTATTAATTTACCTAATTTATATTTTAAGTTCTAGATAGTTTGTAATGTGAAATAATATACAAATTAAAATATACATCGATAAGATATACAAACTCAAATTATATACTTGATAAGAATGTTCAGTGACGTATATACATAAAACTGCATAATAATCATATATGTAGATTAGTTTTTAATTTTAAGAAAATGCATGGAATATTTTTGTATAAATATAAACTTGAAGTAGAAGACTAATACTTTGAAAAAGAATATGTCTTTTATTTCATGAACAACTTTTTCAAATTGTTATGCCATTCAGTCGTTTGTATGGCAGAAACATATATAAATGCATGCAGGTTCCAGCATAATTTAAAAATTATAACAGTTAGAAGTTCATCTTTTTTCTGAATTTATACTTTTGTTCCAAGAATTCGCACTCAAAAATTATAAAAAATTCAAATGAATTATTGATTAAATTAAATAATCTTTTAATTTCTTTTTATTACCATCAGATTTTCATGCCATTAGATGATGCCAGCCTTAAAAAAAAACTGACTGAAGCCATTAGTTAAATTACTGTAAATGTTCTACCTTATTTTTTTACATTATTAGTCAATATCAGATTTCAGTTTATTTCCCAAACTAATGCTATTATTATATTAAAAAGAAATACTGACAGATTAATGGTAAAAACAATTAATTCGGGATTTTGGGATGAGACCATAATATTTTTTCTGTTTTTATCACATATTGTTACAAATAATACAAATAGAATTTCATTTGTATGTCATTGGATTAAGTATGTATTAGCCATGTACGTTCTAGTTTTACGCCAGATTTAGAAACAATATAATATTTTTCCAAGAAGGATCTATTGGCGTTGTCTTTTAAAAAAGGGGCCTTTAGGTTTGCAATCTGGGCCTGAATGGCGGAGTGACTAGCGCTCCACTTTAAACTGTAGGTCCCTGTCTAATCTGACTGTTGAGCGTAGGGCTGATAGACCTACCTCGTAAAAAGAAAAACATCTCCTGTTTCGGAATCTGTCAGTAGGTAAACGCCATGGTCCAACAGGGACTGTAATACCAGGGAGTTAGTTAGTCACTGCACTAAATTAACTATTATTACAATATTTGGTTCAATTTTATAAAAACCAAGCGAAGACTGATTAAATGTTAGTGATATTATGTCTGTATTTGACTTGGTGAACAAGTTTTTTCAATAATGAATATACACTTATGTCCGAAATTATCTTTACATGCATAAATTCACAGATTTATCAGAAACTGTGAACTATAATTTTATAAATTTATCTGGAATGATACATAACATTATGACACATAAATAAAAAGGAAGAAAAATTAAGAACATTGCATATGATATGTAATTGTAGTATGAAACAATGAAAATGGTTATAAAATGTGACAAAGCGAATTCAGAAAAAATGGAATAACACAGAAAAAAATGAAACCTTACGAATTTAACATGAAATCTCCCCCCCGACTTGTGCACACATATTTCAAAGTGTTTTCATGATGGCAATAACATTGTTAACCACAGTTTGGGGAATTAAGCTCCACTCTTCCAGCAACATGGCTTTAGAACATTTACATCTTCAGGAGAAGAATGTCTACGTGCAATTGCTCTTCGAAGATAGTCACATAATTTTTCTATTGGTTGTGATTAAGAGACTTTGCTGGCCACGGTATTCGATGAATGTCTTCATTTTCAAGGAATTCGTCAATAAGGTTTGCTCGATGTGGACGATCATTATCGCCCATAAATAAAAAGTCATATTCATATACACCTGAAAAGTCTTACATAAGGCTCTAAGACTTCATCCCGGTATTTCTGGGCGGTCACAGATCAGCTGTGTAGAGGCATCCATCCAGCTATTATTGTTCCTCCCCATGCCATCAGACCTCCACTATCAAAGCGGTCACGTTCCATAATGTTCGAAAGATAATTTCGTGTTCCTGACTCTCTCCAGATGTAAACACGTTTAGAATCACCTGTAAAATAAAACATCGATTCATCAGTAAAACGAACATGGGATCAATGGTGATAACTCCAGTTCTAACGTTCTTTGCATCAGTTAAAGGATATCTCTTTTGTTGTGAAAACAGTTAAAGACATACCCTTGGCTTTCTGGCATAAAGATGATCTTCATTAATCCTTCTGTATACCGTTTGCTGTGATACAGCAGTTCCAGTGGCGGTTGTTGAGTTCCAAGTTGCAAGCTCTGAACTTAACTGGCAAGCAATAGATTTCCTGTTACGATGGGCAGTTATTACCAGATACCGATCTTCAGAAGCAGTTATCATTCGTTTACAACCTTGTCCAGGCCTTTTAGAACAGTTCCATTGTTTTCAAATTGTTTCTATAACGTAGAGACGGTTCTGTCTTGAAATTTTTAGTTATCTGGATGCTTCCGTGATTGGCTAGTCGTTATTTACTCGATATTTGGTTTGGAGTGATGTGAGGATTAAATAATATTGGTGAGAATGAACCAGAAGTGTGGTATATTGTGACGTTGAGTTGTATAGTCTTTGATTATTGATTTATATGGCTCTTGATCTAGAATGTCCAAATGAATTCTGCAATGCCATTTCATTTGATAATCAGACTTTATTATACTTCTCGTGCCATTTTTGCAGAACACTGGTGCAAATAAGAAAGGCCATAGACTATTTGGTTGTAGTCGCAACCATTCGAAATATTTTGGACTTGTTTTATAGAATGATAACCCTTTGCAATTCATTGTACACTTTTCAAGTGACTACTTTCATGTGTAATTAACTGGATTGTCAAACATATTTCGTAGCATGATATAAAGTACTATATCTGCACTAAAATATTGATAAATTAGCTTGTCAAATAGAAAGGGTATATTGACTAAATCGACTTCTTTCTTTTAAAATTTTTCGAAACATTCTAAAATTTCAATCGTTATATTTTCTATACATGTATCACAAATATACTATATTATATGAACTTTACTAGACGTTTGGAATTTTTGTGGAAGAAAGCATATTAAAAATGAGTTTTAATCTCAAAGTTAAAAAATAAATTTTATTTTATTACGAAATATCAATTAAAAATTAACATCATAATAAAAATTTTACCAACTTATTTAAAATAAATCACTTTTCAAAAGTTCAATAATTTAAATGTGATAGTAATAAAGGATAAAAACAGGCAACTTTCAGTATAACCTAAAAAACATATGTGTAATTAAAAATAGTTATGAACACAAATTCTGCGAATATATATTTTTTTATTTAAATATTGGTCGAGAAATATTATCTCACTTCTGATTATTGTTCATAACCTAAAACTATTATTTCTTTATTCTTGTTCATTATCTAAAAACTATTTTTCTTCATATAAAATTTAATTAATAAAATAAATGATAATAAATAAATAACAAAACATCCTCTATTAGAAATGCAAAGTTTAGACTATGGAACTACATCACTTTTGAATAATTTTTCTTTATATCTCAAAAGGAAACGTAACTTGCTCGTAACGCAATACGCCTGGCAGAATTCATGTACGTTTTACTTGTTTTTCTTTATAAAACTGTAAACCTAAATAAAAAAAAAAACCTTCGGCCTAGTCTGTTTTATTTATATTTTACTAAACCGTCATACGAAGCGTATCTTTACTTGCAGTAATAAACAAACAAAAATATTCTTTCCTTGCCTTCTTGAGTTGTGTTGAAATAAAGTCGAAAATAGAAATAATAAAAACGTGAGAATAAAAGAAAACTCACTCATCCGTACAAAGATTCAGTTGGTCTTGTATACCAAAACCTAAGTGTTCTCAACATGTATGTGTAACGCAATTAACGGCTTAATAAATAGTGAATTTAACAAATAGTGAATGTCAAATAAAATTCGAGATTTTGGATATGTGTCAGATATATTTGAATTTCTTGAATTTGTGTCTGTGATTCGAGTTCACTTTTTCAGTTTAATTTAAAATTGTATGACTGTTATCAACGATTTTGAATATATGCATCATATATACCTGAATTTCTGAACTTGTTTTCATGATTCGAGTTCACTTTTTCAGTTTAATTTAAAATTGTATGACTGTTATCAGCATTTATGCTTACGCGTGTAAACCTTCAAAGATTCAATTGGACTAACATATCAAAATATAAGTGTTCACAACATAATGTGTGTGTATACATATAAGTCAACACAATGTTTAATGAGTGAAGGTTTTTTTCTCCCCCAAAAAATTAGAGACTTCTAAAATAAATTTAACTTTGAATATGTGTCAGATATACCTAAATTTTTTGAATTTGTGTTCGTGATACGAGTTCACTTTTTCAGTTTGATCTAAAATAGTATGACTGTTATCAACATCTATGTTTACGCATAAAAACTTTCGAAGATTCAATTGGTTTTGTGGTATCTTGTATTGGTATCAAAACATAAGTGTCTACAACATATATATGTAACACAATGGTTTAATGGATAGTGAATGTTTTTTGTCCCTCTCAAATAAAATTCCAGATTTTGAATATATGCATCATATATACCTGAATTTCTTGAACTTATATTCATGGTTCGAGTTCACTTTTTCAGTTTAATCTAAAATTGTATGGCTGTTGTCAACATCTATGTTTACGCATAAAAACTTTCGAAGATTCAATTGGTTTTGTGGTATCTTGTATTGGTATCAAAACATGAATATCCACAAAATATATATGTAACACAATGGTGAATATTTTTTTGTCTCTCGCAAATAAAATTCGAGATTTTTAAATAATTTTTAATTTTAATTTAATGATAGATTTTAAAATGATAAATAAATAAAATTAATTAAAATTAATTTTAAAATAAAAATTCAGATTTTTAAATATAATTTTTAATATGTGTCAGATATACCTGAGTTCTTTGAATTTGTGTTCGTGATACGAATACACTTTTTCAGCTTGATCTAAAATAGCGTAAATTTATTAACATTTTTATTTAGACATAAACGTCAGTAAATTAAAATATACATAAATGTTTCCACTACAAATTATTAGTCAGACATTAAATAAAACTGATACATCATCTGAAATACAACGCTTGCTGATTTTTAAATATATTTTGGGAAAACATGACGTCACGATTTATTTATGTGTTTAAATATGTAATGATGTCAAATTTTTGTTTTCATTACATGGTAATGTCTTTGGGCAAGTCATTCTTCATGTCATCACGAATTCAAAAAGAATTAACTTTGTAAAATTTTTAAATTTTGTATCGTAATTTTTATATGTCATAAAACTAAAGTTTCGTATGTTTGTATTTCATCTAATTTCAGATTACAACAAACTATTCAACTTATTTTCTGAATCCATTACATTTTTGTTTAGTACTTAATCTGGTATTACGAAACTCTCTTGTTATTAATTTTAAGTCTCTCTTATTATTAACTTTTATATTAATTTATATTATTGTAATTATAAAATTATTATTATTAATTATTACTTACTTACTTGCTTATTATTAATTAAAAAAAATGTAATTTATTATTTTAAAATTGAGCTTTTTAAACTCTTATTTCAAAAATCATCAGCAATAACTTATTTTTTTGGTATTAGGTTTTTATAATAATTTAAATATTAAACAGTTTAGATTTTTTGTTGATTTATTGTATTATGAAAATTTCAATTAATATTTTTCAATAATTAATAATTTTCAATCTCCAATTCTATTAACAATTTTCAATAATTAATAATTTTAAATCTTCAATTCTATTAACAATTTTCAATAATTAATAATTTTCAATCTCCAATTCAATTAACAATTTTCAATAATTAATAATATTTAATCTTTAATCCAATTAACAATTTTCAATAATTAATAATATTTAATCTTCAATTCAATTAACAATTTTCAATAATTAATCATTTTTAATCTTCAATTCAATTAATAATTTTCAATAATTAATAATTTTTAATTTTCAATTCAATTAACAATTTTCAATAATTAATAATTTTTAATCTTCAATTCAATTAACAATTTTTAATCTTCAATTCAATTAACAATTTTTAATCTTCAATTCAATTAACAATTTTCATTCTTAAATTTTAATCTTTCTTCATTAAGAATGCAAACTTGAAATAAAGAAACACGTACTGTTTTGAAATCGAATTTTTTACTTTATTGTTAGTTTTAACAATATCGCCATAAGTGAATAATTTTATAATGAAGATTAAGAATTATTTCCCATTTTTAAAAATGGATCTTTAAGTTAAATCAATTAAATTCAGTTAAATTTCCACAGGCCAGTTAAATTTCAATGGCAAAATTTATCTGTTTAACTTTTTTGAAGTTATTGAGTTGGTGTTTGTATTTCGGTTTTAATAATTTTTTTTTTCCTTTTTGTCTTTAAAAGCATAAAAAAAATGTTTGATTTTAATGGCTTTTTTTAGACTTCGAGGATAAAAACACGCATTTAATGTTAATGTGTTGCACATTTATATTGAAATTTATTTTAATTTTTATTCTTTACTTCTATTTTTTTTTTTTTTTTAAATATTGCTAGTTAAAGTATACCATTATATTTACTAAGCAGGAAAACGCTGGGTTATATTCAATAATCAATTAAAAAATGCCCACAATCAATGAACCAAATTGAGTATTATTGTTGCTTATTTACTTAGATAACAGACATAAATAATTTGTTTCCAACTATTTAAATAAATTACAATAATTTAATTTCATATTGTACATTGTTTATAAAAACTAATACATCTTTAATTTATTGATAATATATTCTGTATATATAATATTTATAATATAACATATATTGATTAAGAATATTTTCTGAAAAATAATGAATTACTAAATAGTATTTCCATAATTAACAAATTTTTGGAGTATTAAAAAAATAAGTTCTTTTAGCCTTTTTATGCCTCTTTTCCAAAATTAATTTAAATATCTTTTAGGCATTGTGCTTAGTTTTTGCCAACTACCAATATATTTCAAGTCAATAAAATGGTAATTTGAATATAAAAAAATTGAAAGAAAATAATTAAATGCATTTATATTTTTTTTCACAAATATATAATAAACTTTAAAATTTCATTTCGTAGAAATGAACACAAATAATTATTTTCCTCCTCAATCTTCCTGCTTTGCTCGTATGGCATTTTTAATATTTTATTTCTAATGACAGATTATAAACAATTATAGCAAGAGACAAGAACAAAGGAAAAAAGGACACAAAGCAAAAAATGCTGCAACAAAGTTCATTAATCTAACATAACTCTGACCTCCCAGTAACTCTCGGCGAGAAAGGTATTGCAAAGCGCAAGACATATATTGTAAATGAGAGGAGTCCATAATCTCTCCAGTGTTGCACTGAGTCCAAATCGGGGAAGGAACAATTCTGAGTCTAAAAAGATATTTCCGTAGACCGTCATGTCCGATAGCTAAGCGGAATTCAGCAACCGCTCTATGCCTTGGGTCATTACACAACTTTGGGATAGCATTCCTCCAAGGCTTATGGAATACACGGTCAGTAAGGTCCTTCTGAGCACAGGATTTGATAGAATTTTTAACAAGATGTTTAATTGCACAGAAGGATAAAGGACGCCAACTACCAATAAATAATTAAACATGATCAAATCACCCTTCTTATCCAGGTAGTCCGCCTTCTCGTTACCTGGAACCCCACAGTGGGACAAGATATTTTGGTTCATAATTTAAAACAAAATTTTTTAACTGGAGATCTCCCTGATGAAAGCCCATCTTTAAATTTCTAGTCAGGTCCCGACTGATCTCGTTCCAAAGTGAAAGACATCCGGATACTCTAATGATCTTTCCCAGAGAATTTTAGCATTCTCTTGAACCATGCTTCTAAGTGGCCAATCACCGGTCAGTATAAGCATGGCGTCTATCGGGGTGGTCTTTAGTGCCCCAGAAACAATACGTAAAGCCTGATTTTGGACCTTTTCTAGAGAATCGAGTACTTTTTCCCCGGCCACAACAAGTGGTTCACAGAAATAAGTCAAAAAAGGGCGAATAAAGGCGTGATAGGTCTGGAGCAAGGTTGGTCCAGACGAGGAGATTAAGGGCACTGAGTCTCTTCATGGCACGGTTGGCAATATCCTCTACATGGGGCTTCCAAGTTAATTTGCTGTCAAATGTCACTCTCAGATATCTGAAACTATTGCACGTAGGGATTTAGGTGCCCCTATACGTCAGCTGAAGATCCAAAGCTTGATGCATAAGTGAAAAAGTCAGGCAGTATGACTTATTTAAGTTCACCTCCCTATTATTAGTATCACACCAATCTCCAGAGCATACAAAGCGGCACAGAGTTTAGTCTCTAAACTTCTTCTTGCATTTTCTTTTTTAGAGTCTGTCCCAGAGACCAGATCGTTAGCGTATAAGAGGCATTTGAAACCATGAATATCTCTTATTTTTAAAATCAAATCATTAATATAGATGTTGAAAAGGGAACAACTACTAACGGCTCCTTACGGGAGGACCGTTTTTAGAATCTTAGATTTCGACAGTGTTTTGTCGTATCTGACTCTGTAAGAGAGCTGGCATAGAAAGTGTCGAATCCAATTAAAAAGATTTGCCCTAATACCTAGTTTTAACAGCTTAAACAGACGACATTCTCGCCATACATTGTCATAAGCAGATTTAAGATCAATAAAAACTGCCGTCAGGACCTGTCTGTTATCTAGGGCCTACTTGACAGATTGGCTCAGGAGGGCAAAATGTTGGTTGGTAAGTCTGAAACCTCTAAACCCTACCTGCTCTTTAGCCAGTACTCCACTAGTTTCAAGGTAGAAGTTATATCTTTTCACAATTATTTCCTCCGTAGTCTTCCCAACAACACTAGTCAGCGATATTGGTCTATAGCTATGGAGATTATCTACTTATGTATGCGTATCATAATGAAGGTTCTTCAGTCAGATGATTCAATACCAGTATTCCAAATTAAATTGAAAAATATCCTAACAGTTTCAAGTACCTTAGGGCCTAGGTGAGTGAGAAACTCGGAATGGATTCCATCTCGACCAGGTGATTTACCACCTGAGAGGCTTCTTACTGCATAGGTCAATTCGTTCCTAGTAATGGAAGCCTCAAAACCTGATTTAGTATGAGACTCAAATTTTGACGTAGGAATAATGTTTTCTGCTTAGCTCCAGACGAATTTTTCTCTGCATAACTGTTTTTTATGATGAATCCCGCAGAAATGCCGAGCAAAAGCCTTCACAACAGCATGGTCCGAAGAAAGCTTTCTATCTTCAACTGTAAAGTATTATTTAGGTGAGTCAACAGAATCATAATTTGCTTGCCTATGAATTTAAAGGTTCTCTTACTATCAGTTTAGTAATCTATATTAGAAATAAATTCATTAAATGTAGATAGTTTGCTATCAATGAAGGCCTTCCTAAAGAATGCAGATTGTTTTCTCCAAGCCTGAACGTTGGCGCAGCGTATCCCAATCTGGCTCTTATGCCATAAAACCCAAAACAACCAAAAACAACCAAGACTGAACGCGGCCTGGGGGCCAACTGGCTAACGCTCTGGCCTTTGGTACCACAGGCTTCAGATTCGAATTCTGGCGATGGCAAGGGTATTTGTCTGTGGTTCGGAATCCACGTTAAACTGTAGGTCTCGTTCTAATTGGCCCAAAGTATGCAAAACATGATCGTAGAGGGATAAACCTAACCTGACCAACCCTGAACCTCGCAGGGGTGAGAGGTCAACTCCGCCTTTCTCCCGAGTCTGACCTCACTGAAAGCTAAAAGAGACAGTTCTATATTTCTTTTGCTTTCCGCTTGGGATGGTTTTCTTAACACATGTTATAATTATGTCTTTCATAGTTGTATAAACTTTATTAGGGTTTCGTGTAAAGCCAAGTTTATCATGGCTAAGGCCATGTTCTAACAATTCGGTAAAGAGAGATCAGTTTGCTTTCCTAAAATTCCAAGAGATTTTTGTTGGTGAAAATGGTCTCTGGTTAGCTTTGGGTAATTCGATTTCTGCAAGTACATGTCTATGTCCCAATCCAGGATCATTTAAAACTGTGCGTTTTGTAATTTTGTAAATATCAGCAGTGATCAACAGCAGATCTGGGGTGGAACCTCTATCATTGTAGTGCAGATATCTGTGGGGGTCTTTTTTGTTGTAAATTAGTTCAAAAGTAGTAGAGCTCAGAAAATCCTGGACTCTCCTTCCAGCTTCATTAGTGTCAGAATATTCCCAAAATGGGAGAATGAGCATTAAAATCACCTATAAAAATAGAATTTCTTAAGTGTTTAACATAGGAAATTAAGGAGAATTACTAGGAAGGCTGTATATAGCCAAGATTTTAAAATGAGCTTCACATTTCCAGACATCCAAATGGACGACTTCACTTTTACCGCTATCAGTTCCCATTGTTTTTATGATGCGAAAATCAGCTGTTAATTCTTTCTTGACCCCGATCAGAATGTCACTGGCTACTTGTCTAGATTTAGTAAGTACATACAGAGCGAATATCCTTTAAAAGGGTAATATTTTAGGTTTTCAGTTGTCAAATTGGTTTCCATAATAGTGAAGACATTGATTTCCTTCTCACGTAATGTTTGCAAAAGCTCCATGAGCTTGGATTAGGATAATCCGCCAAAGTTCCACTGTAGCAATCGAAGAGTATCAACCTGAGAGCCAATCTGAGGAAAGAGAAGTATAATACCAAGCTGTAGACCTTTTAGCCACAGTAAAGAGTTATCAGGTGCACCACGGGGAGGTAGATCTACTTAGCACTCGGCATTTTTAATATAACCATTTTAATCTGCTTCATATTCAGTATAAAATTCTTACACGAAAATAACTATAATTATAACTATTTATTTTTTATAATCACTTTAATTAACTTTGACTCAATTTATATTAAATTAAAATTTTAAATCATTGTAAATTAGCCAATTGAATAATTTATTGTAATTATTAAAAATGAAATTTAATTAAATTACTTTAGTAAAATGAATTTTTTAATAAAATAGGTGGACAGGGAAACAAGTTAATTACTAATGTTAATTTTTTATTAAAATAAAAAAATTGCTGATGACTTAACAGTCATTGGTAGACCGATGTCTTTCTGGAGGTGTTGCTCTACGTTCGTGTGGGGTATGGAAGAAAACCCGGAAAGCTCCTATCAGACAACTTGACTGTTGATGAAAGATGTTTATATATCCTATCGAATCTCCATCATTAAGTAGCCAAGTTTTTGAAAGAAGTGACTGGAATCCACACTACTATGAGATTTGAACCTGCTCCCTTCTGAACTCTAGCTTCGTGCATTAAGCGAATGTTTTTTATGTTCATATTCTGAGAATCCATTATTATTTTGAGAATCCGTTATTTCTTAGTCTTTATCAATTATAATCTTTATAAATTTATCAATTAGTATAAAATTTTTAAAAATAGCCTTTCTTTTTAAAACTATGACAAAAAAATCATTCCTATATAACAAAGATGGCCAAATTGATCATCTGAGATAGTTTAATAGATAGTAGCGGTCTATTTATGTAAAACAAATAGGGTTTACACATTTAATTTTAATAATTTTCGATTACTGTTCCGGGTGTCTTCAATTAAGGAACGGAATAAATTATGCAATAACCTTTTTTTTTTTTTTTTTTTTTTTTTTTTTTGTTTAAGACAGATTTAATGTTGAAATATTGCAGTCAAAATGCAAATAAATGATATTTTATATTGAAAAATGTGCAGAATTGTAATCTATTTTCTAATACGACTGTTATATTTTGACTTGATTTTAAAGTTTAGAGAATTAAAATTGTTTTTCTTTCTAATGCAGCTGGCAAACACTTAGACAGCTTGGTCTTGGATGCCTTAAGGCAAGCGCTGCACAGACGTACTCACTTTGCATTACCCAGGGGGTGCGTGTAACTTGAAGATAAGCCACGGACGCGGAGTAACAATGCCCCCGCAACGCTCTACGATCCTATTAGACCGAGACCTACAGTTTAAAGTGGATTCCGAACCACTACAAACATCCATGGCACCACCGGGACTCGAACCCGAAACCTGTGGTACCGAGCACCAGAGCTCTAGCCACTCGGCCAGTCAGGCCCTAGAATTAAAAGTAATTGCCCATTTTGAAATTCCAAATATTTCAAAATGTATTGATATGTATTTATTATGGCAATCTGCTTTTGTCATATATATATATATTGTGTGTGTTTACTGTTTCATACAATGAGGATTCATCAATATTATCCTAATCAGCATAAAAGCCTGGTAACACATGAAAACTGACTTTTAATCAACAAAAGTTTTTCTTTCAAGATGTTGGAATATATGCCTTGCCATAATTCATTGAGCTGATACTTATTCACTATAACTAACAATTACATAGTTATAATTTCTGTGCTAAAATGTATTTCTAGATCTTCCGTGTTCTCAAATAATAAAAGTTTGAATTTGTAAAATATTGTAAATATGGTGAACTAAACAGAATTATTGTAAATCTGATTAATGCGACTGATCCAAACCAGGGCCTATGATCACCGTATATCTGGAAGTGGCAGCACGTCGGACATTTCTTGCATTTAACCTGACTCATAATATACCTGTAAATTATCAAAATGAAAAATCCTAGCTGCCTCTCTAAACCATGTATAAATGAATCTTAAACGATTATTATTGGACAAAATTTAACAATAAAAAAACAAATAAGATTTACATTGTAAAAAAGGAATTATTTGGAAAAATATTTGCTTTTAAATTTAATTTCCTTTTAAGTGGAGATTTCCCTTTTTTTTATTCTCATTCTAATACCCATCTACTTTCGCTTTGCAATACTTTAATTTTACACTTTTTAATTTCAAATTAGACAGCAACATCTAAACCAGGTCCAAGAATTTCGTGTGGTTTCATGGAAGGAAGGAAAGGGGGAGGGGGCGCAGTTTCTGTTGTGATGGTGCACCCGTAGGTGGAAATCTGACTTGGCTCCGTGGAGAGCAATGCCTTCTAGGTGGACTTTTAGGGGTAACCACCCCGCATTTGCGCATCGTAGGGGAAACAACCCAGAAAACTCCCACCAGGTAGTCCGTCTAACGAGGCAAGATGTTGAACATCACAAACTCCATCGAGCCTCCTCGTTTTTTGAAACAGTGTCTACAAGAAAGCCTCCAGCAGAACGAATCTCCACCTTAATGCTCACCAGAGGCATGCATTGACACTGAGTCACGAGTCGGGCAATTTTGCACCAAATACCTCTTTTCTAAATAAGAACCTAAATAAATATCTCTATTATGAAAATGCTTTTTATTTTCATTACATTTTGCTTATGCTTCCTGTTTCAATAAAAAATTATGACAAAAATTTTCTTTAAAGAAAAAGTTACTGTTTGTTTCTCTGGCTGGGTTTTAACCCCCAGTCGGACTTGTGAACTACTCAGTGTGATCCTCTGAGAAACAAAAATGTTGTAGACCTCTGTGACCAATAGATAGATGGTGACACATTTTTCGTATGTTTGTGATATACCAAGTATACAGTTCATTCCATATCGAAATAGATGTATGTTTAGTGTTTTATGAAATATCTATGCGTATAAGCACAAAAAGTAATTTAGATAATTTTGTATACAAAAAAAAAAAAAAAAAAAAAGATTACCATAATTATAAATAATTAATCTTTGACCTGAAACCTAACTGTTAAATGCAGTTAACTGTTAATGCAGCCTTTGTACTATACCAAAGTGAGCAAATATTTATGTTAAATAATGGAACTTACATTAAAAAAAAACCCGTTAGTACCGCAATTCTTGACAGTAATCGTATGATGATTACGTCATATTTGGCGCAGATCAAAATGAAACTATCCCAAATCAACTAGACAGAAAAAAAAATTTTTTTGATGAATACAGAATTTAATTAGAATGAATCATACATTGACTGAGAATTGCTCTTTTTATGACTCTACACGATGTTTACTAGAAACAGTGGTGAATTTTTTTTTAATTTTTAGTAGCAACCGTGTTCCCCCATTCCCAAATTGCAATGTGAATATGGAGCTGAAATATTTGAGTAAAATAACTATTTGTCATCATTTTTAAATATTTATTAAAAAGTAAGTTTAAGGAATTGTCTTATGTCGTTTGTATGCACCATTACCAAAGTAAAAAAGCTTTTAAAATTCTGATAATTTCTCATAAATTTTGCTTTCTCAACTACTACTTTATGTACTCCAAAACTTTATCGCGGCCTGACGACCAATTGCCTTCCGCTCTGGCAATTGGTATCATAGATTTCAGGTGGTGGTTGCATGGACGTTTGTTAGTGGTTCGGAATGGGGCATGTAGGGCCGCGTGTCTAGCACTCTGCCACTCAGTGCCACAGGTTTCGGGTTCGAGTCCCGACGGTGCCATGGATGTTTGTAGTGGTTCGGAATCCCCTTTAAGCAGTAGGTCCCGGTCTCATATGACTGTAAGAGCGTCACGGAGCCCAGTCAGACTTCTCTCACCCCCCTCATTCCCAAACTGTATAAGGGCAACTCAGCTCTAGGCACAGTGATGTGGTGTAGTAGTAGTGGTTCGGAATCCACGTTGAGCTGTAGGCCACGGTCTAATTATCCTAAAGTGTGCAAAAAAAATGACCGTAGAGCGACAGACCAAACCAAAAATTTACCATGCGCATTTTTAATTTCTCCTATATATTTTCTTCTCACATACACTTAATGCTACTTTTGCTTAAAAAAAAGAAAAAAAATTGAAAAAAGGAATATATTTGGTGTGGTTTGTCGCTCTACGGTCATTTTGTGCACATTTTGGGCTAATCAGGCCGGGACCTACAGTTTAAAGTGGATTTCGAGCCACTCACAAACATCCATGCCATCGCCTGGATTCGAACCTGAAGCCTGTGGTACCAAAGGCCAGAGCACTAGCCAATTGGTCGTCAGGTTGTAAAAGGAATAGAAGTGGAAATTTATTGAAAATATTTTGTTGAAGACAAATTAGCTTTGTTTTTATGCTATTATTATTATACGAATAATTTAAAATGCTTTTTTGTCGCTTTTTACGTAATATCAATTAAAATTTTAATAATATCAATTATTATAAATAATATGCATTTAAAATAATATCAATTAAAATTTTGCGCATTCACGGATAATGCAAATTAATTCATAATTATATTTGCCTATTTTCTAAATCATTATTTCTGTTTAAAAATGAAAGCAAATATTTTAATATAGTTTTGAATCCTTCTGTTAATTCTCTGTCAAAGTTATATTTTTAGTTCTAAAAAGGCTGAGTTCTGATCTATTGCTTAATTAAAAAAATCAATTAAATTATAATGCCCATATCGAAGCATGCTGGCAAAATCTACTACCATTTTCAGTCACCCAGTCACGAGCAGACTCTAGAACTGACCTTGGATGCAGTTCCTATTTTTTTTTTTTTTCTTTCCTAGGAGTAAAGATGCGGAAGAAAGAAGCTATCCTAACCACTACTTACAGCGTCCTCAACTCAAACTCTTTCTGTCACAAATTAGTAGTCGAAAACATGACGAAAAAAAAAGAGCGAAAAACTTAATGCTTTTCACGCTTAATTACGAAGCTCTGTAGACTAAACGAAGCATAAAGTGGATGCAGTTTTTCCCCCATTGTCTCTTGTGCGGTTCCCACGTTTTGAAGTCCACTGTTCGACTCCTCTTCGATTTCATATGAGACCGAGGAATATCTTTTCAGCACATGAACGATCCCCGATCGAGCCGGTTTTTAGTCTCCGGATTGGCTGGCTTGAGTTCGGTGGGACGCAACGAAAGGATTTTGTTGGACAAATAGAGGTGGAAGCGCAGCATTTGTTTACCTCTTGTTGTTGTGATTGGGAGGAGTCGCTTGTAAATCCAGGTGTGAAATTCTGTACGATTGTTCCTTTCGATTTAATAGTTCCGAGGAGTTCACGGGAATCGGATGCCAATTGATTTTACTCTTTCTTTTCTCCTTGAAAACATGAATGAGGTTTTCATGTCTGAGGTATGGACATCTTCTTATACTGATTTAGCTATGAATGATTGTTCATTGTAATGAGTAGTTATTATTATTAATTAATTAAACATACATAAATGCATAGAGAATTGTAATTTTTTTTCTGCGTTTAAAATAATTGTAAGAGAATATTATATCCCCATCATTTGATGGGGACTGTTATTTAATAAGACTGTTATTTCTGTATATAAAACGAAATACTGTATTGATCAGTTAAACCTTCTATGTCGGATAATTACGAAATTTTAATAACTTGTTTTTCACTTAATAAATCAGTATTTTGAATAAGTTGTGATATTGAAATGGCTATCTTAAATTTTCTTCACCATTGAGATTAATCTATGCCTCCGGTTGCTTTTCAATTTTCGATATGTCTATTTTCAACTTATTATGGTTTTGTCCTATAAAAAATTTAGTATAAAATATAATTCAAATTTTTATGAGAATGTGGAATTATATTTTTACTATTGTTTTAGTTATTATAATATATGGTACTTACGTATTATCGCCACATTTTTATTTATTTTAATATTGAAAATTCTTAATTTAATTATAATATTTTTGTATTCTTAATTTAATACAAAAATATCCACTTATATGTATCTGTACTTTAAATACGAAAAACGATATATATAATACAGATTTGATTTAAGCCCTTATCTTGTATCGAGTTGCTGTCAAATTAATGATTTTTTAAGCAATTACTTTAAATCTGCCGTATGCGCCGACGCATATGACAGACTTAAAGTAACTTACAAATCGAAACTATTATTACTACTATTGCAAATCGAAACTATTATAATTAATTATTGCAAATCGAAACTATTATAATTAATTATTGCAAATTGAAACTATTATAATTAGTTATTTGAAATCGAAATTATTATTATTAACTATTGCACATCGAATTCATTCGAATTCTACTATAGGTATAATCTATATTACTATCAGAGTTTTTTTTTTTTCAAATATTTCATGTGTTTCTTTTATTTTCAATATATATACATATATATATTTTAATTTTCATAAATAAATATACCAAAAGTAAGTTAAATATTTTTAAATTTACTTGGAATATTAATTTCGATTTATAAGGAATATTATTTCATCTATATAATTGCAAATTATTTTCAAAGATTAATTACTTCGATTTCATTTCTTATTTCAATATTGAAGAAATATCCATGACTTTTTCATTTTCTTTCTAGAATTTTAGTATTTTTGCTTATTAGAAAGCTGAAAAAAAAATTGATGTCATTTATCACACATAATTTATTCAGTATTGTGAACAAAAATCATTTGAAATGAAAATATCAAATACTGCTTTACTTATGTTATTTACTAAAAATTTTTAATAAACTTTTTCAAAATGTATTGCTTATTCTGTATATATCTAAATAATAGTTTTTTTTTTATCGGAAATCCATCATAGCAAATGTTTGGGAATAATTTTCATTTGTAAAATACAAAAATTAAAAAAAATTTATACAATACAATAGCCAGATTTTGAGCATCAAAGATTACGATTTATTTAAATACAGACCTCTGTACGAAACAAAAATCTAAATCTATACGATTTAAATGGCAAATCGTTATTTTTCTTTTCTAACAATATTGTTTTGAGGAGTATAAGGGTGTAACATAATATAACTTCATAATTGTAATGAGGAAGGTAAATTAATTAATAATTTAAAAATATTCGACTTCAGAACAAAAGGTTCATGGTTTCTAGTCATGGTCAAGCAGGAAG
The DNA here is from genome assembly GCA_021605075.1 of Caerostris darwini. Taxonomy (NCBI): domain Eukaryota; kingdom Metazoa; phylum Arthropoda; class Arachnida; order Araneae; family Araneidae; genus Caerostris; species Caerostris darwini. The sequence continues at coordinate 193,092 of BPLQ01010205.1, forward strand.
TTTCAGTGATTTTTGACAAGTGTTAAGAACTAACCTAAATATCGATTGGTTTGGTTTGTCGCTCTACAGTCATTTTGTACACACTTTGGATTAATTAAACACCTGAATATCGAAGAAATTTGATGGGTTTTCACTAACATTATTTTCGTTATATTTAAAAATGAGTAATCTACTAAAAGTCATATTGTAGATTCTTATCAGATCTTACGAAAATTGAAAATCGTGGAAATCCGATTACTATAAGCAAAAGCAAATTTAAATGCCATAAAAAAATATTTGCGATAAAATCAAAGAGTAAACGGAATTTTTTTTTTTTTTTTAAATTTATATAAATTTTTTTATTCACTCGTTTTCCACAGTTTATTTGTTGGCAAATAAAAAACTGCTAATATTTTGTTCTTAAAAGCAAAGTATCTAATATTTGATAGCCATGAGGGTTTTCTGTTTGTTTTATTCAAAATTCGGTTGAATATAATTTTTCTAATACTCCTTTTATTGCAAAAATCATATTTTTCTCATTTCATTTGGCTTAAAATATAAAGTGTTATACATATAAACACTTTAATTAGGGTTATTTAAGAAGCAAGAAAATAAAGGGGTGTTCTTGTAAGATTTAATTCTACTGCTGATTTAATTAAGTGCTGAAGCAATAATTATACTAATGAGCGTTAAAATTTTTAAATGCTTCTAATTTTCTGTTATTTAGAGGAGCTTGGGTAATTGTGCTATTATAAAAGTGTTAATGATATTATTATATGAATTTTCTGAATAATAATTCTTTGTTGTTAAATATCTAATGATGTACTGTTATTTTTAAAATACTTAAAATGTGGTTGCAAATTTAAGACTTTATTAAAATTATAAAAAATTATATAGTTTAAATTGTGAGAGGAACAGTGCATTAAAAATTGAATTTTTATTTATGTTCTTATAACATTTTCTTCCAGATTTATTGATTGCACTATTTTTTACATTCTTCAAAGAATGATTTTTGAAAAAGAAATGAAGACACTGAAAAACTTTAGTTACGTAGTTCATTGCTTTTAAGTTAAATGCAGTTAAATATTGCTATTATTCTTGAAGATCTACACGATTTTTTTTGTGAAAATAATATTTACACCTTTTACTAGATATATTTATTTAGGTTACCTTAATTTTCATCAGCTCAATCTTGGATGTGCATTTCATAATAACCAGTTTTTAAAAAAATAAGAAATTATGCAAAATTTTATAGTTCGGGAAAACTTGAGACGTAATTGGAGTGATTACTTTAATAGCATATGGACTAAATTTCCATCATACAAATTATATACATAAAACCTTAACTATACTTTGTACTGAAAACGTAAATTTTAAATTTATTGTGGTTTTTATGAAAATGCCATATTCATATTTTGTATTAAAACAGATCAGTAAAACAATCATTCCTAACATTTTCTTCCATTTAAATAACTTTCCTGATGAAATAAGCGATATTTAATTGTTTAACGTAAATATATACAACAAAATATATGATGTTTAACAATTATATATGATCTTATTTCCAAAAATATTTTTTCACTTTTTAGCCCAATTTGGGTAAATTTATATATGTAATTGCCTTTTAAACCCCAAAGTTTTTGTTCTAAAATTATGCGTGCAAAGTAATTTTTGCATCAATTTCTAATTATGGATTTGGATTTTTGGATAATTAATTATTTGTTAATAACTAGTTAAACGAATAGTATTTTTTAATAATAGTTTAATCCTTAATAAAATAAATATTTGCTTCAGTTTTACATAGAATATTTTTTAATTATTATTTTATATATTAATATTTAATCGAATATAATTATTGATATCACCTGAATTAGTATAATCTTTTAATACCCGTAAAACAACTTACTCCGCAATGCCCATCTACGGGCAGGTAAGCTTTTTTTAACCATCTATATGACTGAAATGTATTATGAATTTCACAATAATTTAAATGTTCTAATTTAAATTCACGCAGTTTATTAAAATAAATTAACCATATTTAGTTGATTTTTTATATGAATCTTATAATCTAATCGAGAAAAAAAAATCAAAGTTAAATTAAATCCAAATCAAAACTGCTTCAATTTGTTAAAATTGAAATTAAAACTTCTTACACTAAATTTGTCAGACATTTGCAAAAGCTCTCCTCTATGTTAAGCGGCCTGATGGACAATTTACTAGCGCTCTGGCCTTTGGTACCACAGGTTTCAGTTTCAAATCCTGGCGATGGCATGGATGTTTGTTAGTGGTTCGGAATCCACGTTAAAATGTAGATCCCGGTCTAATTAGCCTAAAGTGTGCACAAACTGACCGTAGAGCTACAAACGAAATCTCTATGTTAAAAAAGCAATAAATATTTTTTATGTTTTAACAGTATCATTCAATGTTAAAAATTAATTATAAGCAATATATTACTGTTTATAAAACTATCATTAGCAACTATTTGATATTTTTTTTAGTATTTTAAAACTTTTTCAGATAAGCAGCTATAGTAATAACGTTCTTTTGATTGAATTATCTAAGCTATTTTGTTTCATTAGTAGTTTTTAGTGATTCAAATCAAAATTTAAAGTACATAGTTGCTATTTATAAGCTTTGGTTCTTTTATTTTCCATTTTTTTTATCGAAATTAAAGTGACCTAATAAATAAAAAAAATATTAGATATGACCTGATACATAATAAATATTGCTTAATAAATATTTATTGTTTTTTTAACTCGGATGTGCTTATTAAGATACTGTACATTAATTTCAAGATGACTAATCTTTTTTCAATAAAATTCTATAATGAACTAAAAAAAAAAAAAAAAAAAAAAAACAGTTGAGCTTACAAAGGCTAAATTTTTCAAAATTTCAATTCTATTAATTTTGGTAAAAATCTAGTATGTTTACTCTTATTTCAGAATACTTTTAGACATTAATACATAAGTAATCGTAATAATAATGTTTTTTATATACTATAATTGAATTTGGCACTTATTTTACCTTACCAACACTTATTTTCTATAAAAACCTACCTTAAAACTATAGATTTAAGTAGTGTAATTATCCTGTAATATTTTCTGCGAATTCACTATGATCCGAAATTAAATTAATCGATTACCACATTATACAATATCCAAAAATTTTTATGACCATTTTTCGACGAACTCTTATAAATTTCGCTGGTTCTAATCGGATGATCATCCAATTCGGGAAAGAGATCAATAAAAAATTATTATCTTTTTACTCATCCACTTTTTTTTTAACATGAATCATTTTACCTTGAGTTTTATGGATCGTTCGAGAACTTATCTGCGTAATTAATTTACATACAATATAGATTTACAATAAAAGTAGTTTCGAATTACAAATTATGACGGAGATAATTAGAAATATTCCCTTTTGAACAATAAAGCAAATGTTCCACATGATATATCAATGAGCAATAAATTATTCTGCATTTTTTTTATTTATCTGATGATTTAAAAAACATGTCTCGTTTTTTTTTGTTAAATCGATTACAGTCGCCAATGATAATTCCCAAAGATAAAAGTCAATAATTCTTGATGATAAAAAAAAAAAATTAAAATTATATAAATAATATGAATTATTATAATATAAATATAAAAATTAAATAAGCTTAGGAATAACGAATAGTTTATGACTAAACTAAACATTGTCTGGTTTTAAGTTAAATTCAAAATTAATTTAATTTACATTCGAAGTAGTATATTTAAAAATATATTTAACAAAATTTTTTTTCAAAAATAGGATTCATTAATAATATTTAAAATCTCTTAGTTTCATTTAAGTAGTTTTTGACATATCATTGAAATTTATTTAATAAGTCATCATCATCATCGGCGCAACAACTCCATGGTGGGCCAAGTCCGTCTTCCTACTGGCACTTTTCAAGACAGGAGATGTTTTTTATGGGGTAGGGTTGTCAGCCCTACGCCCAACAGCCATATTAGTCCAGAACCTACGATTTAAAGTGGATTCCGAACCACTACAAACATCTATGGCACCGCCGGAACTCGAACCCAAAACCTGTGGCACCGATCGCCAGAGCGCTAGTCACTCGGCCATCAGGCTCCTACTAAATAAGTGCTTCTATAAATTCCTTTCGACATTCTATGTTCTCCTTAGAAATAATTAGTAACAAAAAACAGCATTTTTAAATGAACACATTTGTTGATTATTATTTTATTTAAGATGAAGTGATGGATTGGAGAAGGTTACGTATTCAAAACTTGGTGTATCCAACCTATGGCATTTTAAACAAAAAAAAAAAACATATAAACACTTCTATCGCTTAGCCTTCGTTGAGCTGGTTGCTCTGTTTTACGCGGGACAAATATGATAGATTACATCGAAGAAGTTACTTAGTCCTTTTTCCATTCTAAGAGGTAAAGCTACTATTTCGAAGTAGTATTGTACTCTGTAAATCTTACAATGGTTTTAAAAACTTCTTGTACATTATTAAAATCGTTTATATCTATTCGTTATAGATCCCATGTTATGTCATTTAATAAGAAAAAACTGGGCAAAAATTATATATAAAGCCACCATTACTTTTTTTTTTACCATATTCTATTTTAAACAAGTATGACTTCGTTCGCTATTCGATTTTGTCATATTCTTTTCATGGGACAAAAGTCTTTTATAAAATTGAAATTCTGATCATTTCTTAATAACAAGTCATGAATCACTTTTATTTAACAGCGGATGATAAACTTTACTTGATAGTAGTATCAAAATATTTTAGGTGATAAAATAATTTAATTTTTTTTTTGTTTCACAGCAAATATTAACATAAACAAAGACAAAATACTATAAAAACACACTAAAATTATATATATTTCAGTTTTCTATTATTTCTGTGCAGATTCAATTTAAATGAAGAATTAATTTATTCCATTAGTTAAGCACAATTAATAAAGATGCTTACGAATATTGCATAGTTGAAAAAAATTAACCTTATCAGTCATGTTACAAATCCGCCAATTTCTACATTCTATTCACTTTAAAAATGAATAACATGCATTTATATGAATTCTTCTTCTGAGATTTGATTTTTTTTTAAAATTTATTATTATTTTTTTTTACATTAACATGGAGTGTGTCTGTCTTTAGTAATTTTACTTACTAGTTGATATTCAGTGAATCAAGAACTTTGTCAGAAACGTTTTTATATATTTACGTTTATATATAATTATATTTGTATGTTAAAAGATTATTAATATTGAAAATCGGATAATTACTTAAGAGCTTTTCATTGTCAATCTGTGGTGAATTTGCATTATTAAAAATTTCAAAAATAAAATTTATAATTACCGACTGTAATTTCCAAAAAGACGAGACAGAAATACTGTGAGGAATAGAATAGATTTATTTTTATCAATCTTTAATAGAAGATTTTAAGTGTCTAGAAAACCACAAATGCTATTTTCAACACATAAAAGTTCTGTGTTAATTTATTTGTATAGTAAACTAATTAGCAATTATAGTAAGGAAAACGTAATTAGTTTTCTAATTATCACCCTGTGTCCCTAGATAGCTATTATCCTGTGTTCCTTAAATAAAAATATTAAATAATTATTACAAACATATTAATAATAGTCATTGACTCCTTAATTTTAGTATCCTTCTTCTGAAACAGAAATAATTATTTAATCCATGAATTATTTTTTAATATTTTTTTTGAAAATAAATTAATGTCATATATTTAATTGTTTGAAAATATTAAAAATCCTTGCTGCAATTATTCACAATTATTAGGTACTATACTACTTTTAATTTTCTTGTTACCACAAGAAATTTCATTCAATAATAATGTTCCTGTCTTTCTAATATGCTTAATAAATCATTTTTACTTTGAGTATATTAAGATCACATAAAATTGGAGTGATTCAGAATTATATATTCATTGGTGTGAAAGCCTCTACATATCTAAAATCATAAACAATGTTACGTAACCATTGTTACTAACTAATTGCCACTTTCGCAGGTATAGCGATTAGCGAAGTGCATTGCTGTGTCGAAGTTTCAGGTTCAAATCTTAAGGCATGTAAATTTTTGTATTGTCCTTTCAAGGATAAATATTGATACATAGCAATAGTATTTTCACAACAAAATTATAAATAGTCTCCTAAATTAAATGGACGGATGTAAAACTGGCAAGAAAACCCCTGTATGGTAAGCAGGATATTTATATTTCCTAAGCAGAATATTACAATGAACTCCAAATTGAAGATCTCCCCCCCTGATCCCCTTAAGTGTTTTAGAACACTTGTAGCAACCCCCATAATGTTAAAAACCACCTGAGTGAGATTACATTCAATTAACCAAGTGCCTTAAATAGCTAGTTTTAGGTTCAAATCTTTGTATTTTCCCTTAAATAAATTTTTGTTTTCCCACAGATATATTTCACACATATTTTTGCTTTCCCACATAAATTTTTGTATTGTCCCTTCAAGGGTAAATATTGATATATCGCAATGGTATTTTCACAACAAAATTTTAAATAGCCTCCCAAATTAAATGGGCGGATGTCAAACTGGCAAGAAAACCTCCTCTATGGTAAGTAGGATATTTATATTTCCTAAGCAGGATATTACAATGAACTTCAAACGGACGATTCCCCCTGATCCCCTTAAGTGTTTTAGAACACTTGTAACAACCCCCATAATGTCAAAAACCACCTGAGTGAGGTTACACTCAATTAACCAAGTGCCTTAAATAGCTATTCAAGGACTAACGCATAAGTAACCAACCAGCTAACAGAATCTTCCGGATTGAGGCGATCGTATTACGTAGGTACATAACGAAGTCCAAATTACTAGAATCGCCAGAGCGTAGCAACTTATATGCACCGTTTTGAATTGCATGGATTGGCGACTGACAAGTTAGGTCCCATAAATGAATTTCATACGCTGTGATGTATGAGTGTGTGTGCTAGCATTTCGACGAAACAGTTCTCTTGGGAGTTTTGTTTCAATTTACTCTTCTTTTTTTTCCCGATTTGGAATCTACGCTTTTAAGTATTTGATATGCATGTTTGGAGAAGGAATAAGCTCAGTACATTTTTTAGCTGTCGGTAAAATTGTTAGAATAAAGAAATGAAAAGATATATACACAAAATATCAGTTTGTAACAAGAAGGGTATCTTTTTCTTAAATCTAATAGAATTTGAAGCTAAGATGCTTATTTTTGTATTCGCATAAGTATGTCATAATTCAAAATTGATGATTTTTATCCGAAGGAAGTCAGAATTTCAATTTGGGCAAAGATACAAAGTAGAATTGTAAGTGGAAACCGTAGACAGGGATGCAAAACATCATACTATATACGCTGCTGTTTATATTTTATTTTAGTGGCAAATAATTATGTAAGTAAATACAAGGAAAATTATAAGCATAACGTTAAATTGACCAGATTAAAATTTTTTTTATTAATATTTAAAACGGTAGATTTAAATATAAAATACACTATAAAAGAGCTAACCAAAAGGTAACCTATCAATAAAAATATCTTAAAAAAGGGTACTGTTACTCGCGTCCATAACATATCTTCAAGCTACACGTGCCCTCTGGGTATTGCTGAATGAGTAACGTCGGTGCAGCCCTTGCTTATGGTATAAAGATTAACTGTCTCTGTATTGTCAGTTGCATTAGAACAACAACAACATTTTAAAAATATGTTAAATCATGAGATAATGTTAACCTTTTTAAAAATTACAATGCATATCTGTGGCTGTACTTTAATAGTTAAAAAATTATCCATTATTAAGTAAACTCGGAAAGAAGATAACATTTCTGGAAAATTATAATAATCACATTTTAGTTTATTAGATCAGTTGAAATGATTTACATATTCTAGGTTTTAATTTATCGGATATTTTGTTGAATTACTAAATAGCTTGATCAGTAAACATAAAATTTGCAAAAATATAATTATAAAAAAAAGCATGTTTTTATTTTTTAATTAGTTTTTATTTTGGTTGGTAAATAAAATAGTTATAAAGAAATAACTATTAATTTGTATTATTGTGTTAAAACAAATTTGTAATAGCTTTGGAAAAAGCTACTTGTATTTTTACGTAATAATCATAAAAGTAAATAAATATTAGAACAATAAATATTAAAAATAAATAAATATTAGAAATATCTAATGTATAGATAAATGCGTAATGCGTTTTTCATGTAGTAAGTAATACACAACAAAAATATTTCTTTTTCATTTCAAACTAGAAATTTCCTTGTTGAAATTTTCACTTTTATTATAACGAAATAATGTTTTAAATTCTTAGTACCAGAAATGCTAATTTTAATGTAAACTTTAAATTTAAAAAATATTGAAAATTAATAGTGCTGTAAATTTTCTGAGAAACAAATGAATGCTATTTCATATTTGAGCTTCGAAGAGGAACTAAAATTATAAAGTGAATCTGAATTAAAATCTGAAGTCTTCATTAATAAATTGGACATAAAATATGATTTCAAAAAGTTTATTCACATGTTCCAGAAATAGAAAATTCATTTAGGAAATAAATCAATTAAAACGAACTTAATTAGCTTCTGTATCAGATATCGAAACTGAGACATGCTTCTTGTCACTAATCAGGGATTTAGCACAAACATCAGTAAACTAAGCTGCAGATAACTCGACATAGAACAATGAACAATGCTTCCCTCATTTTTTTCTCAATCTCGTGGTGTTCTAAACCACTTGACATCATAGACCTGTACTGAAGAACAGCCATTGATTTCTTAAGGAAGGTCGAAATTAAGCTTCATTTTCCGATGAAGTGAGTTTTGTTTTTAAATTTTGTTAACAACTGAAATATTTTTAGTGTAATCTTTCCCAACTTGGTTTGTTTACATTTATTATTTAATTTTTTTTTCTCATTAGCAGCATGAAAAAGTATATATTGAAACTACGAAAGGTAAGAATAAAGTTAATTATAATCTCTTGAGACACGAACCGGCTCACTCATTTGGAACAGGTAATTTTGGGCATTATCAAGACGGTTGTCTACCATCCGATGCTAAATATTAGATCATAACTGGCGATTAAGCATTCGAATGAGGTAGGTATCCATCAGATAATGATGTTCTTGTTTGTTGACTTACATTAAAATATTTATCAAGAGTAAACATTTTGTACTTTAGGAGATATTAATATATTTATTAAATATGAATTGGATCATGCCATGTAGGTAAAGAATTCACCTTGGGTGAAATTATTTTAAAAGAAAAGGTACCTTATTGAAATAAATACTATTAATATTAATTTTGGGTGTCGCGAAATTCCAAAAGATGTAATAAGGTAAAAAAAAAAAAATTATCATACCGAAACATTAATTGTAATTCACTTTGATATTATTTTAGATAGGATAAGATTGGATAGAATATTTGAATTTTGTCCTCACTGTTTATTTGTTAACAAGTTATAGTTACTTAGTATCAAATAACAACTACTAGTGAACCAGAAAAAAAAATACGCATACACACAATAGAGCAATATTTTTCAATTCTAAATTCACTATGCACATCTGTTAGTAGGAACCACATGTCGCGTATGTGGGCGGTGTGGTAACACAATATCCGTTTCGGATTAAAATGCCTCTTTTTGTATTTGAACTTTCCTGCCGAACCCTTACGCGTTTAGTAAAGGGTTTAAAAACTACTGTTACCTTTCTAACAAGTAAATAAAATTAAGTACCCCGAGGGGAAGCACCATTTCAACCCCTCAGTTGGGGTGAATACAACCCATCAACCCCTGTTGCGTGCAACTGCCAGCGGGTCATTTGTATTCCACCTCACTCACTCGCTCGCAAGGCTTCCTTAGCGGCGCGTCGTTTCTAATCGTCGGCCGCTATCGTCAGATTTCGTAACGGAAGAAGGCGGCTTTTAACATTACGGTTCGCTCACACAGCATATATACACACTTGGATGAAGACTTGTCTAGCCCCAGCCTAATAAAGGTTAGTTTATTTGATTATTTTTCCTTTTCAGTATTGATAGGTCTTATTAGGAAATGGAACGTGTAAAGATTATGCCTAATTTGTAATGATAATTTTTCATAATCTGTAAATATGAATTTTAAAAGTAATTAAATCTAGTCAACGTCTATTTTCTTAATGTAAATTATTCAATCCATTTGTTATAAGTAGGTTAAATATTTAAAATCCTGCTGTTGTGCTAATGTCAATTTATGTGAGAGAAACTTTTGTTTAATAGACGAGTTATAATTTGTCATTAAATAAACATTAGAGTAATTTGAAATTTTAGACGACTGCAAAATTATATTAATTATTTAATAAAATCATGAAAGTACGATTACGGAAAAGACATTTTTCTCAGTGTAGTATATGTAAACCATACAAGCAAACATATATGATGCTTATCATATATTCAATAAGCAATAGTACATATCGATTTAAATTTGAGTTCTTCATTTTTTATGCATACCTTTCCCTTTTTATAATTAGTTTATCAATTCAATAATGAATTAAATTTTGATATGGTTTTGAGCGTTATTTTATGATAGATAATTTGCAGACCTACTGTTACTTTCGTTGTATTGTACTTTCATTATTCTATTCAATTAAGTGTAACTATTTTTAAAATGTGCCTACAACGAATTTTTTTTTTGTAAATAAAGATGATATTATGCTATCTCTGTAAATAATGTGATATTTATATTTACCTAAATTTAATTACGAATGTGTAAAACAGCTACCGGAACTTGTATATTTGCAGTCGATAGTTTATGTTAACTAATAAAGCTTTTTTGTGTTAAATATACTAATAAAGCTGAGTAATACATAAACGAAACATAATTGCTTAAATCCAAAGAGATAATTAGCTATATTTGTCCAGAAGGAAGAATTGCTTTGTTTTTTTTATGTACACAATGTCTTAAAGTAATTGTCATGTATCAAATCATGATTAAATATGTTATACTTTGTTATAGTCACTCAAGAATCGTGCTAAAATGACTTAAAATATTTACTTATAAATTAAATATTATTCATTCTCTATATTTTTGTAAACAAAAGAAATGCATCTTCACAAAGTTATTTTTAAGGATAATTGTTATTTCTATTCATTCTTTCTTAAATCAAAATGATATACTTTACATGAATTCATCTAAATATTAACAATATACCATATTAGTGATGTAAAATTCTTGAAAATTATGAATACTAATTGGAAAAATGATATTAAAACTAAAGAAAAAATCATCTTATTTATATTTAATGTATTCATAAAACCAGACCACTTTATAAACTTCCCTGATACAAATTTACTGTTACAAATTGCTGTTGTTGTTAGGATTTTATGTTGTATTAGTTAAACTAAATGATAAATAAACTCTTTTTGCGATCTTACAAAGATAAAGTTAGATTAAATAAAGATACGGAAAAGTATAACAAATACGATCATAAAGTATATGATAATATTGTTATACTTTTATATAATAAAAAGATAATGGTGAAAATAACAAAATTATCGAAACTTTCTTTAATATATAAAGTATGGTAATGTGAAATTGTGCAAAAGGAGGCTTACTGGGGATATTCAACCTTTATTTGTTATATAAGTTTGTGGTGAACGTATAAAAAACGATAAAAAAACGATTCATCATCATCATCATCATCATAAAAAAACATCTGCCTGTGAAACCTGTTACATTCTTCAATATATCAGTGTTGTATTATAGTGTTCGTTCTAGTTTGCATTGTTCAGTGTTCAATGTATATGTTTCCTTCGAAGGGGTGTAAAAGAATAATAAATAAATAAAAAACTTTTTTTATTAGATTACATAACTGTTTCCGCCAGTTTTTATTAAAAATATATTTATAAAATTCTTATTAATTTGAAAACTAATTTTTTTTTCATTTCATTTAACTTTTACAGTTTTCAATCCTACATAACTTTTATTTTGCTGTTAAAATATTTTGAGATCCATTTTTATTTACTGAAATATTTATTTACATTCAGAAAATAAGAATCCTTTACAGCCATTAAAAAAAAAATAACACACATTTTTATTAATGTTAATTTTCGTAAATTAATAGCTTTTTTTTAAATTTAATTTATTAGCAAAGGAATTTTTTATAGCAATGAATTAGGTTTTGTTTATTAATTAATAATTCTTGCCATATTAAGAGTTAATTTTTCATTTTAAAAATTTCTTCTTAAACCAAAATTATATTCAAAATAATTTTATACATTTATGTAATTCGCTTTTATCACGATATAAATGATTTTAGGACATTAACCTTACATCAATTTAGAACTTTTTTCAACATTTAAATTCATTAGTTACCAAACATTGTTTTTAAAATTTGTTTTGATTTTTTTATTTGTAACATTTTAAAATAATATTTCAACTAATTTAAAAGAAGGTTAGGTTGTTAACCTAATTTCAATGAAAATCTTTTACGCAAATCTGGTGAGAAAATTTATCCTACATTATTTTTATTTAAAGATACGGAATTTCTTTCAAACAAAGAATAATTGCATTGGCTTTTTTTAAGCGACAAATTAATTTCATAACCGCAAACCATCGAATAAGTTTTTCTGAATACATTGGAAATCCTTTTTGTTAATTTAAAACCACAAAATCGAAAATTAATTATCCGTAAGCGGCGATTTTTCTGAAGTTCAGAATTTTTATTAAATAACAGAAAATTATTCTTCAATTAAGTTAAATTTCTTTTAATTGCGAACATAAATGCGTGGGATTAAAAAAAAAACTTGGTTCCCAGGAAAGTTTGTCCGCATTTATTGCATTTGAACTACAGTTGCATTGCGCTCATCAGTTTAAAATGGTTACAAATCAATGTAATTAAAAATGAAAGCCATTTTGTTTAATGTATTTCTGACATACATTTATTTCTAATATAGTTAGATTTATCTAAATGATGAAAATTAATTGTGACGCTTAATGTGAAGATACGGTATGGTAAAATGTGAATATTGGTATGGATACTTGATTATAAGCTTTTGGATTGCTTTGATATTTAATTATATTAAATATATTAAAATATTATTAAAATATATTATATAAATATTATATTAAAAATATAATTCGAGTTTTAAAAAGTAATTGGAAAAAAAAAAACCTTTAATGAATAGTTATTGAACTACTGTTGTACCTAGTTACTTAATGGAATGAGCATCATATCTTTTTGCATAAACTTATAAAGCGATAAGTTTGTTAGCAAACTATAAAAATATTGGTTATCATTTATTTATATAAGCAGTAAGTTTTTTAAAAGTTTTTTAAATAATTAACCGCCATCTGCTCGTTTACCATTGTTATTTCTAGATCTATGTTATGGATAGGGCAGACTTCGGGACAATTTTTTTCTTTGTATGTTAATAAAGTTCATAAGCCACCTGCCTTACATTTGATATTTAAATGTTAATGTCACCCCTTGTTATATTACACATATCGGGAGATAAAGAGTGCGATATAAGCAATTAAATTTTAATATCACTTCATTTTTTTAACAGAATTCTGAATTATGAAATTTGATTTCAAAGTAGGAGATGATAGGGTTTTAATTTACATTACAACACACAAAATTACTCTTACTTGCTGTATATTAACATTTTGAGGATGAAGGGCAGAAACTCGCTTCATTTACAGAGATGCCAACCATTACGAGATATATTAACCACTTTTTGTTAACAATATTTTTTCTTAATATTTTTCATTTTATATAATTTAAAAAAAAATGTATTAAATTTTTACAAAAAATATGCGAGGAATCAGGCTACATACTCTTTCACTGCACATCATCGTCAATGTGTCCATTTATATTTATTTTACATTAAAACGAAAGCGTTTAAGTCCTATTTGTGTGGAGTTTTATTCCTTAGAGAAACCGTGAGAAATATCCGAATGTGCGATATAACATGTATTTTCAAACCGGGACAAACTGTCGTTCTGATCGAAACAAATATTGCACTTTTTTTTATATATAATAACTTCCGAAATGAAAATTAACTGCTTTATATCTCTCATTAAAGAACAATTCCCATTTTTTTCCCCTCCCTCGTTAAACAAAAAAAAGCCTCCTTTTTCCGCACATTTTTGCTAATGTCAAAGTCCAGTCAGCCCGGTCGAGTATCAATTATCCCATTCCCATCCCTATGCACCAGTCGTTATCGCTTATTACAACAGCAGCTCTTCCCGAAAAGCCACCGCAACAGTCTGCAAGAGAGAGAGCATCAATTCATTTTGCTACTAGACATCCTTTTTCCCACGCCTGAGTTCAAGGTCACTCAGGAACCGACACTTTCACACGCTTCACTCTCTGCCTCTCCCGTCCGGGTGGATACGCAACGCTGGGTGTCATCCACGATTTCGGAGCCACTTTCCAACTTCCGTACTCCCACAGCTTTCAATTAGTTGTCCATCGATAGAGAAGCAATACAATGCCACAAATGATTTCTTAACTGCCGTGTTTAATTCGCTACTGTTTGACTAATGTTTCAATTGAAAATTCACGATACCCTCTGACTTAAGAGTGTGTAGGTAGAACTGCAATTCCCCTATTGAAAATTGTTCTTTATTCTCGCATTGAAAATATCATGCTATTTTAAGTTATTCGTAATTGTAGCTTTCATTAATGTAAATGTTATCAATAATGAATTGGCGGAAATGGTCTGAAACTTGGATGTTTAAATTGCCATTGATGTATCGGATAGAAATTCAGGACACGGAATAACTATAAACTGCAAATTCGCAATCTGAAATCTTATGTTACTGCAGCTCTGAATGTTTTGTGGTATTGCAATTGTTAATTCTTTCATTTAGTAACAAATATGACCATGGCGCAGACAGAAAATTTTAAAACGAGAATCAGGGAATTTAAAACATGTATAAATAATGTTTTTTAAATGCGAAAAATAAAATGAAAGTAGATAAAAGAAAATTACCGGCTGGACCAATATACAGGTTATCCATAAAAGTTTGAATTTAATGCAAGAATAAAACTCATAACAGAAATCTAGAAATAAATAAATAAAAACATTATAGAGTTCCAAATAATCTTCTTTTCTTGAAAGATTTCATTTTCACTTTGAAATAACATTGGTTTTTGTTTTAACCAGAAGATATTTAAGAACAATTTTTCATTATTTAATTATATAATTATTAGCTCGTGAAAGAAATTTAAATAACCCAATAAAAATTACCTGTGAAAGAAATTTAAAAAAAATAACCTATTAAAAAAAGTTGAAAGGGGTCAAGGACACGAAAAAATGGACCAAAGAAACGAAAACAATACCCATAATTTTACGGGTAATAAATTTTATTTTCCTCCCAATTTTAAACTAAAAATAATATCATTATTAATTTATTTTCATTTCATATAATATGTAAACTGGAATATCATGTTAAAATCTTAAATTTAAAAAAAAATTTTAATTTAGGAAGGAATTTTCCCTTAAAGATTTAGGGAAAAATTGTCTAATAAATAAGTTCTGCTTTGTGGTTGTGTGGATTACAGAGTGACATTTCTTTCATAAATACAGATATCAAAATATCATGTTTATATATTTTTTTCTGACTTTTCACAATTTCTTACTTTGTCTTTGGTAGATTGGGTACCAATTACTAATTTTTTAAAGGAATTTGTTTGATTTAGGTATGAATTATTCTCCTTTGAGAGCGGCAATTGGCTAGTGATCTGGCCTTTGGTACCACAGGCTTCTGTTTCGAATCCTGGCGGTGGCGTAGATGTTTGTTGGTGGTTCAGAATCCACTTTTTAACCCAAGTGTGCAAAAAATGATCGTAGAGCGACAAGCCAAAACCCTTTGAGAATTTTTCTACTAAAAACTGTTTTGATCTTTACTCACTAGTAATGGTAACCCATGTGTAAATTTAGCAATGCTACTCATTTGTTTTCATAGCATTTTTATAAATTACAAAACAATGTTTTTAGGGGAAAGATAAAAAAAATCATTCTTTGACCTAAAAATTAAATGCCATTTTTATGCTGAAGTATCAAAACAAAGACTATTGGTAAAAATATTCCATTTTTGTTAAATAAAAACATTTTGAATGAGCCCAATATAAACATGACTAAACCTGTGTAAACCTTCAGTACACAGAGATTTGCAGTAGTGCACCGAGGAATAAAAAAGAGGAGAAAGGCGGTTGACCTTGTTTAGTTACATTCTCCCCCTATTTCGAACCACGAAGCCCTTCAACCTTAATCTCGCCACTCCCTGTTTTGAGGGAGGGTGTCACAGTGGTATTTGGATCGAACACAACCGATCCCTCCTGTTCTATAGCCATATAGAGTGGAGGAATTTTTGAAAGAGGCCATGCCTAGTTTCTTGACATTTGATACATATTTAAAATATCGCTGCAATGTTATTCCATTTAGGTAAAATAATATATGCAGTAAACGATGGGGCTTCCTATAATTTTTGTGTCAGAATGACTGAAAACTGCTGTAACGAATCACAGTGAATACAACATGTGAAAACAATCATAGCTATGACATTGATAACATTTGGCAAAATTCTTAGAAGTTATTCGTATCAATTCTTACTTTTATTCAGAAAAATAATAAAATCACAACTGTTTCATCATTCTAATTTGTATGTCCTCTGCTTGTTTTAAAATCTTTGTGAAGGAGATGCTTTTTTAATTTTATTTTATTTTTGATCATAGAAATACTTTTTTTAAAGCTGTTTAATTGAATTAAGTAAATATCCCTTTTTCGGCGTTTTCTTTGTTGTGTTTAGTTTATTTATGAAGTAATTTATTCACTTATATAAATCTCTTATATGAATCTCTTTTATAAATTTCTTTCATGTTGACGATATTTTTAGAAATTGGTAATTTCTGTTGATCAGTTTGATTTTTAAATTTCAGCTGTTTAATTATGAAATACAATTTTAAATACTTATCAAAGGAAAATTATCGTGAATTATTATTATTATTTTTTTTTTTGTAGAAATTTCGTGTATTTTCTTATATAAACATAAATACATCAAACAGAGAATAATTTTTTTCTTCTTCTTTGATGTATGTACATTCCATATTGAAGAACGTGCAATTAAATATTCCTCTCAGGATAAAGAAAGATTTTTGATAAATTTTCATTAATTTTAATTCTCAACATTTTAGAGATGGCACGTAAATTAGAGCAAAGCAGATGGCACGTAAATTAGAAACTTATTTTCTAATATTTCGATAAATTACTGTTAATTAACGCATTTTCCTCATCCTACTAATAAGCACTTTCCAATCTCTCGCTTCTTCTTTCCATAGCAATTACAGTTGATTACAAACGGGTTTTGGTGACAGTGATTGTTAATGCTCTACATAATGTCCAACATAAGCATGATTAAGTGGCTTCCAGCAATCTTACTATATATACATAGTGGCAAAAGTGGTGTTTTTTTTTTTTAATTAATATCATAACTTGCGGTAATGACAATAAAATCATTATGAAACAATACACTTGACATGATTTTGACACTTTTTTGTTGACTAATGACATTTGATGTGTCAATCAAAACATATGATTATATCTATAAATATGATCAAATGCATGATTATTGTGAAATCTGTTATATCACATAATAATATATTTATTTCCGTTAGTAAGGTTTTTATAAATTTTCGATTTTACTTAAATTCATTACTAAATAAGAAATGTAACAAAATTCCATTCAATAATTATTTTGCGTTTGTTTTCAGATGAAAATATGTGTTTTTATGACGCCGATAATAGTGAGCACTTTTCTAACGGTTATCAGGTAATTTTGAACGCTTCAAGTTGATTACTTTATATCAAACTGATACTCTCCCATTTTTATTTTTATTTTTTATATTACCGATTTACTAAATGATTATTAAAAAAATTAAATGATTTAAAAAATGTTACTAACAAATTGGATTAAGCAGTTTGCTAATTACTTTTGTTTCAAATATTGTTGATTTCTTTTAAATATTGAAACCCTAGAGTGTGCACGAAATAACTGTTGAATGGAAATCGAAATTATATATCAACGATGTAAGAGATAAACAATCTTTTGTGCAATATATTTTGATGACATTTAGCTTTGATTTATTTTTATTGTACATTTATTACATGAATAATATCTTTTTGTGTGTAACTGTGTGTAAAAATAAAATTTAATCGAAAACGTTATATTTTTTTTTCTTCTATTTGTAATTTTATTCCGTTGCCATTGTTTATGTTCGGTATATAACTGAAAAGAAAATTAACAAGTAAGAAGACTTGGAAATCACAATGGAGATTGTTAATCGTTACCCCGTGTTAAACGAAATGAACCAGATAAAATAAATGAGCTTCCGTTAGATTGTAGAAAGCAACTCATAGTAGGTATCTTTTTCATTTCAAACGCGAGTGCTCGCATTTTTCAAACATAGAACAATGTGATTTTTTTTTAATGTCTGAAGAAAAACAAATAGTATCTAACTTATGGTATGTGGCCTTTTGCACCATTTTATTGTAGCTAATTATTGCTTTAATTCAAGCGATATATAACAACTAAAAGAACAGATCGCATGAAAACAATGAATTCAGATATTGTTCGGTGTTTTATTGTGTATTTTTCATCGGAAGATTCAAAGATTTATTTCTGGTTTTTGTTGGAATAAACATGAACTTTCAAAAGTTTATTAATCAAAATAAATTAAATTTTTGAAATCATAAATTCAGTTAATATATATTCAAAAAAAGATTTTTAATCGTAATCTAACTGATGCCGTTTTTCTTGTACTTCAGATACTTAATTTTTCATTCTTACTCTAGAAAAATAGTGTTCAAATAGTAAAATAACGTGTTATTTTACACCAAATCTTTTAAATGTTTAATGTTAAGTAATCTAACATTTTATTTAAAATAAATAATTATGAAAATAATAAATATGTCATGGGGATAATATTGGTCTTTATTTAAATTTTCATAAATGTGTAGGTAAAAAGAAAATGAAAAAAGGATAACGATGAACAAATTTTGAAGACACATTGAGCCTTTTTTTAAATTTAATATACAATTTTTTAATAGCGCAACATAAAAAAATAAAATATAAATATTGAATGATTTTTTCATATATGGTGTTGATATCATATCGAAATATTAGCTAAAATTTTAAAAATGTTCATTTGTTTATCAGATTATAACTCTATTCAAATTTGAGGATGATTCATAGATTGCAAATAAGAGATTGCTTATTGTTTGCAATCCTTGGTATTTCTGATTCTACGTCAACTTCAACTGATATCAACTTTCAGAATTTATTCCTTAACTCCACGTGTATTTTTACCTATAAAATTATGGGTATTGTTTTGGGGAGGGGTTTTTCATGTCCTTGATCACTTTCTTTCACCCCACCACCACCACTTTCAATTTTTAAAAAAAAATTTTCATGGGCTTATACATAATATTTATTTAAATTACATTCACGAGCTTATAATTAAATAATATAAAATTATTTTAAAAGATCGTCTTGTGAAAAGAAAGACAATTTTATTTCAAAGTGAAAATGAGATTTTTCAAGTAAAGAAAATCGTTTGGAATTCTATATTTTTTTGTTATTTAAGATTGCTGTTATGCCATTGGCCTTGCATTAAATTCTAAATTTTATGGGTAACCTGTATATCGGTCCGGCCAATTATATTTTCTTTTGCATTTAATTTTCTTTATTTCCTTCATAGTATCTGTTTTCCCATGATATCAATAATACCTTATCATATTTTAAAGGTAATAAATAAATATTTGATTTTGGAGTACAAAATAGGAAACATTTAAGGCATTTTTTTTAAATAAGGCCCTTTAATCTTTAATTATGACACCACGTATGTAGGATTTGTTAGAAATAGCATAAAGGCAAATCGAACTAATTGAAAAAAGTCATACGATATATTTGAAGTTAAATTTTAATGTTCTGAAAATAAACCTTTTTAAGAGCTATTTTTTTTTCTCTATTAAATAAGAAGTCTTTTCCCGCTATATCAAATTTTTTTTTTTGTATAAATATATATATTTTTTTGTATAAATGTATATATATATGGATTATAAAGATATCTATTATAAAGATATATATATATATATATATATATATAATAAATAATGAAAAATATAATATAAAGTAAATAAAACATTGATATGTTATGTTGCATTGGTTTAATATTTGGTTCGATTTTTGTAGTAATCAAACGCACAAGTGACTAGTCAAATAGTTTTTCGAGTTTATTTTTTTAATATTCTTGATGGAAACTCAAAATATACGTTCGTTCAAACAGGCTCGCTAATTTTATTTTAGTAATTAACAATGACTTCATCTATTTTGTCGAGTGTAATTTGAAAATAGAGTGCTTTTCTCAATCCCATAGTATACGTAATTAATTCGTAAAAGAAACATTAGAAAAGGTTAATGTATTGATAACAAACTGAGTTGAGACTCTTGTGTTGGATAAGAAAGAAAGGAATGATAAATAATATAGATAGGGATACTTTATTCAGACCGTGTAATTGAGAATAATTCTGCTCTCCTAATTTGCTGTAAATTAGAAAATATTGAACAAAACATTTTTCTGATATAATATTTAAGTATTTATTTTGTTTTGATGAACTGGAGCTGGGTTCTATTCCATGTTTTCAATCTTTCATGAAAATCTGAATATTTTTTTAAAATTATTTCTTATGACTTCTATAAAAAAAGTTGTTCTGTGTTGAGCTGGGCAGATAGGAAAGCAACTGCCAGCCAAGATCTGTCTATAAAAATGAATGTATAGTTCGACCATGGATTATTCTTCGAGAATAAATAAATTTGCGTTCAACTGCATTTAGTAGAGAGAAAGTCATTAATTTTATTCCTTAATATTTGTATTAATAAAACTCAAAATATTTAAATCCATGCTATTTTTGTAACTTATATTATCTCAATTTTATATTATTTATAAATTATAAAAAAAATCATCAGCTTATGTAGTTAAAAAATCATTAAATTAAATAAAAAATATTCACTACAGTCATTTTTGAGAGGCCAAAAATCATTGTTAATTACAAAAATACTTGAAAGAAAATTTTGTACTGGAATTTTTCTGTGATGTTCTTGAAAATTCTTTCTTTCTTTGCAAAATATAAATTAATTAATATTTGTAAGATTATGTTTTTGTGATAATCCAGTATATCTCAGGGATTTGAGGGGAAGGGAGATAAAAGAAAGAAAAGAGCTGTCTTTCTGGATAAAACTGATAGAAGAAGGGAGGCGGAAAAAGTGCAATTTAATCGCTCCTTCACGACTGCCGTTTCTTTCAAAATTGGAATACTTTTTTAACTTCAAGAAGATAAATAAGCATTGCAGTACGATAAAATAACAACAGCTGTAAAAAGAAAAAAGAAGAAGCTTATCTCTTTTTGAGTGTTTATTTATTGACTTTGCTCAATTTATTTTGAAAAGAAAAATAAACCTACACGCGTTATTTAAATAATAACGGTTATTTATGTACGAATTAAAAGCAAACTGCTATTTTTTTGTAAACACTGTTTTAAAATATTTTGTTTGCTTAAGCTGATAATTTTGCATTATAAATTCATACAGAAGTTATTAAAAAAACTGTATTCAAAGATTATGTTATAATTAAAGCTTCCTATCCTGTATTTCTTTATAGTTTAGACAGAATTCCCTATTGCTTAATTTAAAGCAATCACATTATGACTTTAACTCTAGTCAGCAAGAAGTGAACAAGACAAGAACAACTTTGGTTGACAAGAAGTGAAAAGCTAAGACTTTTCCCCACTTCTCCGAAGTTTTTAAACAAATTGATTTGCCTAAAAGATAAAGGAAATCTTTAATAGTAAAATTATTGATTAGAGATTTAGTTATCCAACGGATAATGCTTAATAACCTACATTTATTAATATAATGCGTTTAATATTCTTAACTTCCATACAATTAATTATAAATTTCAGCCATCATATGGTAGATAGTTTGATTGATTCATTTGAGAACAAATAGTATGAACGAATAAACAATCACTTATGTTGTCTGATGATCATTAGTATCCTCTATAAAAAAAAGGTATGAGATTTCAAACTAATTACCAAACTTGAATTCTATCAAACTTATTTAGTCACGTGACATTATAATATTTATATAACGTCACACCTTCGATAATTAACCTGTCTATTCCATTCAAAGTCGTTTAATGCAGATAGCTAATAGCTATTGGATGCAAAAAACTTAACTCTTCATTCAAACTAAACCATTTCTTTATTATGTTTTCTACATTAAATACATTACTATATTAATACTGCATTAAATACATAAATTATGTTTTTTGTCATGAATTTCTTTTCTACATTTATTGGAATGCTTCATTAAAAAACAGAGATCGAGTGCATTTTAAAATTTTTGATACGTATTTCTTTGTTTAATCTATTCAAAGGGATTATTCTCTATTAATCTTAATAGGAACAATCTCGGATTAATCTTATTAATCATAAGGATTAATCTTAATTATCTATTCAAGAATGAATGGATGAATGTCTTATCTACACATTTTTTCTATTTATTGATTTTTTGCTGTGTTAAAGGCTTTTTTTCCCTTTAAATTTGGTATATATTTAATTTGAATTATATAATATAAATTAGCTGACACAAATTCCTACTTCTTAAGCATGAACTACAATGTTAGTAAAAGCATGACATTAAATCATACAGTTTAATGAAAATTTTTAAAAAATTCACAGAAAGGTACAACTTAACTAGAACACTCAATAATTTAAAAATCTTTATAGGTGTGATACAGACGGCTCATATCTGCCACATAAATCTCTTAATACTAGGGATATACAATTCTTGTTTTTCATGCTTGTTGGATATTAAAAGAAACGTAATGTTTGAGGAATTTAATCCGAGATACAGAAATTCAATACAGCTTATTTTTGAAATGATGTTGGAGGAAATGTTCTGTAGGCATATATATATATATAATTTTTTTTTTGTTTAACATTTGTGGGCCTCATGTACCATTTGTAAATACCACGAATAGCCACGAGACTGGAAAACAGTGCTTTCGGGAGAACTGTAAAGGGGTAACTGTTTCCTCGGAAAACTCACACTAGGCATCCAGACTATTGATGGGAGGTGCTTTACACATATTGTCACAATCGTCATCGAGTTTCTTCGTTTCTGAAAGCAATGACTACAGTGCGACAGCAGATTCGAACCTTAACCCTCCTGCACGCTAGTTGTGCACGTTGATACTGGACCACGAGTTGGTTATTCTGCAGGTAGTACCAAAGTTGTTGTTGTTTTTTTTATCTTGTCTTTAAGATAAAAGAACTGTCGGGAATAATGGAGAAGTAATACTCTTATCAGGAGGTAGTCTTTTAAGAACGTAATTTAAATGACGTTACAAATCAAAATACTGCTTATTCAAAACTGCTAAATTGAATTTTCAATTTTGTTCGAGGATACAACTTTATCCAACTTAGAAATTTTTTATCCTGTGTTTTCACATAATAGCCACGACTAACGTTGCACCAAATTTCAAAAACAACTTTTCCAACATTATACGTTAAAAAAATGCGCTTCAGAACTCAGTCATTATCCTTTTAAAAAGTTGCCCCTTGGTACACCACGTTTCGCTATATTTCGTACGCCTTTTCTAGGGGGTGGAGGAGGAATCGTAACCTGTTGTGTTGCTACGACTAATCCTCAGTATCCTGCAGCGCGGGACGGACACCCCATGAGTAGCCTACTAATAGACAGAGGGAATGGGGAGCAGCTTTTGTTGTGATGGAGCGCCTGTAGGTCAAAGTATGACTTGGCTCCGAGTCGCTGAAGGAGGGTTGTGCCTTTCGGAAGGAATTTTAGGGGGAACTACCCCGCATTTGCGTATTGTATGGGAGAAAGCCCGCACCAGATAGTGCGACTAACGAGGCACGATGCTGAACATCACAAACGTCATTGAGTCTCCTCGCATTTGAAACAGTGTCTGCAACAAAACCGCCAGCGGATTGAACGTCAGCCATTAATACTCACCAGTGGCGCATGTTACCACTGAGCCACGAGTCGGGCAAAGTCGTAGCCTAAATAAAATTGTTGGATATAACGCATTTTTAGTATAGCATCGCACTGTACTTTTTCTTTGTCTCAATGCATGTACAATGAAACCAGGAGCTGCTGTATTATACAAAAATTTGTTACTACGCAAAACATTTCTCTGTAGCTTTACCACAAAGTGTTTTATACCTTTATTCATCATTATCCGTATAAAAACCCCGGAAAGATGTTATATTGATACGGATATTGTTTATTGCACAAATACAACAATAAAATAAAATGGCTAAATGAATGAATGAATGAATGAATGACTGATTTATAAATTGTCTTGGCAAGTATAATTTTTAAACATAACTGACAAAATTGGTCTTAGTTGCGAATAAAAACAAGAATAATAAAATTATAAAAATTCCTTTTTTTTTTTTAAAATACATAATATTAGTTTGAATATAAATTGTGATGTCTTTTTTTAATTTATATAATCATGAAAACTTAACCATGAGCTCTGTATATTTAGAGATATTTCTCAATTTTACTATATTAGCAGAAAGATACGTTATTAATCATTTTCAGTAGCTACTCTGTTCACCGATTTCGTTGTTGTAAAGTGCTGGCGTTTTGAAAATAGCGCTGTTTTGACCCTATCTCTGCGAGATAAGGAGCCTCCGTATCCTGTAGAGTCGATTATTGAACATGATAACTTGATGGGTTCCGAACCACCTGTTAGGCAAATAGCTAATCACTTGTGGACTCTCCTGATGATTCGTTTTAGTCTTGTATCGGATTGGAAAGTAAATCGCACCGCGAAATGGTCAGCGGTCGTGGACCCAACACGATCATGCCTTTGTTGGATATTCTTCTCCAGGACTTTTCGTCCGATGAGTTCTCTTGGCTTGATAAAGCGGTACGTTTTAGTTCATTAACATAAATATTTAATTCATTAAAATTGTTTCTTTTGTAAAAAGTAATGGATTGTATACTTCAAATATATTTTTCCCACTCAACTAATATTTTTTTTATTTTTTTTTTATGTGTTGGTAATTTAAGAAAAATTATTTAAAATTTTCTTACGTTTGCATATGAGTAATTTGGCATATTACATTCTGTGACTAAATTTAATAAATTTGTTTTTTAAATTTATATGTATGTTTAACAATTGTTTGATTTTTATTGAAAACATTTTATACTTTGACAATTAAAATCAGTCCTTTCTAAGACTGTAAATAAAATATTTGTAAATCTTCCTTCGATAACATAAAAATAACAAGATTTAAGTTAATAATTTTTTATAAAAATTAGTTAATCCAATTCATTACGTATTTATTCCCTAAAAGTTGAACGTTTATTTTATACATTCGCTTAAAATTTGACAAAAGTTATTTTAAATTCAGCATTACCCAAGGTACATCAGAGGGAAGGGGTAGTTATACTACTTTCAGGAGCTAAGGAGAGAGAATTTTCTTTCATGGAGGATTTATTAAAGGAATTGGTTCACATTTGTGTTAAGTATGAGTTGTTTGTTTTACCAGTTTAACCGCCACTGTCTGATATTTTTAAATAATATACTAAATAAGTGAAGACTGGCTTGTTAAGTTTGGAAGTATCAACTGAACCTGCAAATTCTTTACCCACAGAGCCCTGGCCCAGCTTCTGCTAATGCTTTAACTGAAAGACCATGGTTGGGTCCATCTCAGATACGTGTGCATATTATACTAATTACTGTATATCTGAATTATTTTTTTTTTCATCTCCTGCTTTAATTTTAAATTGAATATTTGCTCAATAAATTAAAGGGTGCCTCACAATTCACGCAATATTCGTTAAAATTAGGCTGAATATTTTTTTAAACCTTCAAAACGCCTTATTTGACCCTCTGAAATGAATTATGAATAGAGGTATGCTATTTTGCAAACTGAATAGCTTTCGAGGGACAAAATTTTTAAAAATTTATTAAAAGTGAAATAATTTCTTGTGTGAATTTTTGGACACCCTTTACTTGCTAACAATTTTTAAATCCACTGTTTTGAGAAGACTGAAAATACTTTTTTAATCATGATGAATTTAAAATAAAAATTTTTTGTACAGGGAATTAAAAGTATTATAATGATGATAATGATCATCATCATCACTGGCGCAACAGCCCCATGATGGGCCAAGGCCGTCTGCTTCCTGTCAGATTTCGAGACGGGGGATGTTTTCTTTTTACGGGGTAGGGTTGTCAGCCCAACACTCTGCAGACATATTAGACTGGGACTTACGGTTTTAAAATGGATACCGAACCGACAAACATCCATGGCACCGTCGAGACTCGAACCCATAACCTGTGAAACCGAATGCCAGAGCGCTAGATTATAATGATGATGATCCGATATTAATTATGATAAATTTGTTTTATTTCCGTCCATCCATTCATTTGTGAATAATTAGCTTACTCCTATAACTTTCATGTTAAATATTATTAAAACCGTATAATGACTTCATGATTACGATGATATCTCATCAACATATCAAGCCGCTTCCAAAATTGGAATACACGTACAGGACAAAGAAATCCAAAACTTCTCGAGTCAGCATCTCTTAGTATTAATTGATTTCAAAGAAATTATAAAATCGACTGATCATGGGGCTGTTAAAGAAACTTTCAAAAACTCTCCCAAGTTCTCGTAGCTCTTACATTTTTGTCGACTCGAAAGCATTCTCGCCAACAGTTAAAAATATTTATTAATATATAAATGATAGTACCAAAAAACATTAATCACGCTAACTTTTACAAGAGGTTTAATTGGTTTGGTTTGTCGCTCTACGATCATTTTGTACACGCTTTAAGCTAATTGGAACCGGGACCGACAGTTTAACATGGATTGCGAACCACTCGCAAACATCCATGTCCGCGCCAGGATTCGAACCTAAAGCTTGTGATCCCAAATATCAGAGCGCAATTGGCCATCAGGCCGTTTTACAAGAGGAGATTGAAAAAAGCAATAGTGTGAATTCGATTCCATACGTTTAGTCGTTAATGAAAACCCTATATTTTAAAATAGTTTGATTATACGCGTATCAAAAAATGTCATTTCCATGTTCTTGCCCCTAAAATAGAAAACTCTTTTTTTTTCCTATATATTACATAAACCAATACAAATTTCTCTCGAAAATTAAGTCGAATTTTTTCCATATTTACTCTTTTGCTCATTCATTAAATTTTAAAGATATGTAAATGAATGTAGATCGAATAAAGCTATCAGTTAAATAAACCGAATGATCTCAATTTTTATTTCTAAATTTTTGTTGAATGTTGTATTGTGATTATATGTTTAATGCTTCTTGAATGTTTCATCAATATTTGTGTCAATTGTTTATTTTCATTATCTCTTTTCTATGAATGAATTAGAAAAATTTCTATTTATTTACTGCCCAGTCATTATTAACGTCCTTAAAAATATTTGAATGATGATTATTTGTCTTGACTAAGATGGGGTTAATTTAATCTTCTTCAAGTTATCATACCGATAATTTTAAGGACATATTTTATTATCGTTTTATTAAGTATGGAAATTTAAGTTTTGACTGGATTTTCATCATCTGAAAACCCCAAAAAGATATACTAATTTAGATTTTATTAATGAAAATTTAAGACAATCAATAAATGTTTTATAAAAAGAATAAATTTCGATTAATTTTAATCTCGCTTGAGAATGCGAATAAATGGATTTGCTATCCCTTCATGTAACTTTCAATTCTATTTTCATTTTTGAAAATACATACTGTTCCACCTTTTTTTTTTTAACTTTAAAGAAGGATGAATGTGTTTGGTAAGATTTTTTTGTATATGTTTGTTCTAATTTAATTTCATTCAGAAAGAAATGTTTTTTGTTAATGATTCTATGTATGTTGTAAGCGCCATCTATTGAACGAATAAATAACTAAATTTCTCGTCGAGTCAAGACAATGATCATTAATTTATTTTGCTTACGCATTCTGGAAAACACTTTTCAACAATAACCGATAATTTAACTCAACGAAAACTATTTTGAAATAGGTTCAGTTGAGAGAATAAATTCTATTTTTTCAGAATTTCTTGATTTATTTATTGAAAATTTTTGGTGATGCGAAATAATGGGGAAAAGAAAAAAAGAATGTATTGTAGTTAAAGTTATCATACGAGGCGTCTTCAGTAAAGTGTAAATACTATAGTATTCAAATAATATAGTATTTAAAGCATGTAACTTTGTTTGCACATTACCATCATCATTATCATTAGTGCAACAGCCCCATGGTGGGCTAAGACCGTTTGCCTGTTGGCAGATTTCGATACAGAAGTTTCCTTTTTACAGGGTAGGGTTGTCAACCCTATACCCAACAGTCATATTAGACTGAGACCTGCTGTTTAAAGTGGATTCCGAACCACTACAATTATTCATGACACCGCCTGGACTTCCATACGAAACCTGTGGAATCGAGCGCTAGTCAATCGGCCATCAGACCCCTTGTACACCTTAATATATAATTTTAAAAAAATTCATGCCATATTCATTCATATTTATACGTATTTTATAAAATATGGAAATAAGTAGTTAATTATACGTAGTTAATAAAATATGGAACTTTTTCACACATAGTCAGGAATTTCAGTTAAATTATTGCACACGCTCTGATACCACATATATTCAAATCCACATAAATATTCAACACGCGGATCTTTGATCAGCAATTAAAAAATCGCACTTGCTAGAGCGAGAAATTCGAGTCCCATTTAGTCGCTTAAAAATGTCTCGAGTCCCTTACACGTGCTGCTCCATAATTTCTACGCCATTGTTGAGCTGATTAATCTTTTATATGCTATTTTTTCTTCTCTTTAACGCAGATGCGATTCATTTTTTTTTTTCCCCTTCAAAATTCTCTTGGGTGTTCCTTTCTTTCGAAATTGACTCTAATGAACATAGCACTAGTAGTTCATCAAGCTATACCAAAAAGAGAAAAATTAAAAAAAAAAAAAAAAAAAAAAAAATTCTAAATTCGTCTTTGGTCGTTTTTTTTACTTTAGTACAAATAATTTCTGATACGGGTTATAGCTGTTTGGTAGATAGCGCAATGGGCTTCTGAATTAGAAAAACTTGGCGTGAAACCAGGTGAGCATGATCAAACTGGCAGCTTTGTGTTTATGGCGGGGGTGGTTATAAATCCATGGATCGGAAAGTCCTTCTGTTGACCTTCAAATTGTAGTGTAATATAGGTGCAGTTTAGCAGATTCCCGTTGATGCACTCTGTATTAGGCTGAATCTGCAACGTATTGGCGCATATGGTGTATTATCTAATATTTTATTGGAAAAATTTATTTTTATATTACTTGATCTATCTTTTCAATCATCTTTTGTCAACAAACACATCGTATTAAACAACATTTTTGGGCATTTATATATTTAGAGAGTAGCTTAAAGTAACATTGTTTTGATTTTGATGTATGAATTTAATTTTCAACGCCGCTTCTTTAAAAGCTGAAGTTATTGCTTCTTTTAACTTAAAGCTTAGCTGACGAATTTTAATCTATGCAATCCCATCCATTCAAGATTTTAAAATTGTTTGAGTCATTGCTTAAATAGCTTAAATTTTGCTCCAGTAACTACACAAACTGTGATGCAATATTATTTTTATTCATTTTTCTCTTTCAAAATTAGTTTTGCATACTTAATATAATGCATTTGAATTTTCTCTTTTATTTTTGATTAAAACTTTTTTTTTTAGAATTCTTAGCTGGCGAATTTTAATTATTTTTAATACACTTTTAAGAACTTCTAGAATGCACCAATTTGCATTGCCATATAATTAAACTGAAACATTAATAACTTCCTTGAGATTACAAACATTTTAAATATTTAATTTCTTAATATTTTAAAGTTAATGAGAATTTTGTTAGATATAATGATAAAAGATATCTACTCTTTATCATAATACAAGAAGAAAATTTAGTTTTAAATCTTTGTTATTTTGACAATGACATTAAAAAATTTTTTTCCTTTGCTTCTTGCGACTTTTAATATCGAAATATTCATCTTATTTAAATAAAAGATTTTTTTTTTCCTTTCTTTTCATGCTGGCATCTCTCATTTTTATTTCAGAACTATATTTCTCTTCTTATCGTGTGTTCCATCTTCCTGCCGTAATAAGTACCAATTTTATTTATTGAAATATTAAACTGTCACCTAATATGTTTGTTTCGACTTTTGCTATACACCCGCTTCTAAATTACAAAATATTAACTTAAGGCATATAAAAATTGTTTGTACATGTTTTCTGTAAAGTCTACGAGATATTTACGACATGATTTGATGTTTTGGTCAGCCATTATGTATATAAATCAGCACCTGTTAAATTTTATTAGCTTAATGCAAATTTGTTATGACGAAAGAAAAGAGTCCCCCTCGTACGTTAACATTAAACTTAGAAAAATTACTTGAGGACTTTAATGCTAAATTTTAAATTTTATCCTTCATTGTGCATACATTTTATTTAACTGAACTTTAAGCATGCCAAACTAGCAGATTTAAAATATGGAGTTCGCGTCATTGTAACGGTAAAAAGAAAATGCAACTTTTAAAACTTTACGTAGACCAATGTTTCTCAAATTGTAGGGCTCAACCACCAATAATGCCAATATATTGGAAGGGAGGGAATATATATTTTTTAAATATAAAATATTTATTTGTCTAATAAAATAGAAAATAACATAAGTGTCATAAATTAGAAGGAACAATGTTTTAATCTCATTTTTCATACATTGTTGAAATACAAACAGAATTAGTTATTTTGTTGCAACTGTTGCTTTGTTTTTAAGTCAAGCTGATACTGTTTTTTCCGCCCTCTAATGTTGTTTTTTCCCCCCAGCAGCAGTTATGAAGTCAAAATATCAGGTTTAGAGAGTCACTCAAAAAACTGTGTGCACAAGATGACCGTAGAGCGACAAACCAAACCAAACCAGTCAAAAAATTTCTGACTCCTAACTCTCTATTGCCGAGTCCAAGTCGGATTTTTAATTTTTTTTTCCCGTCTCTTTTCTGTAATTTTATGTACTAGGATCTTTACTAATGGATTTAGAAGAAATTGTAAAATAAATTCAATGACTTATATCCTGTGTCTATAAAAACAGTTTTTTCATTACAAAATATTTTTTACAACTTTAAAAGTGTAGTATTTGTATTAACTTAAGAGAACATTCTTCTATTTTAAATGCGGCCTGATGACCAATTGGTTAGCCTCTGACCTTTGCTACCAAAGGCTTCAGGTTTGAATCCTGCCGGTGGCATGGAGTTTGTTAATGGTTCGGAATCCACGTTTAACTGTAGGTCACGGTCTAATTAGCCCAAAGTGTGCAAAAAATGACTGTAGAGTGACAAACCAAACCAACTTACTCTAAATGTGCCTACAAAAAATACATATATATCCTATAAAAATAACAGTGCCAAATTAACAAGCACCAAAGTATTATAGAATAGCTTAAGGCATGCAAAAGAAAATTGTACACTTTAAACACAAAGAAGGTTATATTTGTAATACATTAAATCTTATTTTTTCTTATTAATAATAGATCTTCTTTCACTGTTGGTTTCAAATAACTTTTTATAAGCCTCAGTGCTGAGAAAAATCTCTCAACGCTTACTTTTTAATTTTAACAATATTCTCAGAATTTTGGAAAAGTAAAAATTATTTTTATAAAAGAGTCAAATGTTGGATATTTAAATCGACTCCTCACTCCGACTCCAAAATTCTTGCCCTCGACTCCGACTCCTCACAACTTCAAAATATCATTTAATAATAAACATTTTTTAAATAATTTAATTAGAGCATGTTTTCTCTAAAAACTATGCCGTCAATGCATTTTAATATTTAAAAGTATTTAATATCGAGGAGAATTATAGATTCATTTCAATAATTAAATTCATAAATTAAAAGTTTTTAAACTTATGCTTTTCGATTTAAGTTTTTAAGGGGTCTGAATGGCCGAGTGGCTAGCGCTCTGACCCTCGGTACCACAGATTTTGGGTTCGAGTCCCGGCGGTGCCATGGATGTTTGTAGTGGTTCGAAATCCACTTCAAATCGTAGGTCCCGGTCTAACATGATCGTAGAGCGTTGCAGAGGTATCGTTACTCCGCGTCCGTAGCGTATCTTCAAGCTACACGCACCTCCTGGGTAGTGCTAAGTGAGTAACGTCGGTGCAGCGCTTGCCTTAAGGCATCGAAGACAATTGTCTAAGTGTTTGCCAGCTGCATTAGAACAAAACAAAAAAAGATTTCAGTTTTTAATTTTAAAAATATATTTAAGTATTACCTGACTTAAAACAAATGTTGATTAAAATGTTAAAGTTATAGATACTTTAGAACAGAAGGGATGGGGGCTAAGCGCCACCTCCCTCCACCAAGAATATTTTCCTTTATCAAGGAGAGCTCAGAGTTAAAAATTTTGAGAACCACCATTGTCTGATCAAGGAGGGCTCAGAGTTAAAAAGTAGAATTATCACACGCATCTTGAAGAAGAATATGCAAATTACAGGAAACCACCACATGGCGCGGATAATACGTCACAATGACGAGAGTGTAAGAGAGGGGTATATAAGGAATGGTGGCAAAGAAGTAAAATTATTCACAAGCGC
The DNA here is from genome assembly GCA_021605075.1 of Caerostris darwini. Classification (NCBI taxonomy): domain Eukaryota; kingdom Metazoa; phylum Arthropoda; class Arachnida; order Araneae; family Araneidae; genus Caerostris; species Caerostris darwini. The sequence goes on from BPLQ01010205.1 coordinate 225,821, forward strand.
TTTAAAAGCCTTTCAGGGCAATAACCGCATAGTTATGGCACAAAGGAAGCATTTGGATGATTTTTTACGTGGTAGAATTATCGGACGACTGGAATGTGGACGTACCCAGCTGGAAGTATCCGAGGAACTTGGAATCGCCCAGAGTGTCATCTCCAGGCTTTGGCAACGATTCCAAGATAATGGTAATGGGAGTAGATGTTACAGCACAGGTCGCCCCCGAGTTACAACGCCGAATGAAAACCGGTATTTAGCAGTTACTGCCAAAAGAAACAGACGGAGCACAGCATCAGATCTGTCGCGTCAGCTCTCTTCAGCTACCGGTACGACAGTTTCAAGGCAGACCGTGTACAGACGCTTAGGGCACATTGGTCTATATGCTCGTAGGCCTGTCAGATGTGTTCCACTTACTGCAACTCACTGTCGCCTGCGATTAACCTGGAGTAGAGAGCATGCATTGTGGACACCGCAACAGTGGTCTGGTGTGATGTTTTCCGACGAGTCCAGGTTTAGTTTGCAGTCTGATTCTCGCCGGACTTTCATATGGAGAGCGCCGGTACCCGTTACCACCAAGAGAACACCATTGAACGACAACGTTACGGTGGTGCAGGATGGCTCGTTTGGGGAGGAATTATTCTTGGTTCCAGAACTGACCTGCATGTTCAGAGTGTAACGATGACAGGCCATATCTATCGGGATGTCATTCTGGAACAACATGTACGTTTGTTTCGGGGCGCCATGGGTGCTGAATTTCTGTTTATGGATGAGAACGCCCGTCCTCACCATGCAAACATTGTAGACGAATGCCTTCAATTGGAGGATATCACCCGTATGGATTGGCCAGCATACTCACCAGACTTGAACCCAACAGAGCATGTGTGGGATATGCTTGGCCGACGAATTGTAGCCCGTCAATCCCCTCCAACCATTCAACCGGAACTTCGGAGGGCATTGCTTGATGAGTGGTGTAATATTCCCTTAGATCAGATTGATAATTTGATACTCAGCATGCCTAGGCGTTGTAAGGCCTGTATTGCATCGTCCGGGAGACATACTCCATATTAACCTTCATACTAACCATGTTATACTGTTTTTTGTAAATAGGTTCTTCTTTGAAATTTGCTCCAGGGAGTAAAAATCGCAATTTATTTTTATTAATTATGTCAAACATATAGCATCTTTTTTGCTCTTTACCTTTTGTTTAATAAATAGACTTTACAAATAAGTCAAATTTATTTTGCTTCTGTCTCTTTCTTTACCTGAACTTCATTATCCTTAATTTATGGACATGAGTGTATATATATATATACGTAAACATAAGGGTTTTCATTTGTTTATTTTTTATTTTGAAAACGCACGAATTGGAACAAATATAAAGACTCAACAATCTTATCTAAAAAAATATAACTAGTTAGTTTAAAATTCATTCTTCATAACTTTCCCTTTGCATCGGTCTAAAATATCGGCATGTTGAAATTTCTTTTATTTTTTTATAAATATTAGCTTTAGAATCAATGATTGGAAAAGAAGAAACAATTATGGAGATCTAAAAAGAATGAAACCTTTAAATTACTAAATAAACATGAAGTGGGGAAAAAACAGATGGTGAGCAGTAGGGTTGGCACTGGAAGTCTTAAAATGATTAAAATTGTGTAAAGTCATGAAATTGTCAAATATCCTCTGACATACTACTTTTACGTTATCTATGTAGTCAGTAACATAAAGTGAGTGATAAGAAAGCTGGAACTCAAATTTTCTTCGAGCTATTTTGGCATTAAAAGATTATGTAGTTTAATAATAAGCGAATTGCAGATGTATACTAGAAAATTTAAGTCAATTTAAAATTAATTTGAAAGTTGTCTGTTAAGAAGAACTATGCACTATACGGAACTCGTACAAAATAATTCCATAGACATAAGACAAACATTCTTATGTTGGTAATCCACGGATTTGAAGAATAAAGTAGCACCTTGGAACAATTTTCCCATCTTTTGAGCAGTAGTATGGCTCTAAATTGATCTCATAACTTCTTTCATCCTTACAATGGACAAAAGGCAACTGAAATGAAAGTTAATGATGATATCGATGATCATGAAGACTGAATGTGCCATCAAAGACAATCAGGTTATCCGGTGGAAGTTTTATGTGATTCCTGCCATGCGACGCTATATGAGGAGAAAGATGGAAGGTTAGAATTATCCTTAGAATGTTTAAATACGCAATTGTGAAACAGCTACCTTAAAAAATGCTTCAAAAAAAGGCAGTATTTCATCATAATCATCAGTGAATTGTTTTTGACATTTTGTAGAAGACAAAGTCCTCCCCTCTCGAACGCAAAAAAAAAAAAAAAAAAAAAATAAAAATAGAAGACAAAGTCCTCCCCTCTCAAAAAAAAAAAAAAAATCACACAATTCCTACCATTTTGCTTAGGAATTGTCCCACTCTCCCTTTATTTAACTTTATCTGTTCTATAAAAATATAAGAAATATTAATTGACTTTTCATAGGTCTAAAATACACACACACAACACATGAACAGATAAACCAAATATTGAAATATTCGTTACATATAAGATCGTCACCAAACATTTAAAAAATTGTTTGAAGAATCAACAAAATATAATTTGCGTACAGTGGATACCAGTAGTAGCTTTTCTCATGCAAAATGGTCTTGTTTTTCTTTCACTTTTCAGTTCTCCTTTGGTCCTTTTTATATCTATTATATTCTTTATATAAAAAAAGGACTTTTATTAACCAGATAACTTTTCTAGCTTATCACCGTAAAATGTTATATATATGTAAGAAGAATGTAGTGCTTAAAGCCAGTCGTAAAAATTTTCTTTTATTCGCTATACTATTCAATTGATTATTAAAAAATCGACGTTATTCTATAAAATTATTAAAAATTTTCGAATTCATTTTTTAAAAATGTGATTTAGAGATATATTCGATTTGGTCAATGCAAGTCCAAGTCGTGATTTACACATATAATAAATTTGAATAAAATCGATGGTGGCAACTCCTGAGACTTCTTGTTTCTCCTCTATAAAAAGCAATGAGTTTGCCTTGAAAAGTCTACTTTAAAGACATATCGTCCCTTCCTCTATAGCAGGGGTCTCCAAACTACGGCCAGCGGGCCAAATCCGGCCCGCCGGAAGATTCTATCCGGCCCGTGGATAGAATTTTAATTTTCCGGTCCGAGGCAAATTAAAAGAAATATAAATTTTTACATTATATATCCATCTCCTTTTCTACTTTGATTAAATATTATTTTGTTTTTTCCTTTTTTTCAAAGGACTGATGATCTTTTTACTTTCTCTATTTTTGTTCTACAAAACCTAAATCGACGGAAATAGCAAGCACAGACAGCTTTCTATCGGAAAGGATTTGCAAGTTGAATTAATTGAGTTACATTCTAACAATCATCTCAAGCAGTTGTTTCTAAAGTTAGAGTTTTACAAATCAATATCGAAAGTACGTTTCCCAAATTCAATATCTCATGGCCAGAAAATCAGTGCTGTGTTTGCTTCATCTGATATATGTGAACAAGTGTTTTTAACTATGAATCTTGGGAAGAATTATTTCAGAAGCAGACTGACAGATGAGCATTTGTGATTCCTTATAGTGAGGTTCTCACTTCGAACCTCACTATAAGGAACTTCTAAAAATGAAATCTCAATTTCATTCTGTTCATTAACATAGTATTTAAATTGTAATACTTGGATGTTGTTTTTAAAATTTTAGCAAAATTTTTCTTGGCCCGCCAAACTTTTTTTTTTTTCAATTTTTGGCCCGCGACCGAAAAAGTTTGGAGACCCCTGCTCTATAGAAAGCACCATTGTGATGCTTTATCTTGTGCATCTGAGCACATTTTTTTTCTAACTCTTAAATTCTCTCCATTAAAAGCTGAAATGACACTACAGTTAAGATTCCTGTCTTGCAATGAAATGTCATATGACTATGTCTCGGCTATGCACATTTTCAAACATTTTAATCTTAATTTTTTTAATTTTTAAATTGTGACTTTTAATTTTAAATTCATCTCTTAATTTATCAAGTCTTTTAACTTTTAAAATATTTTGCTTTTAAAATTTAACTAGGCATACTTTTTATTTTAAGAAACTTTTTATTTTTAAAAATTATTATTATTTTTTTCATTTACTACTAACACTTAATAAGCAGTCATCAAAATTATAAAATTTGTTATTCATTAATTCTGACGAGGAGATTTAGAAACATATTTGTCTCATTGCTACAGTATTCTGCAATCGGTAAGCTAGTTGCCAGTGTGATACTTTAGTAAAGCTGCCAATAACTGATTTTCATGGATGAAATGGGTTGATACCAGTGGGGAGAGGATAATTCATAATGATCCACTTTTCATTATTTAATAAATAAACTATTTTATTTTGTAATGGCCACTGGAAATTAAACAACTAGTATGAATTTCTTGTTTTTATTTGAATCTGAATAGGTTGGATCGAGAATTATTATTTCATTTTTATTATGCAGGAGTATTTATTGTGAAGTAGTACAGTGCTTGTGTTTTGAAATGAGAAAGAAACAATTGATTGAAATGGAACAGATTAATAAAATCTGATAAATTTTATTAAATTGATAAATTTTAAATATAAATAAGTTGTTGAACGTAATATAGATTTTATGATATTATCAATTGTGGCTGTTTCTATTAAGAATTTTACAAGAAAATTTTTCTTTAATTTTTTACAATCTCTTTTCAATTATAAAAATTAAACTGTATTAGAATCTATAAGTGTAATTTATGATCCTGGATTGTTAAAATTTCTTTAAGAATTCTCAAAATATTTCTTCACCAATAAAACTGAAAATATACAGACGTTTTTTTTTTTTTTTTTTTTTTAAGAGTTATTAAATTTTCTATTGAATGACATAGTTACATAAAATGCTTATCTTAATTTATTGCGGTTAGCATTATTTATAAATCTATAATAGTTAAATTTTGTAGAGTTATGACTTTTAAATTCTGGCATTATTTGTATTTGTAGTTTTTACCTGCCATTTAAATTGACTGAGCCACTCTGGTTGAATACCCCGCGTAGAAGGAGGAAGAAAAGAGAGAGAGAGAGAGAGGGGGGGAGGTAAAAAAAACACACGCAGTTATTTCAATGACAAAGCTGAATGGCTTAGCATAAGCGGGTTTGGTTGCTATAGCAACAGTACATAGATAAGAGAAAATTATATGTAGTTTTACTATATAATGGATCTTTTGCCACTCGTTAAGTTTATCAATATAGATCATAATGATGATATAGATCACTTAATGAAAAATTGCCAAGAGATGCATCAACCGTTTTAAGCCATTTTTTTTTTCTTTGTGTGGACATACAAGTTGTACCACTTGCATAAAAAAAAGTTATTAAAAAAAATCATGTGCTCGTAGATCTCGTTTAAAAAATTTTTTTTAATTTTTTTTAAAGTATTTTTATTCAAAATTTTCACAATTCATTGTTTAATTTACCGACCTGTAATGCCGGTTAGTTTAAACAATGTTATGTAAACAGTGTCGACGGCATGCATTGCAGCAGATGATCGTTGGAGGAATAGGCATCAACCCAATAATAATAGAATCTGATAAAATTGTGCAATTTTAATGCTTGAATCAGACCAATCCAGCTTAAATAAAAAATTTAAATCATACAATGTGAAGAATAAAAGGTGCTATATCTATAAATATATATATTTAAAATGTTATGTTTCTTTTCTTTGTACACATAATTTTATTTTATTATTTTTTTTTTTTTGCTGTGATTGAACTAAGTTGATCATAATTGTTTTGATGTAAATATGTTTTGAGATTTACATATATATATTAATTATTACAGGTACTAATTACAATAAAATTATCTTTCATTTTTGCAGCTATGAAGCTGCAAAAAATAGATATGATAGAAAAGTATTGTTTTTATATTGAAATAATTTAAGCTTTTTTAAATGATATTTTTAAGTTCTATTGCAGAATATAAAACAAAGATTGTTTCATATATCTGTTTTAGGAAGTATGCATTTAATCATGAAAAAATTTTATGTATAGAGATGTTGCATATTTTTAAATTATTATTTTTCTAATTACTGTAAATTCCTTAAGAGTAAATGACATTTAATTAATTGAAGCATTTAAAAAAATGTATGGAAATATGGCTTTTATCATTTACATAATACAATGATATATTCATATTATTCATATTTAGTGATTAGCATTTATTGTTTGGTCTGTGGAAAAACCATGACAATACTTCTTATTATAATAAGCATTCTTGGAAAAATTATAAATTAAAAAAAGATAAAGTAGCATTAAGAATAAGTTTAATCCTTGAATGTAGTTTCTGAACATTTATAATTAAATTTTTAGAAAATTATTTTGCTTTACTGCCAACAAGGTATATGCTCATTTATACATGTAACTGTATTTTTTGATAAAAAAATTTAGATATTTCAGTAATGTGATCAGTTGGCTTGGAATTTTTAGATTTATATGTGATATTTGGCTGCTTTTCTCAGATTATTCAGTTTATAACTTAAAATAATGTGAAACTACAAGACACAAGTTAATTACTTAATTATTAGAGAAATTAAAATAGATGTATAAGACAGAATTATTACAATTCATATTTGTTTGATAGGAAGCTATTAAAGGTGAAACCAAAGTACAAATACATGTATATTCTAGATGCAAATCGTTTATGTATTAATATAAATATGCAGTCGGGGAAAAGTTTTAATGTTTATTATTGTACTACGTCATCGAGATGCTCTAAAATATGTTGTTTATTACATTAACTAATAGAAATCACGCAAAAATTTTTTTTACCTTTTTATTAGTAGTTCTTATTAGTAGGAAATAATATTATTATCTAATATGAGTCATTTTATATTGTACATCAGCATGAGAGTAAAAAAGAAACAATTGTACGATAGGTAAGTTTTCCTATTTGCTTAAAATTTAAATCTATGCAAAGGGATTAAAATATCCATTCCTTGCATATAAGTTTTTCTTTTCTTGACTATCTAATAGCTAAGTCAAGAAAAGAAAAAGAAAAACTTTGATATTTTTTTATTTTAAATTTGCAAATTTTTTTTCAACGTTTACATTTATTAATATATTTTATCTTGCATGATTAAACAGTTTTTAAACTCTGTTTTCCTGAACATATCTTATTTTTTTTAATAATGTGTTTTCAGTTCTTGGCAATCTAAAAAATAAATATACCTTCTTATCTATGCAACTCGTTTTCAGTTGTAACATTCATTATATAAAAATGTTGACATTGAAACGATATAAAGAATATTTTTTTAATCTTGGGTTTTTTTTTTATTTATTTATTTATTTTATGATAATGATGCAAAGTAGAGAATTGGGCTAGAAATGCTTTATTATATTATCTTTGTTTTGAAACTAAATGTTTTAAGAGAATATGATTTAAAGGTGCCTGGAATGCTTGGTAATTGAAAGCTAAAAGTGATTCAGAATTACATGAATTTTATTCATAAGCAGTGAATGACAGTTATTCATAAGGGTGGAGCCTATTGATTTTACTTGACAGAACTTAAAACAACCATTGGCTTGCATAAATCTTTATCTCGATTTATCCAGTTGCTCTTCTAAGGGAAAAAAAGAAATTTCAAGAAGATCAAAACTTCTAAATTCCATTGATTATCTGTAATCTGCTAAACTTGAGAGCATTTCCAAAGTTTTTTTTTTTTTTTTTTTTTTTTGGTAAAGTTTTGTTAAAAGTGATGTTGCTCAGAAAATCTTGCATTCAAAAGAAGATTAACAATATATAACGAGAAAACTGAGATGAAACCAGATTGCAACAATAAAATCATGGAAATGGAATGCATTAAATATTACACTGATTATTAAAATTATTTCTGTGATTATTTAAAATAATCAAATGCATATATAGGTTGAAAAAATTGATGTGTAATTTTTTACAAAATTGTTCTCTATATTTAAATGAAGGATTTTTCATGAATTAATAAGTTCTCTTTTCTTTTATGGCCAACCATTTTATATTTTTATGATAAGAATTTAGTTTTTGCCAGTTCAACAGTACTATTTGACTGCGTATTCAGTGATAAATTTATCAATAAAAAAATTTTGTGATGTTTGATCATTGAGTAAAATGAAGATATATTTAATGCAGGATATGGAATATTTATAATTATTGTAAAAATTTACTAATTAATTTTACTGTATCATAGATAAGCATTTATTATTCTTTAGCAGGAGCAATATGGATATGGACTTAATCAGACTTATCAACCTGAAGAAAACAGGCAATACGGTATGAATAATGCCATGTCTGTATCTCAGTATACTGCATTGTCCAGTGCAGCGCCTACTACATCTGCTGGTATGGCAGTGTATAGTCTTCCTAATCATGTATGTATTTTTAGATTTATAAATGTAATATGTAAATTCTTTTTTACTATACCAAACTTTATAATATACATTTATGTTTGTGTGTGTTGCAGCCCAAAATTAAGAATAATTTTATATTAAAAAAAATAATATCTCATTCAAAAAAAAATTCTGTTTTTTATTATTTTTTGTTTTTGATTTATTTTATTTTTATCTTCTTATACTATGTTAATATTGTGATTTTTTTAGGCATTTAAAATTTAGTTCAAAAGTTCCATTGTAAAAAGTTATTCTTACAGATAATATCTTGATAAAAAAAAAAAAGCCTTTAATAGACATTTTTATTATGTCAATAAAAACACCTTAGTGCATCTCTTAACAATAAATCAATGTATATATATTAAAAAAGATGATCAAAAAGATGTAATGATATGCAAGTCAATATTAAAAAATATATAATATATTATTAAAAATATTATATAGCTTAAATTATAAAAAGCTGTATAAAAATATGAATTTTAGCACTTGTAAGTCACTGAGTATTGATTTCATGCCAAAACATGTCAATTACATAATTCCATTTATTTCTTCATTCATCAAGGCAAGTGTAATCAACATCCTCACCCAGATCATGATAACATAAAAATATAAAAATTTTGTTTTTATTCTTTTATGAATAAAACTTGTTCAAGAATCTTTTACAGTCAAATAAATTTTTTTCCAAATTTCAGGTCCCAAAATCAAAGTAAATCTTATACATGTGGAAATATATATATATATATATATATATATATGTGTTTTTTTTTTTGCAATTTGTAAAGATATTTTAGAATGGACGATTGAAAAGTCCTGTTAAGTATATTTTTGTACAGTTTTAATAAACAACATTGTATCATAATTTTTTTTAGTCCTGCTTTTAGAGCAAAACAAATTCATTTATAAAATGTTTCTGATATTTCCATTTCATTTAAATAAATTTCTTACTAATGATGTAGATTTTTTAAAATCATAATTAAGTGCTTAAAAAAATGATAAGTAAATCCTAAGAAAGGAAAGAGTTTTCAGCTTAACTTAATTACCTTTAAAATTGAAATCAAAATTGTTCTACAATTTCATAATTGAGTTGATTTCTAACTGATGAATAAATTTTTCTTTAGGGGGATAATCATCGACATTCTTCAATGATGATGAACCTCACTGAATCTCATCCTCATGGTCACTTACAAATGAATGGTGGTCATCTCATGGGACATTCTCAAGGTGATGCAAGAGGTAGTGGACCATATGAGGGTCGTCCTGTTGATCTGTCTAGTCCTCGTCCTAATGGGCACTATGAACATATGAATATGGGTAATCAACATGGATCAACTCATTACAGATCTCATGATCCACCTTCTTATGAAAATGGTCTTTCAATGAACATGTCTGGTTGTGGTAAGTCTTTGTGTTCTTTTTCACTTGATTGATCATATATTTGGTTCATGCATTATATAGTATATCAGTAGATACTCCTTAACTTATGATGAGACACTGTTCTGAGTTTTTGTTGCAATTAATAATAATGTAATTTGGGGACAATTTTAATCCTTGATTTCTTATATTTTTGTTTCAGTATTTTCATACTTACAAGTTTTTATTTAATTTAAAACTGTATGGATTTACATGCAAGTTTGTTGTTAATAAATAATTTATAAACTATTAACATGTTTCTAGTTTAATGTATTGATACAAAATTAGAAAAATTTAAGAAAAATACTTCTATTTTGTGTTATTACTTACTTCAATATAAAATTCCTTCAAATATTGATTAACAGAAATATGAATTTGTACTTTTTCAAACTAAACAAATAAACAGGTATGATTTGGTCACTTTTTTAAATAACATATTTATTTTTGCTGATAGTTATTTTTTTAATCTGAAAATTGATAAATGTTGTCTTATTGATAATTAATAAATTATAAATTAATAATCGTTAATTAATAATTATAATTAATAATCTTTAATAATAAATCATAATTATAACAAAATTATTATCATCTGAATTGATAAATCTGATGTTAGATTTATTTTAATATGTTAGATTTATTTTAATATGTTTAATGAATATGTTAGATTTATTTTAAGTCAAAATTGATTACAAGAAATATTATAACAGTTTAATTATTCCTAATAATAATTATGACATGAATGTTACTTTAATGATTTTTAGTCATTAAAATTTGAATAAGAAGCTTGTCTTTTCTTTTAGAATTAAAATGACATAAAAGTTTTATTTTTATTTTATTTTCACTGCTTCAACAAAGATTTCATCATATCCCTGCCATTATATACATAGGTTTAGAAATTATATACCTTATATACCATTAAAATATTTAAGTTTATAAATAACAAGTTAAATAAAAATGTTAGAGAAAAAAAATTACAATTAATTTTCTACTGCAGATTCTCTTTTTTAGTATGCTTTTTCATTTAATATTTTTGATTCAGATTCATCTATTCAATATGCATCAGGATCTGAAAAAATGAATGGGGAACAATCACAGCATCAAATGTTGTCATTGGGAAGTAGTGGATCAGTTGGTGTATCTATGATGCATCCATCTACTTACCATGGATCACCTAGTCCAATGCCTACTCCTTCCCCAACATTAGATGACAGAACACGACATAGGTAAACTTAACGTGCACAATCTTAATGTATTATAATCTTGTTGATTTTTTTATTTTTCGTAAACTGAATTAAATTTTTGTTTTTTAGGTGGACTGAACAGAGATTGTCAAGGTTTGTATGTTTTAATAATTAACATTCTACAATTTCAATAATTTGATCAACAAATTTATATGATGTAACTATTAACTTTATTTAATATGAAAGAGTGATTAAATTGAATTTGAAGAGTTACTCAAAATGCCTTTTAAAATATCTGTATTTTAACCTATTGTCCAAGAAATTCCAAAATTGCCGTCGGAAAAAACAGAAAATTTTATGTATTACGTATATTGCTGATTTCTTACAAAATAACGGCATTGTTAATAGTCATATCTTCCAGCATTTCTACAATTATGAAAGGATTTTTTAGTATCTAAGTTTTTAGCTAAAATATTTGCATAACAATGGCATCTTGTTCATTTTATCCTGTGAACACTGAGTAATATAGTAATAGTTGAGTTAATTTTGTATGCAATAAATTTAAAACTAGCAAGGAATAGTTTTTACCCCAAAGAAACTTTCAGGAATACAAACCACTTTTCTTTAACTTAAAAGTTAATCAGATGTACAAGTACTGTGTCTTAAATATCCAAGATGTCTCCTTAAATATCCTCCAAAACCTGAATTACTGTTTAATTTTTTTCGATAGATATTTTACTCAATTTCAAGCAAAAAAAAAATTAGCTTGTTGCTGCCATCATTCCCTTGTGCTACTTAGAAATATCGCGCAGTTATTATTATTATTTTTTTTTATTTATTTATTTTAGTTGCTTGGTATCAAGTAGAAATTGAAGTGATACATAAATATTTTTAATTTAAGAGTTTTGACCCCTTTTATATCAATTCTGAAACATTTTGGAAATAAATTATATTTATAAATTTTTATTTTTTGTTGTCCTAAATTATTTCCAGTCTTTTTAAATAGTTTGTGCTAGTTTATATACATTTGTTAATTTTATCCTGCAATTGTGTCTATCAAAAAAAGCATTAACAGGGTTGGGGTTTTTTTTTTTTTGTGTAATCTTATTTGTGTTTTGGAATTTCCTTTATGAATTTCATTTCTTATTTTTAAAAGTTTCAGTATTAATATAGTGTTTTTTAACTCATAGTTCTTTGAATTAATATATATTTTATTTTAATTTCTAAAAGGGAGGCTATGAAAAAGTACCTCAGAGAACGAGGCGATATGGTTATTGTGATTCTTCATGCAAAAGTTGCTCAAAAATCTTATGGGAATGAAAAAAGGTATTCTTTTTTAATTCTTTTGATTTTTATATTTATATTTTAATGAAAGAAATTCAACATCATAAAAAAATGCCAGTATTATAAGTGTACACAACTTATTACAAAATCATATAATTCAAAACTAATAAGTATATTCATAAAATACTTGTGTTAAAATGTCAAAAGTATTTAATTTCTTTTTTTGTATATTTTGATGTGTGCTACTATTTTTAGCTTAAAAGATTTCAAGACTATTACGAATTTCTTCTCTCATCTTCTCATGGAAGAAGAAACATTACTGCAGATTTTTGGCATAGTAATTCCAGATATGTAACTTCTAGGCAGTGGAGAGTTTAATTATGATATTGTCTAATGCAGAAAATCAAGGTTGAGATAGAAAAGTTCACATTTAGGCTGGAGCAGGCTCCTTCATATTTCGTATAACAATACGATGAAAAGGATAACATCCTTCATAAAAATTCTTATGCTGTAGTACTAGGTTTTAATACAAGAATAATGTAGATATGTTTACATTTTTTTTTTTAATTCTGGCATTCTTTTTCGATCATCTTATATACAATATGGCAACTTTTTTTAAAAATTTGTTTTATGTGTTTGATTAGGTTAGTGTGCTATATATATTTTAATAACATTTAATAACTTTGATTCGTTTTAATATATTAAATAATTTTAATTCTTTCAGATTCTTTTGTCCTCCACCATGCATATATTTACTAGGGGATGGTTGGAGAAGGAAACAAGAACAATTAATGAGGGATGGAGAAAATGAACAGGGGGCTCATCTTTGTGCTTTTATTGGTATTGGTAATTCTGAACAAGACATGCAGCAGCTTGATTTCAATGGCAAGGTATATAACATTAAAATTTGCAACAAGATGATTTTTCACAAATGATTAAAATTTTCCTTTTTATAGTTTCTATTTGATTATAATGGCTTAATCATATTAAAACTATTTTCTTATTCTTCTGTTTGTCTAGTTTATTAGTCTGTAGTGTATTTTTATATTTGTATAAGAGACAATATGTACTTGTTAACATAAGGTATGAAAAAATATTCATATTTATTAGCTTTTTCATGCTGGCTTATTGTAACATTATTAATCTTCATTCTGGTTATATAGTGTTGATAGATATATTGCAGATTGACAATTGTTGAGAAATATTATAATTAATAGTCTTAATAATTTAATATTAATATATTACTGATGTTATAACTTCAATAATATAGATAATATATTTATATTTGTGATAATTGTAGGTTTTTATTTTATTTCAGAACTACTGTGCTGCAAAAACACTCTTCATCAGTGATTCAGATAAACGAAAACATTTCATGTTATCTGTCAAAATGTTCTATGCCAATGGTGAAGATTTAGGTACATTCCAAAGTAAAAGAATCAAAGTTATATCGAAACCATCCAAGAAAAAGCAATCTCTTAAAAATGCTGATCGTAAGTTTGCTATATTATGAATCAAATTTATAATAAAAATAATGTGGTGTTGTATATAACTATTATGAAACTGTAAGTTTTGGAAAGTTCTTATTTTTCACCAAGCACCACAAAACAAATCAAATCTAGCTTTGAGAAAATGAATGAAACGGAACTGATGACTGAAGGGAAGAGAGGAAATAATTTTTTTTTTATGATATGTTTTATGCCAAAAAATAAATTTTTTGATCGATGTTTGAAAATTCACAGGTTTTATGTTTAATTAAAAAATCAATTTTCCTATGTTCTGGAGATGATAAATTAATTTCAATTTGAAAACCACATGGAAATCGGAAGCAGTGAGTTCTGGAGAGTAGGTTTCTAATTGACGTGTTTTCTATATCTTTAGTATCCAATGGTAATAATCCTCTTTTAAAATACAGGAACTGCAACTAACTCAAAATTGATCGGGGGAAAAAATTTAAACATTATGTTTTCCATTTTTGTTGATGCATTAAACACAAAATTCAAGATATGAATTATTATTAGTAATAAACTATTAAAATATATAAAGTCAAAAATTATATATTTTATTGAAATGTTATGAAAAATAATAGAGTTACTAAAATTAAAACTGATTATTTTTGTTGAAAAACTTTTAATTGAATAGTTTGATTTATCACATGTAATTTTGACTTAATCTTTTTTTTTCTCTTTTCCCCCAACTTTTTACCTTTTTTCTCTTAAAATTTTTTTTCTGATATTTTTGAGCCATATCATATGTACTGTACTTTTTTTTTCATTTCATACCTTTTAAAGAATTATTGCCCTTTAACTAATGAAAGCTAATGTGTGTGTGTATTTGTATTTAACCTTCTTGTATTTATTTAAAAATTGTATATGGATATTTTTTAACACTAATAAGAAACTATTATATTTATAGATTAATTGTTTGTAAATATTATTTAAGTATTTCATATTGTTAGTAATATTTATTAAAATTCTTTTCGGAAATATATCTTTTTTTATAATTTATTATACTCTTCGCTGCTATTATTTAAAAATTTAAATGATATTTGCTCATACTTTAAAATTTGTTTATATAATATGGAGCAATATTAAAAAAAATGTGATATTTTCTATTTTAATATTATTTGTTATTTTGTATAGTGTGTATTGCATCAGGGACAAAAGTTGCACTCTTTAATCGCTTGCGATCACAAACTGTGAGTACCAGATATTTGCATGTTGAAAATGGAAACTTTCATGCTAGTTCTACCCAGTGGGGTGCTTTCACAATCCATTTATGTGAGTATATGTGTTTTTGTTTGAATAAAATAAAAATACCAATAGGTTCATAATATGTATTCCATATTTAAACCAATTAACAGCTTTTGACTTGTCAGTATTGAAGATGCTGATTATTCAGATGATTATCAGTGCTTTTTAGGAAGATAAAAATTAGTTAATCGACTTACCTTAAATATATATTGTGAAAGCGAATTTTTTATTTATTTAATTTATTTTTCTTTTTTATAAGAATTTATGCCTTTTTGCATAAGTGAATTATTTGAAAAGAAAATAAACCACTATCACATAACATTAATGTATGAAAATAAATGAACTCAAAATAACGATGGACTTAAGTTGTTTAATTCGTTTCAACTAAATATTGAGTTGTTCGTAGAGGAGAGTATTGCAAGGTGCTACCCTGAAGGGTGGAACCTAGAAGTCTAACCTCATTTAATTAATTAATGTAGATTTGAAATACAAAATTAACTTTTTATACATTTAGTTTGATGTTAATATATAATTGCATTAACAATAGCTATTAAATAGCGTTATAGAAGTAAATCTTTTTTTTAAATTGAAGGTATTGGGTTACCTTATAAATGTTAAATAATATCAAATCAAAAATCTTTGTTTCCGATACCACAAAAAAAGCAATACTTTAAGAAGCTATTGTTACTAGATACATCAATCAAATTAGCATCAGAAATAATATTTTGTACTTCTAGATCGTAAATTTCTGTTAAGTGTATTTTTATATAAGTAGGTGGTAAACTATATTTTAATACTTCTTGTGGATTCTTTTTTCAAGCTTCAATTAAATGGCTAGATCTTAACTAACTAAAGTGTAAACAATAAATTAAAAAAGGTAGTATAGTAAGAAAGTTTGTTCAAAGAATTTATTTTATTAAAATTCTAACTTATTTAATTTTTTTTTCCTGGAAAGATGCATTCATTTAACTTTAAAAAAATTGCAATGTAATATTCTCGGTTATTGTTTCCAAACTATAGATTCTTTTGTTTTGATATCAATTATATAACATGATTGTTGGCCAATTAGTAGTTTCTGTATTAATTTTTCTTGTTCTGCTATATTTTTCCCCAATAAAAAATTGTGTATACATTGTGAAAGTATGTCTACTCTGTCAGAGTTCAAACTATTTGTAATCGTTTTTCTTTGTTTCAGTTTGAAAATGTTATTTTATAGTTGTTCATTAAAAAGAGATTACAAAATTTTCTCAGATAAACATAATTTTCTTTGTTTATGGAAGTTGAGTGTTCATTTGTTATGAACAGTTAAAAATGTATTTTTTTTCAGTAAAACTTAGTTCAATCAGAATTTTTTTTTATGTTCTTCAATTGAAATAAATTTTTAATTGTTTTTCCACAACACGACTGTTTCTAGTATTAGTAGATTTTTATGTTCTATTTACTTCAGTGGATGATAATGAATCAGAATCTGAGGAGTTTACTGTAAGAGATGGCTACATTCATTATGGTTCTACTGTCAAACTTGTATGCTCTGTGACTGGAATGGCTCTTCCTAGGCTTGTAAGTATTTATTTTTTAACATCATTCCTAGGCTTGTAAGTATTTATTTTTTAAGATCAATGTAATTCATTTCCTGTTCATTTATAAAATACAAGTAAGTAAATTTGTTAATAGATTATAAAAAAAAGTTATTTATTGAATATTTTGTTTTCTAAAAGATATTTTATGAATTTGTAATTTTTCCTCAAAAGATTGCATTTATAAAGCAAGGTAGGTTCTTTCCATATTATTTGTGTGCAATTTATCATTTTTGTTTATTGTTTTGTTTACACTAAATTTTAAAATGGCCTTTAAAATGTTAAGAATAGAAATATAGAAACAAAAAAATTACATTTTATTAATAAGGCAAAAAGTACAAAGCTTAACTTCTTTTGAATTATTACAAAAGGTTATCTATAAAAATTATTAGATAAAACCTAAAATTGCTTCTTATACTCTTATGTTTGCTAATATTGCAAAGGAATAATTGAATTTTAGAACTAGTATAAATTATATATATGATGTAAAGTTTCAACATATATAAAATATATTTCAAAAAGCCGTACAAGTCCTATATTGTTTTGTTTATCAATAATTAGCACTAATTTTGTATTATTTCAGGTAAAGATAATTTATTACTACACCAAAAACCAAATAATTTCCTAAATTATCAATTTTATATACTATGCTTGAATAAATAAAAAATACATAAAAGGGAAAAACCATAATTTTGTAAAGAACATAAGTGAACACATTCATCATCATATTTGGCTTGGGTTGGACCAAGGCCTTCTCCTGAAATTTCCTTCAGGGCAGCTTTTTTTTTTTTTTGCTGCTTTAGTGGGCCAATTTTTCACCCTTATCACTTTAAAATCTGATTCAACTGAACCAAACCACTATAGTTTCGGTCTTCCTCTTTTATGGCTAGTGCAGAGCTTTGAAACAAACAACTTCCGTACTGGATTTTTTTCATCCATTCTAATTCCATGAGCACCCCAATTTTCTTTTAATTATATTGTGCTCTTTAAAGATTCCGTAAATTTCAAAATTTAAAACGTCTTCGCCAAAGATAATTTTCAGAATTATCCTTGGTGGTGTCAAAGAAAATCTTTCTTTCAAAAACAATTGAACACATTAGTTTTTTAATATTTTGCCTTGTGCATTATATGGAAGCTTTTTTTATGTTTTCAAATTGTAATTTTATGTGGACTATTTTATTTGTGAGTATTTAATACTCATAAAATAAAGCATTTTTAAAAGTCAACACTTATAGACTATACTTTTGTAAATGAAGGTATTATAATTAAAATATTTTGCTATAAATCAGTAGTAAATTAAATACACAGATGTTTATTATATTTTTAAGAGTTATTAAATCATAATAATTGAAACATTTAAATATATGTAAACAGAATATTTAAAAATATGTTCAAAGCATAAAATAAAATTAACTATTCTTTTGAATTTTCTATCATGCCCTTTTAGAGTAAGCTGAAAAATATTGTTGAAAAATTCAAAAATTTTTCCCACTTTATAGAAGCATTGCTTCTGTAAAGGGGGAAAAAATGGCATATGCTATTTTATAAATAAGCCGAATGAAATCTTAATGATATTTATAATTTTTTTTATTTTTTTTTAAAAGCATTTATCTTATGAATTTTCTAACTTACGGGGAGAAAATGTAAGTAAATTTTATTATTTAACTTTCCCCATATTCTTCCTTTCTTCTAATTTAATTTTGTTATTAATAAATGGAATGCTAAGCTGAGACAAATCTTGATGATTGAAGTGTATTGGCTAATTTGGTAAATAGAAACATTTAAGATTCACTTGTTTCATAAATTGAATTTTACATAATGTAATATAAATTTTATAAAATATAAATTTAAGTATTATGAAGTAGAATACTGAACAATCTATACACAATTTTTTACTTTCCTTAAATATTTTATTGTTAAAATATTCATCTTTTACTTTCAAATTATCCTATAAATGGGCACTCGGGTGGAGTAAATTTCATATCTTACTGTATCAATGGACCATTATCACAAAAAAGTAAAAAACAAGTAAATAAAATTCAAATTATCAAAATTAAGGTGTTCATTTTCTTTCTGAATATTGGGAAACATTTAATATTGTATTCAGATAAAATGAATGTGTATCAGTAAGAAAAAAATCAGATATAAAAGGAAAAACAAATTAGATATTAAAATTTATCATATCTATTTGTGATGTATTATGAAAATGTAAAAAAAACTAAACATAATTTGGTCATATCGTATATCCAAATAGCTGTACAGTTGATGATCTCATTTCATTATATATTTACTTAAAAAGTGTTTTACAGTTGGCATCTAATGATTTTAATAAAATGTATTTATTTATATGTAATAATGGTTAAGTGAAGAATTAAATTGATATTTTAAATATCATAATAATGCAAACTGAAGAATTTTTTTTCAACCTTTTTATAAACATATAATATACAACAATTAAAATGTGTTAAATACTTTTTCTGAATAAAATGTTTCCTTTTTCCTTCCCCTAAAAATAGGACATTTGCTAACTATTAAATAGTTATCAAATATCTGAATTTTACTTTTATATTGCTAATAAAAACATTTTTAATATTGGAAACAACTATGTTTTAAGTCTAATAATACACATTGTAATTGTTTTGATATTCATAATTGTTATATTTTCTAGATTATCAGGAAAGTTGATAAACAAACTGCTTTATTAGATGCAGATGATCCTGTTTCTCAATTACATAAATGTGCATTTTATATGAAAGATACTGAGAGAATGTATTTATGCTTATCTCAAGAAAGGATAATTCAATTTCAAGTAAGTGTTTTCAGCTGTTATACATTAATAAAATGTTTAAGTCATTTGAGTTCTTTTATATCAATTGAAAAAAAATTATTATTATAAATTTAATTAATTTAATATTGATAATTATTAGTACTGTTACCTTTCTTTTTTTTATTTACTTAAAATTTGATTTAATAATTTATTTCATAGGCTACACCATGTCCAAAAGAACCAAATAAAGAAATGATAAATGATGGGGCATCTTGGACTATCATAAGTACTGATAAAGCAGAATATACTTTTTATGAAGGTATGGGACCTATAAGAGCTCCAGTAACTCCAGTTCCTGTTGTCCATAGTTTAAATGTGAGAAACATTTTATTTATAAATCTGTTTTGTAAATGCATAATTGGTCTTATAATAATTTTAGTAGAATGCCTGTACTATCATAGGAAAATGTTACAGTCAAATAATTTTTTTTCTTCTTATGTATGAAAGTTTTATATTCAAATGTTATGACTCTGCTATAATATGTGATAATGATGTCTGCTCTGCTATAGTACTTCTTTAACCATGTTTAAATATAAGAACATGACTGCTATAATATGGTTCAAAATAGCACAAATACAGTTATAATGCAGATGGAAGGAATTGTCATCAGATATTTTTAAAAAAATTTACTTTTTAATGCATATACAGAAATGTATTTTAACTATAAATACATGTCAAGTAATAAATCGAACAGAATAAATATAATATTTATATAAATAAAAAGATAAAATATGTACTCTAAGTAAGAATAAGACACTTATTTGAAAAAGTAGGAAGTCATACTTTCAAATGTATTGTCAGTATATTAATGCATTCTAATAAGATAAAAAATTAATACACTGAGCTATCTTGTATTAAAATCAATTACTGTAGTTTACCATTCTGAAGGGGAAAAAAAATTGTAAGTGTAATTACTTAAGTACTGCATATGTTTTATTTTAATATTCTCATTTTTTAACTGTTCTATTTAAATCGTGTTACAGTATTAACTCAACAGGAATTTTTTTTTTTTTTCCCCCATTTATTTTTTATTTTCAAAATACCATGGTTAACCTATTACACTGATTAAAAAAAAAAATTCTGGATGTTCCTGTTATAGCGGAGCTGTACTGTATTGATGTAATAATAAAAGAAAATTCTTAAAATCCTAAAAAAATTAACTTAAAAAATATATATTAGTAAAAGAACTTCCTTGTTCTCTCTCTCTCTCTCTTTTTTAATAACATTTAATTATTTTAAGTGTCCTAGGTTTTCCCTCTCCCTCGTTTGAATAAATGTTTCTCATACTCTCGAAGAAATATTAATTTTATCATGCATATTTTAAAGGGAATAACTGGGCATCAATTAAAATAAATAATTTGATATGAAAGAGTGGAAATAATCTTATTAATAGTAAAAATGCAAAAGTATAGTTCCCGTTACAATTTCAATACCCAAACTCAAAAGTCTATAGACCTTATTTAAATAAAAATTCAATATCTTGATTTATAGCATAAGAATTTATGTCTAATCAATCAATCATTGTAAAGTCTTTGAAAACGAATTATAAATTGAGCCTTTCAAAAAAAATTATTATACTACATGTTAATGTCCTTAATTTAGAGACAGTCTAACAATTTGCTGTATTTTATTCCAGTTGAATGGAGGTGGAGATGTTGCAATGTTGGAATTATCAGGAGAAAGCTTTACTCCTAATTTAAGAGTGTGGTTTGGGGAAGTTGAAGCGGAAACAATGTATAGGTAAGTTTTTTATTTAGCAGTTTAGTATATATTATTTTAACAAAAGTATTGCTGCTTGCTAGGAATTGTGAAATAATTCTATTTGTATATTTTTTTTTGTTTTCTGCATAACAGATTAAATGTTCTCAAACAATTGCATGTTCAAACTGTTCATAAATAATTGTTGTAATATCTATTTTAAAAAGGGGAACAAAGTTAAGAGAAAATATGCATATATTAATTGATGAGTTTTATTTAGCATATGATATTAAGAAATATTTATTATCCTTGTGCCAAATTTATAAAGATTTTTTTTTATAAAACGTTATATTTTTATTTAATTATTTTTTGGAGTTTTTAAAATTAATAATCGAACTACTTTTGTATATCAAAGTATT
The DNA here is from genome assembly GCA_021605075.1 of Caerostris darwini. Classification (NCBI taxonomy): domain Eukaryota; kingdom Metazoa; phylum Arthropoda; class Arachnida; order Araneae; family Araneidae; genus Caerostris; species Caerostris darwini. The sequence goes on from BPLQ01010205.1 coordinate 247,409, forward strand.
TAAATGCAAAAAAATTTATTTTTATTTTATAGATGTCAAGAAAGCATTTTGTGTGTAGTTCCTGATATTTCGGCATTTCGAGAAGGGTGGCAGTTTGTTAGACAGCCTACTCAGGTATGGTTAATTTATAAATATCTTAATATAAAAGAAATAAATGAAAATTTAAATGCTATTTAATAATACTACTAATAAATTGAGAATGAACAAAATAATTTTTCGTTTGTTTGTTTGACACTTATAACTCTTTCCCTCTTAAATATCACTAAATTTAATCTGTGCCTTCCTTCTTGCAACAAATTGTATATCAAGAATGTTGCCTGTGTTTAATTCTCTTACAAATTTTGTCAGTAAAATTAATTGAAATTTGTAAACATATTTGAATAATTGTTAATCTAACATTTTATTAGAGGCACCCGTTTCCTGAAATTCCTTCCTAAAATAATTGTGTACAATAAATATACGAATTTCAAGAAGTTACATAAATTATTGAAATAAATCCTGACTCAAATTGTATGTAATATGTTTTGTATTGCAGTTTGTTCTTATTTTAGGTTCCTGTGTCATTAGTACGTAGTGATGGAATTATTTATGCAACTGGTTTGACCTTCACCTACACTCCTGAACCTGGTCCTAGGCCTCATTGTCCCCAGATAGAAGAGGTACTAAGACCTCCTGTACTTCATAATCACATGGGAGAAAATATTGATCATTCTCAAGGTTCTGTTTTAATGCCTTCTCAAAATTATCATGAACATAATCTATAATCGGATTTACCTTACATATATATATAAAAATATTTGTGTAAAATGGAATAACTGAACTTGTACAAATTTTATTTTATATACAAAACTATTCTAAATAATTAACCCACTGTTTTCAGTACTGTATAAATAAAGTTGGCATGGTATGTATTTTATAATATCAGCTTTTTATTACTCTTGGATCATTCTTGCTGAGCATTGTGAGAAAAGGGTTTAGTAGTTTAAAAGTGCCAATTATTTTATTAATGTAAATTTATAACATTTAAATATACAGAAAAGAAATTTTATAGTATAAATATAGCATGTGCCTTTCTCAGTTTTAAACCCTTTTTTAAAATTTTACTACTTATGATAAATGTTCATTTATCAAGATGAGAAGAAAGGTATTTTTATAGAAAACTAACAGTTGTATTTTTCTAAATATAAGCCATGTGAAGAAAAACAATCTTTTTTTTTTTTTTTTTTTTTCTTGATGGATGTTGTTGATATTAAATATAGTTTCTTTGTAATAAAATTTCTTATGTTTACTGTCAATGAAATAATAATTTTAGTTATTTGTTATTTTTATTATTGTTGTTATATAGATACTTTATGCAATTGACTATTTTTTAATTAAAAATTTAGAGAAATGTTCCTTAAGGTACTAAACTTGATTGTAATTAATAAGTAAATGAATGCATTCGAGATGTATGAAAATATAAGAGCATATATTTTTTATGCATATGTGAATGTATGAGTGTGTGTTTTATATCAGTCACATACATTTTTAAAATTGAAAATGCCTGTGATTAGGTAATTTAACTGTGTAAAATGTGATATCTTTTTGTGCATCAAAGATGTGTACAATATTTTTTACTTGCTACAGCTTTATGAATCTAAATGTGATTATGTAGATAAATGTTTTTTTATTTGTAAATGTAAGAAAATCTAAATTTTCAGTTGGTGAATTAAGTTTTTTTTTTTTTTTTTTTTTTTTCGTATAGTAAGAATTATCAGTTTAAGATTAGTTATAATGTTCAAGATTGAAAATAAGTAGTATATGTGAATTCATTTAAATCTTATGTAAGCAGAATGCAATTTCTTGGGGATTTTTCAGATGATGTAATTATTGTAATTCTTTTGTAAATAACTTTCAATCACATAATTATCATTAGTTGGGATATATAGGTATCATTATTCTCATCATGGAGAAATTGATGTTTTCAATAAAAGAGTAATAATTGCTTTAATAAATGTACATTTTGATATTTAAATTAAGATTTTCATATAATTTTTGTAGAACACATATAACTGAATGTTTATATATATATATTTTTTTATCATGTTTTTTTAAAATAACTTGAATGTTTCTCATGTATTGCATTTAAATTTGTGTTTTTCCTTGTATTAAATTTGTTTCTAAAGAATAGCTCTGTTGAAAATTAAATTACACAGATTTTAAAGTTAAATTACAATTTTCCTTGTGCAATTATTTTCAAATATATTTATATAAAGGGGAAAAAAGACAATGAATTTATGTTTCAGTTTTATAATTAATATAGAAAATTACCATTTTTCAGTTATTTAGTAAATTATTTTCATTTTTCATTTTTGTACAAAAACAACTAAATCAAATAATAAAGTATTTTTGACTTTGTATGTAGAGTATTTATATTTCTTACTTAGCGAATTGAGAAAACATTAGATCTACAGTGTCATTTAATTAATTCTAAATATTTTGAATATATATATTGTGCTCTTTTATGTCTGCCTTTCTTGGCATCATTCCTAGTGCTTCTGAATATTAATGATTCAACTAATTGAGCAAATTATCCTCACAAGTAAAGATAAAAGTTTTGAAAAATACTAAACTGCTTATATACTTATTTCCTTTAATCTGAAATAATTAAAACATTATTATATAAAATCACTTTATAAGATTGATTCGGGAAAAAATTCTCATAATTGAATTGAATTACATCTGAAATATATTTCTCATTCAGATAATTTTTAAACATTATTAGCTGATAAGTATAACTTTTGAAGTTCTTTTCTATTAAATAGTATTAATTTAACATATGAAAAATTAAATTTTTTAGTAATTGAGTTATATAATACAGAATTTTTTACATATATTATTGCCATATATTTTCAAAATGCTCCAACAAAACCAAATATTAGTAAATATGAAATTCATACAAATAATTTTTTGTTAAAGAAAAATGCAAAAGAATATTGCAGAATTAAACATTTTTCTATTTGAATTTTAATAGAATTCTTACATTTTATTTGATCTTGCAACAATTTATTTAAAATCTATAAATTAAGATATTTATGTTTAAGCAATTATTACTGGAAAAGCACAGCATAAACCTTATTAATGATTATTACAATGTTATATTCTGTATTACATTGGTCAAAAATATGAGTTACACTTGTATTTCAAAACATTTTTGCTATTACACTCATAAATTAAGGATAATTCATAATCACACAGAAATTGAACTCTAAAATAAAAATTTCACCTGTAGAATTATCACACACATGTTGAAGAAGAATATGCAAATTACAGGAAACCACCAGATGGCGCGGATAGTACGTCACAATGACGAGAGTGTAAAAGAGGGATATATAAGGAATGGTGGCGAAGAAGTAAAATTGTTCACAAGCGCTTTAAAAGCCTTTCAGTGCAATAACCCCATAGTTATGGCACAAAGGAAGCATTTGGATGATTTTTTACGTGGTAGATTTATCGGACGACTGGAATGTGGACGTACCCAGCTGGAAGTATCCGAAGAACTTGGAATCGCCCAGAGTGTCATCTCCAGGCTTTGGCAACGATTCCAAGATGATGGTAATGTGAGTAGATGTTACAGCACAGGTCGCCCCCGAGTTACAACGCCGAATGAGGACCGGTATTTAGCAGTTACTGCCAAAAGAAACAGACGGAGCACAGCATCAGACCTGTCTCGTCAGCTCTCTTCAGCTACCGGTACGACAGTTTCAAGGCAGACCGTGTACAGACGCTTAGGGCACATTGATCTATATGCTCGTAGGCCTGTCAGATGTGTTCCACTTACCGCAACTCACTGTCGCCTGCGATTAACCTGGAGTAGAGAGCATGCGTTGTGGACACCGCAACAGTGGTTTTGTGTGATGTTTTCCGACGAGTCCAGGTTTAGTTTGCAGTCAGATTCTCGCCGGACTTTCATATGGAGAGCGCCAGGTACCCGTTACCACCAAAAGAACACCATTGAACGACACCGTTACGGTGGTGCAGGATGGCTCGTTTGGGGAGGAATTATTCTTGGTTCCAGAACTGACCTGCATGTTCAGAGTGTAACGATGACAGGCCATATCTATCGGGATGTCATTCTGGAACAACATGTACGTTTGTTTCGGGGCACCATGGGTGCTGAATTTCTGTTTATGAATGACAACGCCCGTCCTCACCGTGCAAGCATTGTAGACGAATACCTTCAATTGGAGGATATCACCCGTTTGGATTGGCCAGCATACGCACCGGACTTGAATCCAATAGAGCATGTGTGGGATATGCTTGGCCGACGAATTGCAGCCCGTCCCCGCTGTCAAACGGAACTTCGGAGGGCATTGCTTGATGAGTGGTGTAATATTCCCCAAGATCAGATTGATAATTTGATACTCAGCATGCCTAGGCATTGTAAGGCCTGTATTGCATCGTCCGGGAGACATATTCCATATTAACCATCATACTAACCATATTATACTGTTTTTTGTAAATAGGTTCTTTTTTGAAATTTGCTCCAGGGAGTAAAAATCGCAATTTTATTAATTATGTCAAACATTTAGCATCTTTTTTGCTCTTGCCTTTGCCTTTTGTTTAATAAATAGACTTTACAAATAACAACAAGTTTAGTCAAACTATTATTTCGGGTGTTTCAGATTATTGTAACTAAGTAAAATTGTACACTTATTACATTACCGTCACCAAATTGTCTTGAAATAGAAGTAGCAAAGAATATTAATTAAAATTTTTTAATGCAAATTAAAAAATTTACAATATTCACGTTATTGTTATACAAGAAAACTTAGTCCATCACATTATTAAAACTTTACGCTGTTGATGTTAAAAAAAAACTTTTAGAAAAACATGAGCTTATTCAAAAACAAGAGAATAGTAAAAAAAGGCCTATTTACATTTGATTTGTAACCTTTCTTATCTTAAATTTTTTTACATTTCATTTATTGATTTTCAATAAAAAAAATTGTTGCTGAGTCTTCAAAATGATTATTAAATGTCTATGCACCATTTTCTGCACGAAGACAGTATTGATTAATTTTTCATTACGACTTAAACTTTACAAATAGCTGGGGACAAAAACATTGTCAAAAAACAAATAGGAGTTTAGTGATGAAATAAATATCATACAGAATATTTCTAAATAGCATTAAATTTTGAAAAAAAAATTAACAAATGTAATTGAAAAATATTCATTTAAAATCAAAAATAGCATATAAATATAAAACTAAAGGATCGCGATTTATATGAAAATCAAATTTACTGGTACTATTGGAAAAAAACAAAACAATATAACTCTATGAGATATTACGATATAAAGGCGTAACTATATCACTACAAATTATTGTACTCCTAATTTACGAATTGCAGAGGGTTTCCGCGCATTTTTGTAATGATTTCGAATATATATATAAACAAAAATAGCTTTATTTTGCAACATGTTCAGTATGATAGTCCTTTGTTAAACTATCATATTACATCTTAATTTTCAAGATAAAAGACCTTTTCTTAAAATGTCAAGGTCGATTTTATTTCACTCCTCAATAATCTTCCCTAGTCCATCCAATGTTTCGGGACACTGCTTATACAAAGGTTTTAAAAGCCCATATGCGCAGTAATCCATAATAGACACGTTGGGAGACTTGGGTGGTATGCATTTAAATGGAATACCTAGGCATTTTTACCGGTTTCATTTTTTTTTCTTTCTAATGCAGCTGGCAAGCACTTCGACAGTTGTATTTGATGCCTTAAGGCTCGTTCCCACCGAGGCGAGAGACGTGAAGATTCAAGAGGCAAGCGACAAAATTTTTTCGACCCCTTCACAGCGAAACGTCAGAAATAGCATTACGCCTAGTGAAAAACCGCTTCGAGTTGAAAGTTGGGCAACTCCAAGCGGCGGACTGCAAACCGGTTTCAGGCAACCGCGGTGAGGCTGGTGATTGGTCAAATTTTTTCGCTTGCATCTTCTCGCCTTGGTGACCACGAGCCTTTAAAGGCAAGCGCTGCACTGCTGTTACTCACTTAGCGCTACCCAGGAGGTGCGTGTAGCTTGAAGATAAGCTACGGACGCTGAGTAACAATACCCCCGCAACGCTCTACCATCATGTTAGGCCGGGACCTACGGTTTAAAGTGGATTCCGAACCACTACACACATCCATGGCACCACCGGGACTCGAACCCGAAATATGGGGTACCGAACACCAAAGTGCTAGCCACTTAGAAATTCAAGCCCCTTTTTTTCCAAATATAGAGCTGTAGATTTAGAAGTATGACTGGAAGCCTTATTCTGATTAAACACAGGAGATTGATTAGGTAAAGTGATGGAATGTTTTCTTTGAAAGTACCATATTTTTGATAGTAATCAGAGTTATTTTTATATTTTTTTTTCTACTTTCATTATTTTAAATTGTCCGTTATAAGCGAATCTAGTAATAATCTAGTTTTTTTCTAATTATCTTGAAATATCTAATATACAAAATTATAATATCTTATCAGATATAATTTTGCTCACAGTTTCTCTAGAGATGAATAAATATTTTTTGTGTGTGGGGGGCGAAGGGAGGTCGTATTGCCTTTTAAAACATATGTAACTTTAGATATATTAAGAGGCGTACGTAACTTTGTTGAGTATGCATTTTTTACCTGTTTTTCGCAGTCAATTGTAAATGTTTCTTTACCTTTTCATTATTTTTGTTATTTATTTTATGCATATAAATATTAAAATCAGGCTTTTCACATCTTTTTCTTTTTTTTTAATAATCGAATAAAAGTATTTCTCTTCGTAAAGAGCAAAAATATAGCCTTCGATATATAATTGGTTTTTCAGCGACATATTAAAGCAAAGAATAATTTTAATGATGCAGATGATAATTAAATCCTATTCCGAACTGATGCCATTCATTTTTTTTTTATTCATTTAAATTTAATTCCTGAAGAAAGCTAAAATCGTACAAAAATATCTGAACAACCTCTGCATAAAGTTGCTGTGAAAAAAGTATGAAAACATCGAATTCTGATTCATTTTACACAGATGGGGTTTTCACATGATTTTAATCAATGTTTGTAAAATTATATGGTTTGCTATATGATTATGCATGTACAATACGGAAATTATATGTTTATGGACCAACTATTTTGTTCAATATAGTAAAAATGTTCAATGTCAACTTTGTTGAAATTTCGATTACGATCCTTTGTTTTAGAGGTATCATATAATCAAGTATTTTTATGGAATTCCTCGGCGCCAAGTTAATTGATGGTTTCTAAGACGACATCCCTCTAGAAGTCGCATTTTGAAAAGCAATGGGCAGAGGAGCAGGATAACGAAGAGGAGCTGTAAAACCAGTTCTAGGATGTTCGCGCTCAGTATACTAATTCTTTATAACCCCGGACACTTACTGAAAGAGAAAGTCTTTCAGTCAAGGTTGGATGACGGAAGCTTAGCGGTTGTCTTGTAAGTTCTTTGATTCTCGCGTGGGTTCGCAAAAAGGAAACAAACCTTAAAGCGGAACGAGCATCTCAGTTCGCCTAGTATTTCTTTCTTTATTCAGTTACTTCTTTCTCAGTTTGGGATAAATGACAGTACTCTTTGTTTTGCAGCAGATTGATCTTGGAAACTCGTGTGTGTCGAACAATTGTATACAGTGTTCCAATTAATCGTGATTTACTGTTAGATAAAATATTTTCTAGTGTTCTTTTCAGAGATTCGGCATTTTCAGAATTCGAACAATATTTTTGGAGAAAATAGTGAAATGAGTAATTCAAAAGAAGCTGGTTGAACCTCCAAAATAAAAGATTCAGTTAATCAATTTTGGATAATGTGCGGAAATGCCAAGTAACTAAGAGAAACTGTTTTAATTCTTTATATATTTTCTTTAATCTAAAAGAAAATATAGGACTTTTGCAAGAATGAAATTGGAGTTAGTTTTAGCATTTTTGTGGTCGATGGTCCTTTTGACATGTACCAAAGAGGTACCACTAGGTAAGTTAAGCAGTTTTAAGAAATATTTTTGACACTTTGAAAATAAAATTAATTGTTATAAATAAAGTTCAGTATTATATTTAAATTTCAATTTGAATTTTTTTCATTTTCAAAACTTAATTTTAGTTCTAATATAGCACTGAATTTAAATATTTAATATGAGCAGTTAAAATTTTTAAATGCAAATTGTATTTATATCCTTCAGAATAATTTTAGTTTTATTTGTCATGAATATATTGGTGCAATTCATTTATTTGTCATTATATTGGTGCATTCACTGGCAAATGAGAATCCTATGAAGGAAAATTTATTAACAGTTATTTGCCTCAATTTATTGATAATTTCTTTTATTAGAGAATTGATTATTTTATACTATTTAAATAGTTATTTTTATACAATTTTTATAAAATATGCGTTTTTTAATATTAATTTCCATAAAAAAAGGACATTTTGATAATTTTTTTAAAAACATTTTTGCTATCGTTTTATATATTTAAATGATAGACACAAGTAACGGAATAATACCTTTCTGTAATTTTAGGTAAAAAAGTAAGTTAAGTCCTTCAAATAGATTTTCGTTACACTCAAAAAAAGCAAATATGCGATTGAATTTTATTATAATAAAGTAAGAATAAAAGTTTTTGAAATCGAAAAAAAATAAATGTAACATAACTAGTTTTTACTACTAAGAACGCAAGAACTGAAATATTTTACAAAATTTCTAACTAAAAGTAGATTCAACTTAAGTAATTCTTTTATATTTATAGGTTTACCTCGTTAAATTTGTGTTTTTTTTTTTTTTTTTTTTTTTTTTTTGAATTAAATAGTTAATAAAAAAAAACACCTCTCCTTAGATTATCACATGTTTTTACAATTTTCCTTTTAATTTACGGTTCTACATTAAAGGCATAGTTCAATTAAAATTCCGAGATAAATTTCTCCTTAAAAATGGCATTTTGACAGATTGGCCAAAATTTCAAATCTTTCTTTCATGAAATTAAATATGATAAATAATTATTGTATTTGTAATTAAAAAGAAAGGAAGAAAAAGATTATTTACAAACAATGGCGATTGTTGTTGACAACCACAGAATTACTAAAATAAATTCTGTGGTTTTCGAAACATAATTTTCTATTTTATTTCTCTTATTTGATTAAACTAATTAGTATTATTTATTTGACAGTATAAGTCTTTCTTATTAAAATTTTTATAACTTATCGCAATCCAATCAAAAGAATTCACTAATTAAAATTTTAAAAATATTTTTAAAAACATAAGAAAATTCCATTTAATTAAACACAAATTTATGATGCAATTTTCTTTTATAAATTATTTTTTATGCTTTGTCTTTACAAAGTTTAAAATTAAAAAAAAATTATTCGTAATTTAAATTTCACTGTTAGTTTAAATTTATTATTTATCAATGGAAAAAAGTGCATTTTGATTGCATATTAATACAAGTAACAGAATTTTCACTTTTAGAAATTAATATTCTATTTTTACTAATCTAGTACGATAATGAAAATAGTGTTTAAAAATTATTTTTGAATGCTGTCATTTTTAAAAGAAGTCAATTTATCTTTGTTCATATAAGATATTTTTACTCGTTTGAAAATTTTAAAATATATTTTTGTAACAAGCTTTTTTTAAAACTTTCTTGTAATAGTAAGGCTTAATATTACATTATTTTATTATTAAATGCAGCTTAATTTATATACACATATTCCATATAAACTTGTTTTGTATTGAATATATTTAATCTGTTTGTTGTTTTTATTGAAAGCTTATGATTATTTATATTTAACAAAATTAGATTCAATTGCGAATTAATTGCATAGGGCATAAACATCGACAGAAAGCAGGATAGAATCTTTCATGAGATGGAACTAAGGTGATATTTAAAATATATTTTCCTAGAAACAAGACCGGTCCTGATACTTCCCCACTTTTAGCTAGAGCTTGTAGTCTCAAAATGTACTTTTTAAAGACCTGTACTATAAGCTTCGAATTAACTTTGTTTCAGAGGACATTTATAATAAATATAATTATTTGAAAATGCTATTAAAAATCTAATTTAAAATATAAATTGTTAATAATTCATATATTATAAAAAAAATTAATTGCTGCATAAAATTTCTTTAATTAATCACTTGTTAAATACATTAAAGGAATGCGGATTAGAAAAAAAAAATACAAGAAGTGTACTATCTTTCAAGCACAGAACGTTCAGGTTTTTTTTTCTATATATTATACATGTTATTTGCAATAATTTTTTTTAAAATTGATTTTGTAAATACAATGTGTACGTGTATATATATATATATATATATATATATATATATATATATATATAAAATCACACACACACATATATTGTATTTACAAAATCAATTTAAAAAGTATGCAAAACTAAAATATTTTTTGCCTGCTTTTTAAAATCTATTTTAGCATTAAATATTGTATCGTGTAAAAACATTTACTCTACATTTATTTAAATACTTCCCGTACCATTTAAGTAAAATTTGCCAACAATTGATTAATATTTCTGTACATTGGTTATTATCCTTTGCACATAGATTATTATTTTTAATTTAAATAATTGTCATCTATCTAAACTTTTGCTTCTCAAAATATTAGCACACACAACTTTTATTCCTCTGATTGTCTTAAAGACACGTTTTGGTTGTTTAAGAGCAAATTTTAGATAGCAAATATTAGTAGTATAGATGCATTTTAATTATAACATATACTTTGAAATATACTGAATAAACCCCTTTTTAAAATTTTCAAAACTACGGGAAAAATTTAACTGAACAGCGTGAAGTAACATCCACTTATTGATCCTCATCATCCGTGTCCACACATTACTATTTGTAATTTTTAAAAAAAGTGTCATGCAATTAAGATTCAGAATCGTTATTGTTGTTTACGAAAATGTGAACTTTCCAATACGCAACATTGTTATCGTGATTATTCAACATTGTCCATACTCATGAAAACTAATTTAATGTGATTTCTCAATAGCAACCGGATAAAAACACGCTTTGATGGGTCAACGTCCGAAAAAATACTAGTAACTTGAACTGTTATTTCCTATTCATTGTGAGGCATGACAATCGAAATCTATCTCTGCATTGAATAATTGAGATATAAATTTACATATTCATGCCCAAGTGAAGTTATAAAAACAAGTCTCTAGATGCTGTAAGGTTTCGACGTAAAGTAATAAGAATCATTCTTATAATTGAAGCATATATATCATTCACATACAGCACACCACACACACATTATATATATATATGTGTGTGTGTGTGTGTGTGTGTGTGTGTGTGTGTGTGTGTGTGTGTGTGTGTGTGTGTGTGTATTTATTTGTAATACGGACTATATATTTATTTAGAAAAAAGAATATAATGTTAATGATACATGATCCAACATACAATCCAATTTGTGCATTCTAAAAAAAAAAATTCATCAAAAATTCAGATTTTCAAATATTTTTGTAATAAAATAATCAAATGTAAGAATTAAATACAGATAATATATATACATTTCTACCTTTTACGTTCATATAGTTTTAGATATATTATGATAAATTCTTTTACTTTTATTTTCAAGACTACCTTCTTATAGAATATTTATGTCGTGTAATACTTACTCGTTGAATAATGTAAACATTTATCGTAAAATTGTCCTGAAGGGGAAAAAGTAAGTTTTAAATAAGTATTCTTTCTTGTAATCTGTCGTTGAATTTCAAATTCTTAATAAAACGTGACATAATTTTTAAAGCACAATGGCAAAACATTATATTTTCGTTCCAATTTTCTTACGTATGCATATTATTAAATGTCGCTTTAATTATGGATACAATTTTAAGAAAATTGTGAAAAATAATTCTAAGCAGTAAAGGATAAGGATTTTATGACACCACTATTCATTCATCGTTCATAAACACATGAATCTCTTCTTATGCGAATTACTTTCACTCAAATTAGTGAATTGGGATATCAAAAAAAAAATTTTTTTTCTCAATTTATTGTGAGAATTTTGTGGAAATAGGTTTTTCCAAGAAATAATAAATGGTAAACGATACGTAATTTTCAAACTTTAATTTTATAAACTGAAGATTTTGATTCTTCCAAATTACTTGAATATTTTTTCGTGTAATTGTTAGGACGAAATCTATCGTGCAAAATGAATTTTATGTTTATATTAGGTTAGAATTACTTTCTCATTATCAATCTTAAGAGTTCTCATCTTGGATGCGAAGTGAGTTTGTATCATGCTATTTCAAATTAAATTCGGAAGAGAAAGATGACGATAAAACATATTTGGTTAAAGTTGTGTTTATTTATTTGCTAAGCAAGCACATGCAGTGTTATTTTCGATTGCAGTGTATTTAAAAAAAAAAAGGGGGGGGGAGCATTCCTAGAATAGTTGAATGATAGAATGTGCATATTTGTTTGTAAAAGCATGCATAGTTTGCAAATCAATAATTTTGCACAATTAGGGAAGGCCTCTAAAAAGAAGCATAGATGGGTCGAAGAAGATACGCGACATTTTTTTTTTACAGATTAAAAGTTGTTTTAAATAAATGCAATCTTACTAAAAAATAAAATGGAAGAACTTATGGATGAATACAAACTTTAATTCTTATGAATTTCAAAATTACTTTCTATTTAGTAAGAAATTATCGATTTTAAATTTAAAACCATTAAATATTCTTATTATAACAGCTTATCTAGGATAAAATTGCTTTTACATAATTTGAACTATCATATACAAGTAAAAATCAAGTATTTCTTAATCTTTTCTGATCATTCTGGTAAAAAGTTTTTAAGCAGAGTCATGTCATAGCAGAGCAATGTCACTTATCTATTTCTTAAGTCATTTAATAGATAACTTATGGCATTTAAATACTTTATTATTTTTGTCAGAAGAAATTAATTATTTAATATTTAACATTTCATGTAAATACTTATAACGATTGATTTCAACTATTAACAATTGTTTTGCAAGTAAAGATTCTCAAAATTCTCTAACTTAAAAAGCCCTGCCATTTATATATTGTTAATACAAAATAAAGTCAATAAAATATTAATGGTTGAAAAGGATTTGGTGATGTCACATTAATTCTTATTGATAAAATGGCAAGCAAAGGTGAAAAATCTGAGAACCCTAATTTAGCACTTCATTCAAACTTTCTCTCACAAATATATCTATTATTATGTAAGTGCAAACTGTTGTTTAAAGTTTGACAAATTCAAAATTTTGCAAAGCCCTACTTTAAAACGACATTCGAGTGATAAAGTAACACCATCAGTTTGTACTATTTAAAATTTCTTTTCTATAGAATTATATTTTTATAATACATTACATTATTAACATTATTATTATTTTATTATTTTACATTATTAACATTATTAACATTATTATTTTACATTATTACATTATTATTACATTATATCATTATTACATTATTATGCATTATTATCTTATACATTATTAAAATTTAAAACAAAAGGATTATTTTTAAAATCCCGCACGTGTTCAGTTCTTAAAATAACATTATGAAAAGATTACAAATGCTAGAGAAATTCTCTGTTATCTTAATATGCAAGTTATCGTTAAATTTCTCCTCGACCTTCTCAAATACAAAAATTGCCTACTCTTAAACCTTTTTTTTTTTTTTTTCCTTCCCCTTTCTATTTTTCTTTTACTAAAAACTTTATGAAGGACGAAGTTACTGCTTCTTCCTCGTTTAGGGAGAAAAAAAAATTGAATTAGCAATATCAATACAATTTCACAAGTTCATCCAACAGGTAGAAAATGTAGGAGGAACTTGTAATACGCAGACTATCTCTCGTCACAACCATGCCCACGTACAATACTTAATAACAAATCAAACTTTTGCGGAAAAGCCTACCAAAGAGTTCCCTACCAAACGCCATGTTCTGTATTGGTGTATTATGAGAAATAACCATACAATTCATTTTTTTAAGTTTTATCTTCATTAATTAGCCTGTTAATTCTACTAGTACAGAAATAGTGGAATTTAGGATGCGCGATTTTCTTTTTCTTGATTTACAAAATGGTTAAATAGCTGACTAATGTTACAATTAAAAAAGAAGAAACTCAAGTACGCTGGGGTATACGTAGTAACTAAGAAAAAACACGACTTAAAGTGTTTCAGCAAGAAAACTGGTTTAGGCACATCTCACATTCCATCATTTCGGCAGGTTTGATTAAAACAAGAGTAGTAAAACATATTCCTTCGCGTTTATTCTTCCGCTTCAAACAGCCCCGGGCGTTTTTTGTTGAATATTCTATCCCCGTAGCTTCTACTATAGGAAAAAACTCATTTTATCGAAATAGCAGTGATTTAATTGAAATTCCATCGCTCGAGAGTTATTTGCATTGGAAATGTTGCAGTTGCTTCACGTTTCATTACATGGGGATACATTTTCAAGGAAAAGAATATACAATAAACACAACCATAATACATTGAAAAAATTCACTGTAATTTAATTTCGCTTTTAATTTGTTTTACCATCAGATTTATTTGCTTTTCTCGAAAGGCATAATAAAAAAATTCTATGATATGTGTTTGAATTTGACAAATAAAGCATTTTTTAAGAGTATAAGGGTTGAAAATGCTTTCATTTAACTAAATGTGTTCATACGTACTGCTCTGTATTCCTTTTTGTAAATAATAACTACGTATCTTAATTTATAATTTTTAATTTTATAATAAACTGCTCATTTTACTACTGTATTGAAATACTTTTAAATAAGTAATATCTTAGAGATTCTTTAACTTTCAGATTTATCATTCAATATATAATATTTGTATAGTTACATTATATGAAACCTTTAAATTTATATCCATTATAAAAATTCAGGATTGTTTTCATCCTCCGGCTGCACATAACAAAAAGAGCACATTTCAATCCTTTTTTGAAATTACTTTAAACTTGTTTCTAATGTTGGGCATTTGTACTACTTGTGTGGTCTGTGAATCAACTAATTTCGCTTATAATTTCAAAATAAACAATACCACTTCGATGAATAAATGCTATTCTCTATCATGGTGGTCGAAAGAAGGAGTAATGCACCCGAGAGAGCTGCCAAGGGTAATTGCCCCGCATTTGCTTGTCGTAATGGAGAAGATATTGCTGAATCAATTAATGTTTCATAACAGTTATTATAGATCACTCTCCCAATGGGTATCAAATCCTCGTCCCCTTGTATTCCAATTAGAGCACTCTCTCACTGGATCACAAATGAAACTTCCTCAAATTATGTTATGTTTACAAGAAACAATGTTTACATTTTTCGCCATTTTCAGTTGTTGTTATTTGATTAATTTATTATAGCGATAATAAACTAAAATATTTGATTTAATATCACACATAATACATTATCAGTGTGTTTAGAAACTT
Source organism: Caerostris darwini (assembly GCA_021605075.1). Taxonomy (NCBI): domain Eukaryota; kingdom Metazoa; phylum Arthropoda; class Arachnida; order Araneae; family Araneidae; genus Caerostris; species Caerostris darwini. The sequence continues at coordinate 262,852 of BPLQ01010205.1, forward strand.
ATATCCTTTTTCGATAATTTTTTGATGCCAATAAATTAAGTATATACAACGGATATAAATATCACAACTTTTATATCCTCAACATTTGAAATAGTCGGTATCTATATTCTAATACTACAATAATTTATTTTTCATAAAAAGCTGTTCCAATGTTTCAGGTTTGATTACATCCCGAATTAACCAGATTATTAGGATGAAAATTAATTATATTCAGACTTAAAAAAGTAACCAATGTCAATTTAATTTAATTTTATTTCATACAAGAATGTCAATAATTATTTGAAAAGCGAAATAACAGATAACCTATACCCATATATGTAATTGAGAAGTAATGATGAAGCCTGATATGTAAATTTGTTAACTGTAGTAGAAATGAAGGACACAAGCTGCTGTATTCTTATTTATAATTTAAAAGACTGCAAATAAAATTTATAAATTATGATAATAACAGAAAAGAGTTTATTATGCTACACGAAATATGTATAGGAAATGAGATTATTTAAAAATATAGACTTCGTTCTAAAAGAATTTACAGAGATGTGTCATAATGAATTCGATTGAAACTACGAAATAAGAAACATAACAAAACTCACTATGCAAAGGTCTCTAAATCTTCAAATGCCCTGAAGAGTTCAACAAGTTCATGGAAGGAAAATTGAATTTTTACTAAGGCAATGTCACTGAACAATGATAAATCAACCAGCAGTTTCACATATAAATATTTAGGATAAGACATAAACAACTTTATTTCCGAACCTGTTCTTAGAGAACTGTTTATTAACATTTGTGTATTGAATTTCACCAAGAGGACACCATTGTGTATGAGACAGCAGTCGCCGAAGTGGTCGATATAACATTGTTAGGGGCCGATTCAGAATCGGATTGGGAGTCGATAGAAAAATGTAAGACATCATTATATTTAATTTGGTTAATTTGAATTACATCCATTCTGAATAACAATTCATTTAAAAGTGAACGGGGGAATAGTGACATTAGTAAGATCTGTAAGATAGAGCAAGATCATGAAAATAATTATTGAGGCCAATCAAGTAAACCAAAATACTATACGTACTATATAATACTTTCAATAAATACTGCTATTATAGAATAAATAATATAAAAACTCACACAAGGATCTTGTTTGTTTGTCCTACTATAATTACGTAATTGTAAAATAGAGGGGATAAAAAAATACTCTTGAAAGGATCGACGGTGAAAAAATGACGGTCTCTATGTAAGAAATGTCCCATCAAATGCACTATAAATATTTTGCTGGGATGAGTTTGTTGAGATATTTATTTAAACAAAAAATTTAGTTCTTAAGATGAAATTATATTTTATCAGGGTGAGTGTTTTAATATTATTTACTTCTTAAACTACTGTGTATTTTGTTCCTCGGTGATTATCTGTTTAATATTGTTATTTTTTTTATAAATACGATATAAATATTACTAATTCTGTATTGTACATTCTTGATGCACATCGAAGAAGGAAAGATGGTAAAAATTACACCTGAATGTTTGTTAATATTGATAATGTTATGCATGCTCAATCTGTAGAATTCTTATAATAAAGGTAGAATTCTTGTTCTTCCTTTGTACTCCTAAAGCTCGTTGATTTTCAAATATACCAAAGATTTCTAGACACTGAAAATGAAATAACTAGACTACAAAACCCATTTAAAACCATTTTTTGATGGTTCTGCCATTAAAAAAATTGAGAGCAAAATGCTTTTTATGAAATTATCACAAAAAAATAGTGCTCTAAAATTATATTATATTAATAAAAAATTTATACTAATACTACATATCGTAGAACATGCAAAATTCGATTAAATATTTAAGTAGATAATTTTTAGTTAATGGTATCCATTATATAAAAAATCTTAATTCTATAAAGATTTATATATAATTTATTTGACCAAATCTAATAATAGGACATAAAAACAAAATATATTTTTTTAGAGCACATAGACAATTTAGTTTTTAACGGATGTACAATGAAACATATTACAATATATTTTTTGCTCAGCATGTTCTTTATTCTGTCTAAAAATTTGAATATGAGCATACTTTTTAAAAATCTCAGAAACATTAATAGAAAATAACCTCTATCTCGTGAGTATTATTTGGAAAAATATACAAGATATACATTTTGAAGGTAAACTGAATAAATCCTTTATAAATACATCTTATATTCAAATTTGGTACAATTTCAATTAGATGAGGATATCTATTTTGTATTCGTATTAAAAATCATATTGTAATTGCAATAATTTCATGCTAAAATAAATTGCATAACTCTTAATATTTTCAGCAGGTTATCTTTAAAAGTTGAAAAAAATAAAATTGAATTATTTTTCATTTTTATATTATCGGAAAGAAGTCGAATCATTTTAAAATCTGTTGGATAACTTGACACCTTCTAAAATACAGATAGTTAAAAATAATAAAAAAAAAAATTTCCCCCGTTTTATTCAAATGAAACCTATTACAGGCTGCTGTGCATAGTTCGTACATTTTTAAAATAGAATATAATAAAGTGTTCTTATTTGTTCAGCACTTTTAAAGTAAAAGAGAAATTACCTCTTTTTGATTTCCTACTTTTTCAAAAGTTTATTTTCTTTTTCGTTGAAGAATATTAGTTCATTTATTTATGGCGTTTATTTTACGGGATTCAATATATATAAAAATTCAACTCTTTTCGTCTTATCAAAATGATTTCAACATTTATAAATTGTTCAGCTATTTCATTAATTTCACAAGTCGTGTAAAATTTATACTTCATTTTTTGTTTTAATAAATAACACATACTTGTTTCGGAGCATTAAAGTTATAAAAAATTATGCATGCAGATAATGTTTTTGTATACTTTCGAACCATGCGTTACCTAAGTACATAAACCAAAGCGTTCACGTGTGCTTCCGTTCCTGATGTCCAAGAGCAAGTTGCCCAAAGCAAGCCTTTTCTAGATCATAATTTTATTACATACTTTTATATGATTTCATATTCTAAATTTCATTGAAGAAAATTTACTTAAATTTTTGTCTTTCTTACATTTTTTAATTCTATGAAATTAAAAAAAAAATATTAAAAAAAAAAATCTAATTCTGGTGAAAATATCGTTTTTCACTCTTCAATCATTTAACCCAGTTTAAACTTGCATTCTGCGGAACCCTATATGATTCCATATAATCTTCCCAAGAGTACCACCAATTGTTGTTTACGTTACTTTGTTATTAAATAACATTATGCATCGTATTTCATAAATTAAATACATAATATTAAAGAATTATATCAAAAATGTATGCAATTAAATAATTTGTTTTTTAAGACTGCATGAATCAGAATAATTCAAGGAATCTATCGAAAAATCATAAAACTCTGGAATAAACTGAGTGTTGAATATGAAATGTGTTTAGAAATAGCTTCTATAAAATAAGATTTTAAGTTATAAGATTAAAAAAAATCAAACTCATTCCCATCATTTACATTAAAAGTTAAAATAATCATCATATGCATTTAATTTGATTTGCAATGGTTGAATTATCGTTTATATTCATTTAATTAAAAAATATTAAAATGAAAAAATTTCATGAGCACCCTAAATTTTTGTGAATACTTGATTTTATCTTTCTTTGAGGAGATCAAGTTTCACTTAATATTTTAATACACAAAGATTTCTTGAATTTAAAGTATTTGAAGACTGTTGATTTAGGCCATGTTTCACTGGTGAAAATTTTGATTTTCACTTAGAAACGAATATCGTAAAGGTCACCTAGCACAAAGTGATCAACTTCAAAAAAAAAATTGTCTTTTAAGTATCAAAATAGTGTAGCAAAAAAATAAATAAACAGGTAATGTTGTGTTAAACTAGATATCACTGCCACTCTTGTCACCGCTAAATAACACTTCACTCTAGTAATCCTGGATTTTTCGAGTGGCAAATTTCCACAAGTTGTTTTGAAATCGCTGAAGCGTTTCGTTTTCTTTGAAAATTTGGTTTAGAAGTGGAAAAAATAGGGAAAAAAAAAAAACTCTTAACAGAAGTAATTTTTTTCCAGATTTCCTGCGATTAGTCTACCGTATTCGATACCAACCAAAAATCACCTAAAAGCACGTATAGAATATATTGTAATGACTCTTTAAAAAAAATGTCACAGAAAAAGGCCAAAGCTGTTTGTTGTGTTACTAGTATAGTGAATTTTCTTCTTTAGCTATGACAATATAGAACTGAATTTGCCTCTGATATGTTGTGTTGTGTTACTATTTTTCATTGGGTCTTTTGTTTTTATTGAGTGTTTGTTCTTTTTGCCTTTCATTGGGTGTTTTCTCTGTCTTGTAAAAGATAAACAAATTAATGCTGATATTATATAATAAGTGTGTGTTCAAAAAATAACCAGGTAACTTTATAAATTTATTTATCATTGAAATCAGTTGAATTAATCTGATATTTCGCATCCTATTTTTGAATTGAAATAAATTTCGAAATATTCGTTTTGTTTGATTTTTATGCAAAAAATAAATTTTATTTGGAATTAAAAAAAATGCATACTCTAAACTGATGTTTATAAACTTTAAATGCAGGATATTATTCAAAATGCATGACATTACTCATTTGAAATTGTTTAATTTATTACATTCATTCATTCATTCATATTATACATTTTATTATGAGCCTGAACGGTGATGTAGAAATAATATTGAAATAATTATTGTTTAAAAATTTTATTATTTTCTGATCCTAACCAAATAGGTTTTTTTGCGCAATTTCATATATATGCCTACAGGCTGAAGTCATAGTTAATCCTATATTGATAATCCCAAATATATTAATAAATGTTAAATGAAAATACTGCGACGATTTTAACTTATTTAAGGAGAAGTAATATCTGATGATTATTTAGTTATTTTCTCGTATATTTCATATGTGTGTAATAATTTATAATTTCAAGATTTTTTTCAAATGCGTATAAATGCATATAATATTATTATATCACAACGTGCATAATTTTATCTGCCACTTCATTTAAATTGTTCTTAACATCAGGATAATGTTATTAGAAAAATTATATTAATACGAGTTTTAAGGTAAAAGTATAATTATTTTTTAAGAAGAATATTTTAATTATCTGTGCTTGAACAATCTCGTAATCTTATTTTAATAATTTATATATTTCTATACACTTAGGTTATATATTAAATGAGTTATAAGACTATTTAACATCATTTAAGCCGCTTTTCAATTTCTTCTATTAGCTCACACTCTCCCTATATATATCTTGTTCAAATTTTCAATTGTTAATAAAATACTTTTTATTCATCCACTCAAGTTCAAATACACTTTTTTTTTTTTAACTTTTAGTGGATGACACTTGATGTTAATGCAGTTTTTTCAAAAATTAATTCAGTAATTAAATTTAATTAATTTAGGTTTTTTTTAGATTTAAGTTGCATATATCTACCAATAGATGGCGCCAGATAAACTTAAAAAAATGAATGAAAATTATTTATAAAGAACTTTCTGCAATATAGTGAGAAAAAAAAGTAGGAATTGACTTAAAATTTTTTTTTTATATTACTTGTTGTATGGTTGGGTATGTGTTGTAAAGATTAAAACTGTTCAATAAAAAATAAATCCTTATTTTACATTGTTAAATATTGGCAAGGGCTACTACAGCAAATTTATATTATATCAGTTAAATTTGGACAGGAAAAATTTCTAATGATCTCCAATGGTTTTGAACTTAAATGATATTGTTTTCTGGTTATAATTATTATTCATAGTTGTTGAAAATAAATAATGTAATAATAAACTGAAGTTTTAGCAATTGATTTTATATTTTACAATTAGTGAATAATGAATTCACCCTATTATACTTACAGATGAACAGAACGAATCAAACAAGTCGGATACTACAACCGATTCCGCCGATATAGACTGGGATGCATTTAAGGATTCTCGTGATAGCACAAATGAGAATCCCAGCATAAAGGACAACACATCTGGTAGATGGAATCATTCCAGAATGCTGTTGAGATCCTCGACAACTCTAGATTACGATGAATGGTGGTTTTTCACCACAAGAAGACCAATATTATCACACAAAGATTATCCGGGGAAGCCTGGAGGTATGCATGATTAATAAGATTTTTAAAAATATATTACAAGGATGCATAAATTCGTAAAGAATAAGGGTTGTATAGAAATTAACCTTAGAGAATATATATTGTGAATTATTGGAGGACTATTACAAATCAATTAATTAATAAAAAACAAGAAAGTTATTTGCCAGATATTGTTTATTTCATCTACATTTGTCATATATAAATACAAAAATAGATATTATAGAGTAAATTAATATAATTTTATGCGTAACACTACATTGATTTTGAAACTATTTTAATGTTTGGTTCAGTTTGTATCATCATAGTCATCAGTGGCACAACAGCCCCTGGTGGGCCAAGGCAGTCTGCCTACTGACAGATTTAGAAACAGGGATGTTTTGTTTTTACGGTAGGATTGTCAGCCGTTGCCCACCGTTCTACAGTCATATTAGACCAGGACCTACGGTTTAAAGTAAATTCCGAACCACTATAAACAGCCATGGCACCGCCGGTATAGTACAGCAAAATTCATTTTAAGCTATTAGTCAAGAGGCATCTTATTTTTTTTATTTGTTATTCTTCTTGAATGGCGCAACAGTCCCATGTTTTTCATTTTAGGTGGCCGGAGGCCATCTGCCTACTGGCAGATTTCGAGACAGGAGATTTACTTTTTACGGGGTAGGGTTATCAGCCCTACGATCATATTAGACAGGGATTTTACAGTTTAAAGTGGATTCCGAACACATGACAAGCATCCATAGCACCGCCGGGACTTGAATCCGAAACCTGTGGCATCGAGCGCCAATCACTCGACCATCATTTGTCATTATACAGAAAAAAAAGTGTGTACACGTATTAAGTTCTTCAAAAAAGTTTTGTTCATCTTAATGCATCACCTAGTAGTATTTAACAATTGTTTTCATCGATACAACGATAGAAATTTAATAAAGTTCTAGATTAAATTTATTTCCTAGGCTCTCATTGTTTTAGATGTCGTTCAGTTAACTATACCGATTTCGATGCATTTTTCATTTTAGGGCAGAAACTATAAAAGAATTGCTAACAAATCTAAAATTATCTTTATTATCAAGTTACTAATCTTTTTGTCATGTATGGTCTTTGAAGTAACATGGAAATTTTCAGAACCTACTTTATTGTGTGATTAAATAATGTTTAATTTTGTGATTCGTTAAAATACCACATTATGAGGTGAACAACTAACAAATCAACGGAAGGCTATTTGCGCATCCTTGATCTAAAAGAATGCTAGGTAACGCATACAATACATATCTTATCCCTATTTATACTCAGATATACAAAATAACATTATTTAAAGATATTTAAATATTGATTATTTGGCCATTTAATTGTTTTATATTTTTTATTATTGTGCGAAAGATACTAAAATAATTCTTTCATCCACTTTCTAAATTTCATTAGTCAAACTAGAAACTGGATTCGTTAATAAAAGTTTTGATCATTCATAAATATTACATTAAGTAATGTGATGTATAATTTAAAACTAAATGGATTAAGAAATAATCCTGGCTAGAACCTTAAGATATAATAAAATTTATAAACTGGATGGAAGTAGTGTATGATTCCAAAATTTCAATGAGGCGTGATGGTTAACTGACTAGCTCTCGGGCCTTTGGTATTTCAGGTCCGAATTCTGACGGTGGCATGGATTTGTTTGTCAGAATCCACTTTAAACTGTCTGTCCCAGTCTAATTACCCAGAGTGTGCAAACAATGATCGTAGAGCGACAAACCAAATCAGAATTTCAACCTTCCTATCCCAACCTCTGGAACTCGAATAATTGTCAACAAATTCCTAACTTGTTCAATCACGAAAGACTCTACGAAGTCTTTACACTGTACTTAAAATTACTTTCATATTATGTTCATGTCCCAACCTGAATTCTCCTCTTTTCTAGTAGTGGCCTCCTGATAAGAAGGAAAATTTTAATATTTTTAAAAAAATTGATTGTTAGGTAAATTTTTCCTGTAAATAGCCCGTAAGCCCAACTAATATCCCAGAGGTAAAATGCGTAGCTAGTGTGCAGGAGGACTCTAGTTCATTCCACATTTTCAAATTATTATTCATCAATTATCTATTCTCATAAATTATGTACTATAAAGGTTATTTTTTAAGTAGTTTATTGAAGTCCTGTTTCCCTTCTATATTAGTGGCTACATGGAAAGAAATATCTCCAAGCTCTACTGAGAATCGGAAAAACCGAAATATAGCAAATCCAACTGCTGCAGGAGTATCAAGTCCGTCTTGGGCGCCGTCACCAGAATATCTTACGACATCTTACATCATAGTTGCTGTATTATTTTTCTTTTAGAATTTCTGCTTGATGAATCTGCGGAAATGTCTTCACATTTTTTTGTACAATATTTTTTTTTATAAGAAATGCTATTAGTTAGATTTTGGTGTTATTACGATATATTACGATAATTTATATTATATAAGTTATTTTATATAAGCATTATTATTTTAGTTTAATGTAAGTAAACTCAAACTTTTTTTCCTCTTATTTTATTTAACCCAGATATATTTACATCACTTTTAATGAACATACTGAAATAATACTACGAATAATATTGCAATTTTTGTTGCACTAATGCAATGGTTCTCAAACTTTTTGAAGTCGGGGCACATTTAAAAACATACAAATAATTGTAGCGACTCTATATACAAATTTCTGAGATAAAAAGCATCCGCTATTAACGCCTCACAGATTTATATCTGGATAGTCAACTCCACAGATTACTACTTACAGAGGATGCACGTTAAACTGTATGTCCCAGTCTAAGCAGCCTAAAATGTGCACAAAATGACCGTAGAGCAACAAACCAAAACCAAAAAGGATGCCAAGTAAATTTTTTTTTTTTTTAACATTGAAAGTCACATAGACTCTGGCGTTCTTAGTAACCAACCTTGAAAAATTACCGCTCTTAGTTTCTGGGAAACCCTTCTTTGTCGCATTATTGCTGTTTGGAGACTTTTTATGTGGAGAAAAAAGCAACCAGAAAGGTTAATTGCTTGTAATGAAAGCTGTCTTTGAATGGGAAAACAAACAAAAGAGTAAATATATTAATTTTTATATCTGGGCACATATTTCTCTGGAATACCACAGGGTACACCCGGAAATCTAAAGCTCACCAATGCACCTTGGTGCCCCCTTTGAGAACCACTGCACTAACATAATATTCATTATTTTGAATAAAATGATGGATTCGAAACTGAAAGAAATAAGCAGTTTATTTTACATTTTCAAATCAAATATTTAATGTGTTTTAAATTTTTTCTTAGTTTTTACTAATATTTATTTATTGAGTAAAATTTTCTCGGAAATGCAAATTTGCAAATGTGCCAAATGCTTACTAACCGAGAGCTTAGAATTTAAAGGCGGACATTTAAAGCTAGTTGTCGCTTGGAACTTGCAACAGTCTGGTTCTGTTCATAATATTTACAAAATAATTTTTTGCATAATGAGCATGTCTTTTTTTTTTTTTTTTTTTTCAGTGAAATACTTCTAAATTTCGTTCTTTTTAATTTGTGTAATGAATTAATCAATGTATTTGATTTACATTTAGATCTTATTAATTCGCATGTTATTTGTTTGGTGTACAAAAGAAACCTTATTAAAATGCATATCGAAGACAAATATTACATTGAAAATTACTTTCATTTAACTTGATCTTTGCGTTAATTGCAACAAATAATATTATGAAAATGTTATTGTCCTTCTAGCATCTTTGAATGAGTTTGCTAAGCCCGTATACAATGTGATGAAATTATTTTATATTATTCTTGAATTGTATTAAACAAATTAATGCTTTTTATAAATAAGGTGAGAAGGTGTTGGAATTATTTTAACTAAGTATAATTAAATTAGACTAGTTTTTTGTTTTAGCATCTAAATATTTCATACATTTTAAGGTAATAAGTGTAATATAATGTTCTTTTTTAAGTGCAGTAATACATTATATAGCATGTATTCCGCACAATAATATAAAAATATCAAGAATGCAAGTCTAATTTCATAAATTTACTTAAAACAATGATGAAATAAAAATAAATATTTTGTTATTATAAGCAAAATAAAGATTTAACTAAAACATCGTTGTTAAATTAGGCACACTTCTTCAATTTTCAGAAATGTGAATCCAAAGTTGTATCCTTATAAATTCTATTCAAATCAAAAATTGCGATTTCCACTGTTGTAAGGGATGATAAATAAAAACTTAAATGAAAAAAAAAAAAAAAGTTCATGTATTGAGATATTGTATTCTTTGGATTGCCACAAAAAGATAAAGTTATTTTTATGTGATATTTGCGGGACAAATTGTTTCTGTATTCAAATTAAATTTTTGTTATTTGTCCAAGTGCAATTGAAAATTGTGGGTGTTCATTTTTTTAATACATTTGCTCTATGACTGAGCTAACTCGGTAATAAAAGCTTTATCTAAAGAGTTTGCACTAGTTTTTCTAGCTAGCTACGCAAGTTTTGTGTGTTTCTTTTGTGTTTGTTTTCTGCCATTAGTAATAATAATATAGTGAGGTTTGTGGTGTAACGAAATGTATAGAAAAGTTCACTTTTGCTTAACAAAATACTTACTGTTTCCTGTTCAAATTAACTGGTTAATTTGATTCTATGTTAGTATATTTATTATACATTTAAAACAATTTTTTCTCATTGCGTATTTTTTGTAACTCAATCGACTTTTTTTTTTGGAGATATTACTTTTTTTTTCTATCAGTTTTGTAGTTGTATATAGATGGAAGAATATCATTTGTTAAAATTATATTTAGGGTGGTTTTCATTTTGGAACATAAGAAACAGTATGTTTAGTATAGTATTTCAAATTCTTATTATAGTATTAAAATTTTGTATATAAATCCTTAGTATTTACAACTAAGGATAACATCTTGGCCTATCTTTTTAATCAACAATAATTTTAAATTTTTATATTGTTCGTATTCATGTAATAAAACAGAATAAATTCATCTTAAAACGTCAGTAAATTATATCATCATGCATCAGGTATTTTTAAATTGAAAATAAAATTGGTCTTTACTTGACTACATTGTGTTTAATATTATATTTTAATGTGAATATTAATGCAACAAATAGTTAATGATTTTTTAGAAATGGTTGAGATTTTAGGATAATTTTTAAAAATTTAAAGGATGGTTAATAAAATGCAGCATTTTAGAAAAAAAAAGAGGGAAATAAATACAAAAGTTACAATTATATCTTTAGTAGAAAGAATTTCAGTTTGTTACTCAGGTAATTATTGTTAATGTCTTTTGATTTAAGGTTTTGATTTTGCATTGCTACTTTTTATTTAAATTTCTTTTGTAACATATCCTGTAACAATGTTTAATCATTTTTTGTATTATATTGTGTGAATTATTAAAAAAATCAATAAAATATATTTGAAAAAAAACGTGCATGTGCAAATTTTTCTTGAAAATTCTTCATTTGCTTTATTTTATCCGGAACATTAAGAAAGGAAACAAACGAATGAAATTGACTGAAAACTTCTACGAAAGAGTATTTAATAATTTTAACGCTTGAAAAGGTATTTTTTGCATGAAAAGGTCAATCGACATTTTGCCTTATATTAAAATTCATACAGAAGATTGCATCTATTATAATTGGATGTCATATTATCATATGTTCTGAAAAAAAAGGAAAACAAGATATTGTTTCATAATAAAAGAAAAGCTGTTGTTTTATTAAAACTGAAATGCTTAATATCTGCATTAAAATATAGCTGTCAATAAACAATTTTAAAAGCTAATTGTGAAGTTGTTTCTTAATAAATTGAACGTGTTTAAAATATTCGTAAAAATTTATTCATTCTACATTTAAATTATATTTTGTATAAATACTTGCTTTCAATAATCCCGCGTGTAAAATTAATCTATTTGTAACATAATTAATTGTAATGTAATTAAATAATTTATTTTGCCTGGCTATTGACGTCTATTCAATCTACACATTATTTACCAATAAAACTATTATTAAATTAAAGTATTAAATCCGGAATAGTACAGAAACGTGATTCAGTCATTTTTAAATGCTTTTACATCATAAAGTTTGGGAAATGCATACGGTGTTAAAACCTTTTTGACTTTCTCCATAAATTAAATTTAAATGAATAATAAAACCTGAATGGCATCAATTCGGAATAAGGTTTAATTATTGTCTGATGCATTAAAATTATTCTTTACTTTAAAATGAGAAAAGAATCACAGGCTATGTTATTTACGACAGAATCATTCTTATTCGATTGTTAAATAAGAATTGCTGAGTCTTGGACATATTCATCCGATTGCAAAAAAAAAAATCGATTTACTACCAAAAAAAAAAAAGGAAAGAAAAAAAATCTAAAATATTGATTAGGAGAAAGTAAGAGCAGTTTTGCTCAAAGTTTCAAAATTAGTACTGTTTCTCTTATAACATAAAACTTAAAAAATGTCAAAATTAACTCTGATTACTATCAGAAATATGTTTTAACGCCTATTTTCAAAGAAGACATTCCACTATATTACCCAAATAGTCTTCACTGTGTTAAGTTCCATCAGAATAAGGTTACCAGTCATATATCTAAATGTATACGTAGCTCTGTATTTGGAAAAAAGGAAAAATAAAACTGAAATTGAGGCTACTCCATTTAATTGCATCCCACCCAAGTCTCCCGACTTTGTCTTCCATAAATGACTGTGCATTTGGACTTTTAAAATAAGCTCTTTATAACGGCATTCCAAGTCATTGGATGGACTCTGGAAGATTGTGGTGGAGGAGTGGAAAAAAATCAACCGATATTTTAAGAGAAGTTCTTTTATCTTGGAAATCGAGATGAAATATGATTGATTAACAAAAGGGTTATCAGACTGATTGTATTAGAAAATAAATTTTTTATCTTTTTTATAAAAATATTTTTTCAAAATATTCTTTCGTTACTAAAATGTGTGAAAACTGAAAGGTTTCCGAAGAAATGTTGACGAAACTTGTCATTTATCCGCAATAGTAATCTTTTTCATGAGGATATAACATTCAATAAACTAAATTTTATTGTATTTTCAAATCATTTGGGTTGTACAAAGTGAATCAGATCTGAACAAGCTGTAAACGTTTACTTGAGGATGAGAAAGCTACATGGTTTAATGGACATTAGGTTATTTAAAAAACTTTAAAATTTATAAGAGCAGAGTAAAACATAACGATAAAATATTGCCATATTAAAAGTCTTCGACCACTTGTCATTTATTTTTATTCAATGTTCATTGACTAAAAGTGTACAAAACTTTTATGTTGGCTACAAAGGGTGATTATCGTATTAAAACTTAAAAGCACATTATATTTAGCAGCTAAATTTTCAGTTTTAAACTAGGTAAAAATTATGAATTGAATTTTAAATGTTATACTTAAATATCTGATTTGAGGATCCGATTTTTTGTTAATGAAATAGCAATTTTTTTTTGTGTGGATATTCCTGATATTCAATTTCAGTTCATGAAGTAAGGGATAAAAAATCTATAGATTAAAAAAAAAATTAAAAGCAACAGGGAAATGGATATTTTATAAATAGAAGTTACTTTAATTATCCATGTTTTCTACATTTGCCAGATTTTTTATCCTAATGATTTGAATAGTCGTCAAGGTTGATTTCAATTCATGCATTTATTTATTTCTTTTTGTTTCTTTTTTTTTTTTTTTTTTTTACAAGTCCTATTTAAAATTGGGGAAACATGCATCATAGCGTTTAGGTTAATTTTCTACCCAACATATTTCCCCAATAGAAGTCGACCCCATTTCTTATATCTTACGAATAATAACAATATTCTTTATTTCGATCAGAATAATAAACCTAAAATGTTTATTGTTCTTCAGAATGTCAAAAAATATAATGAATTTCCATCATAGAATAGTAAAAATGAATGGACCACGACAAAAGTAAAATTTTATAGAGTTAGTCATTAATATCGATACAAATTAATGATAACTGATTGATGCCACATTGATTCAAATTGTATTAAGTGAAATTTTTTTTAACCGTGTAAAAACCCACGAGTGAATTTGACTGATGACGATGCTTACTTTAAAAATTTGAATAGCTTTTAGTAATTTAAATAAGAATATAAGCAAATTACTAAGAAGCAACGATTAATTACATTTCCGTGTTTTAAAATTTTAGACTTTTGAAATTTTTACTCATAATTTGATCACGCTCTACCTTTTTTTCAATCTTTTTAAAAATAAATTCTAAAAAACTTGAAGCAAAAATGAACCTTCTTTTAGAATGGTGTTAAATAACACGATCAGTAAAATAGCATCTTTCTTAAATATGTATATCATTAAATAACACATTTTAATAAACATGAAAATATAAACATTCAATCAATCTGTAACAAAAACTTATCACTTCATCTACATAAATTAAAATATTAATTTTTACGTATGAATGCGTATGAAAGAATGAAAGGACGTTACATGAAAGTATGAAACTTTCATACTTATAAAATATCGTATAAATGCGGCTTATTAAATAGAAAATTATTTACACAGTTAAACATTCAATATAAAACTACTTTAATAAGAATTTTCTTTATTATAATGAGAACTTTCATATCAATATAATTTGAACATAACGAGAATTTTCAAAATGTGTTAAGTACTTCATTCTCAGGTGTGCTTCTGAAGCGGATGTAAAATTTAATTTAAATGAGTTTGCTTTTATTTTTTAAAAAAAATTAAATATATAAAAATTGTTAAAATATGATAATTTATCGTTAGATTAATGAGAAATATTAAAATTTGTCTTTAGCCTACAAAAGGTAAAATTTCTAAATAAAATTTACAATGACAGAATAATACAATTTCTATTAATTTATTTTCAAAACTTATAATAATTCTTCCAATGACGAAGAAATGAAAACTACATAATCAACGTTTACAATTAGTTTTTTTATATGAATTTATCAAAATTAAAAAAAAAATTAGGAAAGTTTTTTTAAATTTTGACTCCATGCAATATATATATATATAAATAAATTTTGAATACGAAGACAACATTTGACATAGAGTTATTCGCTGTTAGAAATTTTGATAAATAAAGTTATCCTGGGTATACGGCTCGGGTTTGCAACACTTTACGTACAATGCGTCACCACAATTTTGAACGAATATTTCAAGTGTACATCTGGAGTTGAGTACACTTCTTCCTTTTTCCGCGACCCAGCAAACTTACCAAGGAGCTTTCTGGGCAACAGATTTGTCGTGCCTATCTCAACATAGAAGTGGAACTTTTTATTCTACTTAACTCTAATTCTCTATCTCTCTCTTAATTCACTATCTACCAGGCTATTCTAGGTAACCTTTTGGGTAAATATGAAAAGAATCGGACGAAAATTCGAAGCACATGGGATACATTTTTTTAAGTAGTTAAGAATCGATTGATTAGGAAATAAACTTTTCTTTTTGGTTTAAAAAAATAATAATATAAAAGGAATATTTTATTTTAACCTTTAAACCAATTGCTTGATTTCTTTCGTGTAAAGTTAAAACACAGAATGTGTTTGAACAATTCGTTATTACTACACTGTAATAATCCAAATTATAACCAACTGAAGAAAAATATAGCAACTTTTTTTCAGTAACAGTCAGTTTTTTTAAATTCAATAAACAACTCGAAATCTATTTTTTTTTTATTCACAGCAAAATAATTTCAAAAATATATGAGAAATGGCGAAATTCACGCCACTGTGACTTTGTCAAAACATTTTTGTTCTAATGAGAGTGACAAAATGCAGTTGTGGTTTTTATTATAGTCACCCAAAAACATCTGGTGATGTTTATGTTAGGCTTTTTTTTTTTTTTTTTTTTTTGTACTTTTGGAATTTCCAATACGTTATTAAAATATATTTTTGCGACTAAGCTCAGATCACGAAAATGTTTTTCGTTCCAGAATTATAGGCATGAACAATTCAGCCTGGCGAAAATATGTCACAACTTGCCAAATAATAAATATTGATTAGCAATAATGACAAAAATACAAAAACATTTTTTTCTTTGACAATTTTCTAAAATTGTCTATCATATTTGAAATTAAACAATGTTCAAGTTTTAAAAATTGAGTTCATTAAGGGAAATGGAAGATATATTTTATGAAACACTAATGATTTAGATGTCTTCTTCTATTAAAGGAATTATTTATAATCAGCATATTAACTATATTACAAATATTGCCTTCTAAAAAAAATATCTGTACCACACAATAAATAGTCGAATTTGATATTAAATTTGTGTCCAGAATGTAATGAAGTTATATAAAGTAAAATTATTGAATTATGAATTTTTGTAAAAGTCCTTGATTACAAGAACATATCCTTCAATACAAAAAGATTCACATATTTGTAAAGTGCAACATTTTAAAAAAGTTGTTTTATACAAGTGATTATATTCCATTCCAATCACAATTGGAAAGCCAAAGAAATTTTCAATACTTCAGATATTTTGCTTCATGCTGTAGTTGAAATCGGAACAATTAATTTTTAGTTTTATACATAACTGTTTTAAAATCATTAAGAATGTTAATAGGCTATGCTCCAACCTAATTAAAATTTGTTAAATAAGAATTGACATGATTTTATCAGATATAAATACTATATTTTTATTTTATCTATTAAAAAACAAAGGAAATAAAAAATTATATCTGTAAAACAGGAATAACAAATCATGCATATATATTTAAACACAAATAATGATGATCATATTTGGAAATTCTTCTGAGCACATGATGTATTACCCTCATAAAACTACCAGCGATGCAAGGCAGATCACACTTCTTGCTTGATATATTTTCTTCACGACAAATATTTAAAAAGACTATTTTAAGTAACTTTGGGGGAAAAGTTTAGTGACAGAAACTCATATTTTAAAAGACTTCACTAATTTCCGCTCTACAAATAAGTTCGAACTTGTGACCTGATGCCCGACAGAAAGAAGATTAGGCTACTTTTTTCCTTACCATTCTCAAGTCAGTCACTGAAACGATATTCTCTGGTTAACGACGTCTTTTGTCTTGACCGTCTTTTTTTGTAAATTTAATGATTTATAAGGTTGAGTTGGTTGACTCAAAAGACACAAATGTGTGTTAAAAAAAAGTAGTTGAGGTTTCGCTTGAGTGTTCAAAGCAATGTATTACAGCGTTAGATTGTAAGCCTTATCAATGGATCCCATCCATCTATAAGTTATTGCAGAATTTATATAATATTTAAATACAAGAATAATCAAAGTAAATAAAACATAAATTATATATGATTTCAAATTGATTTGGTACTATTAGTTATCTGTGTATAATTAAACATTCAAAAGCTTACCTACATGAATTTATTATCAACATTAAATTATATCTAACCTGTAATAAACTAGTTCTTTTCTGGTTATAAAAATATAAATATCGCATGCTTCTCTTGTCGCTTTTTTCTTAAGTATTATTTAATAATTGAAATATTAAATTATAATAGCAACAGTTATTAATGATTAGTTTGGCTTGAAGAGAATGATAAGATGTTAATTCATATCACCCTTAGCAGTGGCATCTTTTCTGACAATGCGTTTTATTCATTGAAATACATGTGTATTCATGACCATATTTCTTAAGGTAAGAAAATTTATCTAACGAAAGAAACAAAAATTATAAAATATAGTTTACTACATAATTTGATAACATAGTTTTATGTAATTCGATAGAATATTTTAACAAATTTTGAATAACTAATTAAAAACACCATTTGAAAAATTAAAATAATTTATGCTGGGGAAATAAAAAAAAAATGTGTTGAATGGAAATATTTATTCCAAATAGAACATATCAAGGGGGTAGTGTTACTCGCGTCCGTAGCCTATCTTCAAACTACACGTGCCCCCTGGGAAGTGCTAAATGAGTAACAGCGGTGCAGGCCTTGCTTATGGCATAAATATTAACTGTCTCTGTATTGCTAGCTGCGTTAGAACAACATATCAATTATATCCGATTAAATTTTATTATATAAATGGTTATCAATTGTACCCATTATAATTTATCAATCATATCAATATATACGATTATAATACTATATTAGATTGATATCAAATATAGATATTTATTATTATATAATTAGGTATCAATTATATTCAATTACTCCAAACAGAATATATTCAATTAGTTTTGATAATACTGTTAATTTGTAATAAGTATATAACAAGCGAGTGAATTTCTATGGAAAGCATGAAGAAAAAAAAATATGCACATATTTTACAAACCAAACAAATATGTGTTTTGTATCTATACTCTAATGCATCCTTTTTCACCGAAAAAGTTTCGATGCAGACAAACGCACTTTATTGTACTATTCCTGTAACGTATCATTTTTACTTACTATTCCTGTATCTATCATTTTTACTTACTATTCCTGTATCAATCATTTTTACTTACTATACCTGTATCTATCATTTTTACTTACTATACCTGTATCTATCATTTTTACTTACTATACCTGTATCTATCATTTTTACTTACTATACCTGTATCTATCATTTTTATTTACTATTAATTTTAATTACTAATAATTTTAGATTCCCAAGAAGTTAATGTATTAAGTTTGAAAAAATTGTGTTACTAAAATTTTTAACGTGTGGTACGAAAAATCTTGAAATATTCGCCTAGTGGCAAGGATTATTTTAAAACGTGCGACAATTGGAATAACAAGAAATATTAATACAAACCGATAAAATGTACCATATGTAAACAAATTAAACGATTCCGCAATATCTATTTCCCCAATATAAAGAAGACAAAGTACATTAGTTACATCGGAATCTATCACACTATCATTTGCTTTATGAGTAATTAACTATTCTATTGATGCGCGATGAAGTTCATTCGCAAAATTTCATTTCCTGATACAAGATTTTTTTTATTTTTTCAACTTTAAAATAATCACAAAGTATTTTTTTTTTCTTAACCTAGAAAATTAAATCCATATCCATTGTCTTTACCCTGACCTTGGGTAAACGAGAACCTTCTCGGAGGTAATTCGTTACGGTTTCAATGGCATTTTTTTAAAACTTTTTATGCTTGAAAGATTATTTTTAGAATGAATCACTGGCGGGCTAGAAAGCAACTCTTCAACAATTTGAAGAAACACAAACAAGTTGTAGGCTATAAATTCCTTTCTAAAAAATCGCTCATGTCACACCAATTTCCGGCAAAACACAGTTCAACAGCAAGTGCCCGAGGGGAAGATACCAGAAATATGTCTAAAAAAAAAGATTATCTTGGCTTCAAAATTCCTGCTTAAAACAGTAGTTATTTGGAAAACTAAAATACCAAAATCGATTTACTCCACTTTTTATAGTGTGCGTGCATAATTAATTAGAAATTAAAAATTGAACAATTTCCTTTTTTAAATTTTAATTAATAATTGATATTTTAAATAATTTTTTTATTATTCATTTTAACACTAATAAAGACCAATTAGTTTCACCCACAGAATAATAAATAACTTATTTCAAAAGACAATGTCATTAACTCTAGGCTCTAATATAGTTTTTTGTAATAATTCAATTAAAACATTTTTTTAAATTTAATTTTTTTAATACAACTCTACGTATTTAGTAATTAATACAAATTGCATTTAAAAATCAAAACACATAATCATTTGGAATGCTACTTTCATCAGAGAAAACAATTTTGAATCTTCAGAAATTATCTTTGTGTCTCAATTGCATAATTCTAAAAATAATAAATAAAAAAGTAAAATTATATCATTATATCAAGATGAGCGAGAAAATTTATAATTATTTGAAAGCAGAAAATAATACGCTATGAAAAAATAATTTAAAGACAGAATTCAATGGTATTAATTTTTCTAATCAATTGAGCCCTTTAATCAAACAAAAATTTAATTATTTAATTTTTATTATTACTCTATTACTTAAATTTTACGAATTTTATAAATCATTATATTAAACTTTATCTTCAATTAATTTTCCGCAGTGTTTATTTGAATTTAAATTCTGAAGTTAATTAAAAAAAAACATGGCATATTATTATATTTTTTTTAATTTTCTTGTGTATAAAGTATTGTGTAGTAAAGAATTCAAGTTAGCTAGTAATTATCAGTAAAGTAGAACAATTTCCTTTTTTATTTAAAAAAAACATATCAGATTTGATGATAAAACAGATTTGATCAGACAGATAATCAGATTTGATCTAATTAGATTCTATAAAACACTAATAAATATTTTTTTGTTATTAATAAGAAATAGAGGACACGGAATTTTAAAGTTTTTTAAGAGTTTTATATCTAATTAAGAAGTTAATTGACTTTTTGTAATTTGTAAAAATATATAATATATGATTTCAATTTAAACGTGTGCCGTAAATATTTATGAAACAACTATTTCTTGGTAATAAACTTCTTTTAAATGTGATATATAAATTTAAAACGTAAATAAATATAATTGAAAAGATAGTTTTTCATATTCAATTAGATTTCTTTCATTATTAACCTGCAATAAGTAAATAACAAGAAAATGAATTTCTATGGATAGCACGAAGAAAAAAACACGCATACATTTTACAAACCAAATTAAAACGTATTTTTTATTTATATCTCTAAGGCATCCTTTTTTTACGAAAACATTTCGATGCAGAAGAACACAAGCCCGAGGCAGAACAATATTAAGCAGATACAATAACAATATCAAACAAACCCAACAACTTTTCAAGGAAATGAGATCCTGGATCTGCTTAATAGTGTATTTGAACTCATTTCTGTGTTTAACAAGCTGATCATATTGAAGGTCTTTAAATTTAGCCGCTTTCGAAAACTTATTTTTTTTAGACACTCGCCGTATCAGGTAATTTTGCTCCTTGCTTTGATATTTTTTTAAAAAATAATTCATGTTTACATTCCTTATAATTACCTAATTAGTATTCGCCTGTGGATCTTTTTATTTAAATTGCTGTTGTTAGTGGTATTTAAAAACATTATATTTGTAGTACAAATTGCTTAATTTAACCATTTTTTTTTAAGGAAAAGTTACATCTTAGAATTAAATCTTATATTACAATATATTTTCTTTTTATCTTGACCTAATGACAATGTCCCTACCAGTTACGGAATGACTACGTAAATTTAATTACGAAAATTAGAAAATTAAGAAAAGTATTAATGTGGCTGCAGAATTTTAAGTTAGTAAAAATTTTTAAAATATGGTGATTGTTTGTTAACAGCATTTCAACTAAAGCAAAATAATACAGATTGATAAATATGTTATGATACACTATAAAAATTAACAACTAAGAAATATTTCTGATGAAAAGTTGTTTTTTTTATAACGAAAACTCGATATTTGTACTCAATTGCAATTTTTTTTCACGAATTAAGTTGTCAAATAAACCCATTAATAAAGTATGTCATATGCAACTAATGAAAATAAGAAATATAGCCGTTTCTTTTTCAAATGTTTTATAAAAAAGTTAAGTGGTTTTTTATCTTGTTGATTTTAAAGCTTTTATTTAAAATTATTCTTTACTATCATAAATAATTCATAGTGTTAGTATAAGTACAGTAAATCAATTATTAGCAAATTTCAAAAAATATTCAATTGATATTTTAGCCAATTTTTAAAAAATATTTTTTTAAAATATTTCATAAAAAAAAATAACTTGTTAAAATATTCCCATTTTCAGAACGAAAATTATTCTTAATTCAATTTTTTTTAAGTATCTTTACATGAAAAGGCTAATCAATTTATTTTAATTAATTAATAATTAATTAATAATAAATTCGGCCATTTATTCGGTTAAATAAATCTATAATATAATTTAAAGCGTTTTTTTTTTCTTTCGATTTAAGTATTAAAGCTTTTGAGATTTGATTTTTTATTCTTTTAAATTCCATCTATCATTAAATTTTATTGTTGATTTAATTTTAGATGTTTAGAAAATTCTTATAGCATCCAAGAATTTTACAGTTATCGATTACATAAATAAGATTTGTAGGAATTTGGCATTGATACCTCAGTAAAGAAGCAGCTGCAAAAGATCTATGAGAATCTGGAGGGAAAGTTATGTGGTCATGACGAAGCTGCTTCTAATCGTGACTGAAGCCTAAAATGCGTTAGGCTGAAAATTTAAGCACGTTTTCTGTTCGTGAAAGTTATGCAATGCACGTTTCATCCAGCTAGTATTTAAAATTCTATAAACGAGAAGTTTTTTAAGAACCACACGTAGGTCTCTAAATTCTTCAAAGTTTGTAGTGAAAATAAAGAAATAATCTTAAAAATTGTAATAAATAATTCTATAAGTTTCTCTTTTTCGTATTTAAATATTTTCATTCGTTTTTGTATTTAGTTATGCCTTTTGTGAGCATAAACAGGTACAAAAGTCTATTCAATTTCTTCTAATTAACTTCATCAGGGGTACTTATTTTATCCATGTATTTATTATAAGTATTATACTTGAATTGATGGTAAAAGCATTTGTTTGAATTGATGGTAAAATTTTATGTAGTATTACTTTTTCCCAGATGTTACCTTAATTAATCATTAACGAAATATACTGTTGTGCAAGCAACAATTTTTATTGCCGTAATTGAGTAAGAAATCCCCTGATAAACATACAGTTCAGAATGCAGTGACTGTATTTTTTCTTAAACGATGAAGAAAACATTCTAACGCAAAAATGAATAGAATGCATACAATATGGAATCAAACAAAAATAGGAAAAAGGCTTCATCGTAAAAAGTATCGGTGGTACAAATGCTTATCTTCCCAAGAAGGAGAATACAACTTAGCAGATACAACTTAGTAATGGATATGATTTCCCTTAACTGAAGTGGATGATTGACAAAATCTCTCGTAATCAATACCAGATTATCCAACACTTGAGGTAAGAGTACCCATTTCTTAAAAAAGCACCCGTTTCATTTTTTGGGTGTTATCTGGTGGATACAAGCGGGCCGAAAAGCTTATCCCCAAAGCAACCGACGCGTATTTTATTGGATATAAATCACGGGAGTACGCTACCCAATCTATTCTAATGGTATGTTCACTTTCTAGAAGCACAAGTGTGACGTGGACTGGCGTTATCTTCCATAAAGAAGTTTGAACCAAAGGCATCTCAAAATAGACACATGTGGGAGAGGATCACTCATTGACAAAAATGATCGCCAGTAGCAGTGCCTCCATCGAAAATTTGGAGCTCAGTTCACCCCTTCATCATAATGCCTCCCCAATGAAACAAGCAAGAATCACTGTAATAGTCTACTTCCTTGATATCAGTGAGATAAAACCTTGTCCCTATCCCTCACCAACCAACGGATGTTGAGAATTGCTTGTGTCATTAAAATGATTTTCATCTGTAAAGAGGACGTGATTCCAATGGATGAGACGTCCGGTTGTTCTGGTGTTCTTTATACCAGTCTAAGCACCTGCCCCGTTGACATGAAGCCCCCATTAAGAAGGCGACACTTGTGGTTTCGTTGTTGCACGCAGCTGCTGAGCAATGTTTCCCGCTTAATATCTTTTTGCCTGCAGGAAGATGCATCGAGAGTTGGTTTGCTTGGCTGACCACTACCACCAACATATTTTACAGCTGTACATGTGATTTGTAAGCTCGTGAAACGGAACTTTTGAGGAACCGAAATTCCTGGACTACGCTTGTCGGGTAACATGGTCGAATGTTTAAATATTCGTCTCACGCAGAATTCGTGAGTTAAATACCAATGGTTATTTCCGTTGGGATATTATATCCTGGATTACACCCTCCCTTCAAGCTTGTTAATTTATGCTTTCACGTGTAAAGTCAACCAAATTGTTTCTTCTAACCATTTTTCAATTACTGACTCGCTTGAACTTTCAAGGAATGCCTTTAATATTGTATTTCGTTTTTTATAACGCGTTCTTTTAATAGTCTTGCACTGCTAGTGATGACTGAAAGCGTTTTGCGTACCTTCATATTATTTGCGACGCCTTATTCGTAATATTTGCATATGAATTACCTTCCTACTTAATTGGATGTTCATTGTAATAATTACAAGAAGGCCCTTCTCTAAATTCTCATGGTTATTTACATAAAAATTGCATCTCTGCTTAATTTTTGCACGCCAGAGTTAATAGAAGCGTTCAATGTTATTTTCAAATAGAACTTTCTGATTAAGGGAGAATTTATAAACTGTAATAAGCTGCCAAAGTGGAAAATATAACAGAATTTTCTCATGGATTGTTAGATCTCTGAAGAAAAAAAAATCCAAAACTTTTCAGTGATTTAATTAAAACAATAACGACATCAAATAAACGAAATATAAATATAATTTGAAACGGATGCTTTTCAAAAAGCGTACAAATCAATGTAAGATTTAAAGAACCGACATTATTCTCAAGCTTTTTCACTTAACCCTACAATATCCTACTTATTTTATTAAAAATGCTTATAAAGAGATATTTAATTGGATATAAAATTTCCTACTAGAGAATTTCTAGAACGAAATTTCAAATATCTAAATGAAAAAAACATATACATTTATTGTTATTTTTTTAATTTTTAGGTTGCATTACTAAATTATTAAAATAAAATCTTTAATTCTATACACCTGATTTTAAATAGACATTCTATGCAATATATTTCAAATAGATGCAATCTTCAACATAGAAAAAACAAGTAATTTAAACTCATCAGAAAAAAACAATTTCTTGAATATAATTTCCACATGCCCAAAATAAAAACAATAAAATTCTTTTCTACACAAAGAATATGTTAGCTGTTTAGTTGAATATTAAATGTGTCGATTTATTTAAAGAATAAATTTAGTAATAAAATTAACATTCATAAATATAATCTTCAGAATCAAAGATTTAAAACAATTAAGTTTTCAAGAAATTACTATATCTTGTTAATTTTTTACTAAATATAATTTCTCTTCAGAAAAAAAAAAAAAAAAAAAAAAAAGAAAATTTTACTTAATAAATGTTCTGAAGGTATTTGTAAAATTAAATTATTATTTATTATTGAAAGCTTCATTAATATGTAGTTCAAACATGCAGAAATAGCCTGAATCTAATGCAATACATCACATGTATTTACTTATGCTTTTTAATAGAAATGCATACAGTATACGTGAAATGTTTTATAATCATCATGGCACACCCATTTATAAAATATTTAAAAGCCATTACCTGTTTACTTAATAGCCACCTGTATTTATTCCATCAACAAATGAAACAATTGGTATCTAATGTTAAACAAATATTAATGTGAAAACTCGGATCCACTTTCCGAAACAACGAATTCAAGTTATGAAAATACAGTTGACCGAAACAGCTATGATTACCTGAGGAAAACGAGAGTGTTTCAATAACAGAGAAAGGGAGAAAGATACAGTTAAAAAATAAATTCGACCCTGAAAACATTCATGGCAATGGCAACGAACTTCTGAAAAGCGTACGTCAACAAAGGTGCACACGTGATTTCTTTGTTAAGCATGCGGCCATCTATTGCGATGATCTAATAGAGGTGTTATAATGTTTCTTTTGATGGTGGTTTGAATATAAATGAGACAAAAGTTTGACCTTATAATATATAATAATAAATGTAATGTCAGTTTTGTAGCGAAACGTTTTCTGTTTTAATAAACAAGAATGATTGTTCAATATGATGTTGGGTTAAGAAGTTAACAATCGATATTGATCTTAAAGGAAAGTCGTCATAATATCTGTCATTTCTTTTGTAATGAAGAATTGAAAAAAAGTAAAAATTTTCACGTTGTGATTTTCCTTGTTAACAAAATAAATTGATATACTGGTTAAATGCCAACTACTTTTTTTATTTAGCAGATTTGAGACTTTTCATATAAAAGTTAAAAATTAATAAGTAATCGAAATAAGAATTTGAAGTTGTAACTTTCAAAAATTCATAAAATATAACATGAAAGTATTCCCGATCTTTTAGAGATTCGAGTCTATACTTTTTAATGTTTATCTCCAAGAAAGCTTTATTTAAATTTATATTCTAATACTCATATAAGAAATAAATTATTTAAACAGTCGGAGTTTCATACCCTATTTTAAAAGTAACAAATTTTTATTATATATTTTTACTGAATTTTTTATTTTACTTTTGACTATTTTAGGCAATGAATTTTAGCATGTTAACGTCTGTTATTGTAAAAAAATACTTACTATTAGTTTACTATTACCTACATGACCTACTATTAGTTTCATGAAAAAATTGCCATTGTTGTGTTAGTAAACTGAACTAACTGCGCTATATCATTGTTGAATATAAACAGAACGAAAAAAACCGGCCACCACCTAACCAACGGGTGGTACTTGGGCAGTATCCAAAAATTGACGCCTTTTAACCCACTTCGTTACTCTTTCAATAAAAGCGTTTCTTAAAGAACGAAATATTGACTGCAACAATTATTTAACTTTAAATTCATAGAACGTTTTGCACAGATACCATATGTGAAATGTTGCCCATTCTTTGTATAGCATTGCTAAATATTTTGGTGCAAAAAAATCTTTTATCACTACAAAGTCTCTTTAATATTGTAATCATAGAAAATATATTTTTAACACCAAATTATTTTAAATATAAATATAATGGTGAAAAAAAATTCCCCGTTCAATATTATGAGAATTTTGTTACCTTTGTTTGTAATCAAATATGATTATTTATTTGATAAAATTTAATTGTTAATTATTAAAAAAATATGCACAGATATAAATATGCAGGTAATTTTTTATTTTGTAAAACAAAGGCTGTTAAGTTTTGTTAACATTACTGTAAACGAATTTTTTTTCTATTTCGTCAGTAAAATTTTTTATGATCTTTCATATTTCATTTTAGGTTTTGAAATACTTCATAAGTAATTATTTTCATTTTTGTTTTTCTATTGACTGAAGGTAGACAATATTATTTGTCAAAAGATTCTAAATAAAAGTTCCATTTTCGCATAAAAATTGTGTCCCAAAAATAAACTATCATTAAATCATTGTAACAAAAAGTTTGAACAACATGATGTTGTAAATAATCAAAAATACAATGAGGTCCGATCGAAGAGGGAAGAAAACGGGTTTTTTCTGCATATTTTTATTTAAAAACTGGGAGCAGAAAAGTTTCCTCAACTCTCCCTCCCTTCTTCCTCAACTTCTTAATTTTCTGACGCTAATTTTGGTTTCACTTCGAGAGGCTATATTGCAAATTAAAATTTTAGTTTACAGTACCGAGACACTGTGAGATACAGTGAGTGTAGCAAGCATTCGTACAATGCTGATTTATGTTGATTGTTGATAACGAAAAATACGTTTTTATTTTTTAATATAGGGCACATTTTGTGAAAAAAATTAACAGAAGCTTCAAAAACTATTCGAACTTAGAACTTTGAAATAATTATAAAATATTTTATAAATTTTTATTTAAAAATGAAAAAAAAACCTAAAAGGAATGAATTTTGAAGGCGTAAAAAGTATTAGTATACTCAAAATATACAATTTTCTTCATGATTTACAATCGTTTTAAAAATTAAAGTGGGCAAATTGATTTAGACGCTTTCCAATACATATACTGAAATAAAGATACAATTTAAAATTTGTGTTTGTGTAGTGGAGACATATAAGTTTCGTAAAAGTAATTTTACAATTTCGTAAAAGAGTAGACATGCAAAAGAATTCAATTTCGATTGATAGATATCATTCTGGTATACAGGCAATAATTAAAAGATTTGTTTATTTTTTAACGTTACTTACCCAATGCAATGATCAACCATCGCTCCTCAGCTGTTATGATCATCGATTCATGGTTTATTAATTGGAAATAACATTGATGATAAGCTTTCCCAAATTTACGAACAGCATCAAAACTAATAGTTAACACTAACTACTACACGTACTAATAATGACAGTACGAAATGCATGCAGCAAAGCTAGTTTCCACAACCGAGTTGCTATAAGAAATTATCTCGTGGCCGAGCAGAATTGTAAACTTTGCTTAGATTTTGCTGAAAATATCTATACCATGGTTCTGAATTTTGGGGGGAAAAACTTATCTTCTCGGATGAGAGTTAGTTCAACATTTTTGGATATGATGGAGTGAGAAAAGTGTGATAAAAACCAAATAAAAATGCATCCAAAGAATCTTTTTCCAACAGTAAAATGGAGAGAAGGCTATGTACTTGTTTGGGGTTATACGAATGCATCTGGTGCAACAAATTTGGTCATTACTGATGGGATCATGAATCGTAACATTGATATATTAAAGAATAATATACAATCTAATGCAGCAAAATTGGAGCTCAAACGAGATTATGTTTTTATACAGGATAAAGATCCTAAACAAACAGCGTTAAACACTAGGTTTTGGGGATTATATAGCATGCTAAATTTTTTTCAATTTCCTCCACAGTCGACAGATATCACATTGTTATCACCAACCACATGTTACAAATGCTATAAGTAAGATTAAGATCCCTTTCTAGTAAAGGTGGTCTAAAAATTGCTCTTTCAAATTGGTTTGTCGCTCAATGGTCATTTTGTGCACATTTTAGGCTAATTAGTCCAGGACCTACAGTTTAACGTGGATTCCTAATCACTAACAAACCATCCATGACATCGCCCGGATTCGAAACTGAAGCCTGTGGTAACAAAGGCCAGAGGGTTAGCTAATTGGCCATCAGGCCACTGAAGAATACGCATTCTCAATTTTTAGAATTTCTGAATGTTTATTTGTATTTGTGGAAGTGCCATTGATCGTTTTATTGAAATCTGGGTTTACGTTTCAAGGTCTCAAATAGGTGTTGAAGATATGTTGTTGGATTTATGTGTTCAGTTAAACAAGTTTAAATAGATGCGAATTTCGGATAGAATAAAATATAGGTTATGATGCTTAAAATTTTTTGTAGGTAGAAAATAAGAATTTTTAGAAAACATATTTATTAAGTTAACTATTTTCTCCACAGTTCCATGACTTAACATGCGTTCCGCTGAGAAAGTTAAATATTTATTATGAAATACATTCACTTTTATACATATTTAATTTCTCCCCCTTAATCTCATTAATATCGTAATTTTGGGAAGTTAACACACATTTTTTCACTCCTCAAAGTAATGTAAGTGTCCTTTACTTAAGAAACTACTGTTGTTCGGGCGTTTCTTAAATTCTACCGTAGAATAAGTACGCGGATGTAGAAGTACTAAATGAAGAGGCTGTGAAACGGGAAGCCAAGATTTGTTTGTAGGAAGGAAAGCGCACAAATGACCTTCTACAATCAACGCCTACAAATCGACCCAAACATAGGCACAAAAACATAGTTCAAAAGGACGAGCAAACTACTGTTTTAGCAGGTTGATTTGGCGAAAGACATCAATTGGGAACATAAAAATTAAAAACGTTGATATAAAACAGATTCCGATTTTGTTTTATTCAAACGAAATATATATACATTTTTTAAGAATAAAACAAAATTATCGCAATAGGTATGGGGAAAGCAAATTTTCTGCAATAATTATAAAATTATATTTAAATATCAAGTGTTAGATAAGATTCATAAAGAATATTAGAAAGCAATGCTTATAATTTACAAATCATTGCATGTCATTTTTAAATTCTTTTTTTTATTTGAAGTGCATTAATACCAATTTGCCAACATCCAAGAGGTTTAACGTCAGCGTGTATTATAGAAACTATTTTTTTTAAATATTAGCAGACTCGGATTGCCTGGCAAAGGTTTTGGATGTCCATTATCTCATATACGGTATGTAAGAGCAACGCAGATTCCCCTGAAACTTTACTGCAAAGATTTTTCTTTGCATTATTGAAAATAGTGTTAAAAATGTGTCATGACGGTTGGTTAGTTGGTGTAGTTTTATGGTTCAAGGGCCAGTTTTGGCCAAGTTACACCAGTAGATTTGATCACCGTTAAACAAGTTTTTCTTAATTACCGAGTTAATCCTCAAAGATAAAGAGACACCAAATAAAAAAAGCAATCCCGAGTTTAAAATACATGTAAAATAAATTTTCACAACACTTAAAAAACATTACAGGATATTTGAAATAAATTTTTATGCATAAAACATTTCATCAGTTGAAATCACATCAATACTATGGGTGGAAAAATCGATAAATTTTTCATTCTAAGTTATCCCACATAGGTTCCCCCTAAGAAGCAGAAGCTTTTTCAGGTTTTTTTTTTGCTTATTGAATTATTATTTACTGCTGCCTATTTTTTTCGTGTAAGGGCTTGTTCATTTCAATGACAGCTGGGTTTATTTTTATTTTATTGTGAATTAGAATTTCAGTCATTTGGGTCTATACAATTGGAGATGAAACAGTAGCAACTGTCTGGTTTAGATGTGAAAACTGTCTGCTGTAAAGGTTTAGAAGTATTAAGTGGTTATGACTGAGTAGTGGCGAATAAATCTAACCCTGTTGTTGTTACTTATCCCACTTGGTAGATATCTAATCTAGACCATGCCCACGAACCCGTATGGACTCATGATTGAAGGGGAAGGAAGGCAGCTTCTATTGTGAAGGAGCACCCGTAGGTAGAAGTCTGACTTTTGCTCCGTGATGCTCTACAGTCATATGACACCGGGACCTACGGCTTTTAAGTGGATTCCGAACCACTACAAACATCCATGGCACCACCGGGACTCGAACCCGAAACCTGTGGTACCGAGCGCCAGAGCGCTAGCCACTCGACCATTCAGGCCCAATCTAACCCTACATATCTAATGTGCCTCTGAGGAGTGCATCATCTAACGTTCTCACAACGTGTGTGGTGACACAAGGCTAGGGTATCAACATTTCAGCAGATTTCATGAGCTAATGCAGTAAAAATAATTGCTCCTCCTGTCCTTGTATTGAAATTTTTCTATAATTAAATGTTCAATTTGTTAATAACTGCTTGAGTGTTCAGTTTGCTAATACTATTCGATATACATGGACCAAAAAAAAATGCCAAAACAATAAAGTACAGGTGATAAAATATAGATAAAAATATTTTCAAAAATTCAGGTAATTCAAAAATGAGTGTTTATTTCTCAAGATATAATAATTTTAACAATCAGTAATAATCAGTAATGTAATATATATATATATATATACTATCGCAATTAAAAAATAAGTTTTGCAAAAATTAAATTTTGAATTTTGAACAAATATTTGGAACAATAAAATGATTTGAATGCAATACAGAATGGACTTCATTATAACACTACCATCATGAGACAAACATTATGCCTGTGTTAGAGACTAATAGCATTATTTCGAAGGTAAGTTAAAAACGGAAAAAAATGCTTACTATTTTCTCTACAGATTGTAAATCTTTAGATCCAGACTATTTAATGTCATCATATGCAATAATACTTTCAATACATTACTGTACTACATAATTTTAAAATGTGTATTTCTTTAAATCACAATCAATATCCCGCTGGATAGCTGCAAATTTGATATTCAATTTCTATTTATTTTCTAATTACTTGTTGAATTATTCAACGAAAGGATTTAATACCTGTTTATTTTTCATAAATACAAAAGGCATTAACTGAACATTGTCTGATAATCTAGATTGCATTATAATGACGGAATGACAAAATTTCTTTATATTGTTAAATAAGGCTTTCAGGTTTGAATGAAAATCGTGTGAAACTTGTTAATAAAAATTCTATGAAATTACTGAACAATACCGCATTATAAAATATCGAATAAAAACTTTAAAGCAATGCAGCGCTTGCAGGAAACCTGACACGCATGAGGGAATATGGAGCACTTAAAGAAGGGACGCAGAAAGTTTTGAAAACTTCGCGACGTGTGAACACATTTTAATTCCCTGACTGGAATACATATTTATTGTTCTGTAAAGTCTGATTATATGCGGATGTTTTTTATGGGATTTTGAAGTTGTGTTGTTTTTATTTCATGCAATTTTTTTTTATTCTTTCCACCCGATAAAACAAGCCTTCTTCAAATCAAGACATAGTTGTGATTTAAGAAATTATAACATTAAGCCGATATATCATTTCCTCTTGAATGAACTAGAAAATAAGTTCTTAACAATAGAAAACATATGGAAACAATTTTCTATTTTTGTATAATTCATGTTGTATCTGCTTCCGTTGAAATAAGACCAATATTTTTAAAAAGCATTTGGAAAAGCGTTTACCCGTAATTTATTACAAACAACGCAACCATTCAAACATCGACACAATAAAATGAAATTATTGATATCCTTAGACGTGATGGTTTAAATTGATTGCTTGTGGGTGATATTATAATTGACAAAGATATTATGTTATATGTTGTCGCAGAATCAGAAGGCAATATTGATACGGAAAAAAAGCAAAAAACCTCATTGCAAAATTAATTAGAGAAATTCTTCAACTTTGCAGTAATGTGAGTTTCAAAATTATATGTCTTGATATCATGAATAACATAAAAATTAGTAGAATCATCATGTCAAAGTTTAATTATTGATTACAGTGCCAGAAACGAAAGAAAATCCATCGTTTCAACGATATCTTTTAGAAATAGTCTTTCATGGTGATGAAATTAGAGAGTTTTTGCATACCGTACGTTAGTTACCGTAGGACGTCCGTTAGCTTTTTCTCCCTAGCGCGCATGCTCAGTTTCCTATGAGCATGCGTGCTAGGGAGAAAAAGCTAACGGACGTCCTACGGTAACCTAACGTACGGTATGCAAAAACTCTCTATTATTTGAAACCAATTTGAAAACGATGCAGACTCATGTCAAATAGCGATAATGATGGCGAAATGTAAAGTCATATTACTTTTCCTTAAAATGCAATAAACTAAGTTTGAATACAAGTTTATAGCATTTTATGAAAATTTCTTTCAGAATTTTGTAGAAATTTATTAAGAAGCCTGTTTTTTATTACATTTTCGGAAAACCTTTTTACGATGTTTAAGGTTAATTTTACTTCTTTTGTTGGTTTTAAGTGATTTTAGAAAATTTCGGAACATATTTTTGTTAGAAGTAACGCTCGGCAGCAGGGTTCTCTTTAAAAAAATATAGGGGAGAAAAACCACACACACACAGCCTACCTGGAAATACTTAAATAATTTATGAGTATCTTCTCTATTGAAAGAAAACTTCTTAATTAATCCATGAGGGCATTATCCAGTTGAACAGTCCTGTTTGTATACATTTTAAATTGATTTATTAGATGATAATATAAGACCCAGAATTATAATACATGCACATACATACCTGTATCTTACAAAGACAAGACGGGTGATATAATGCATAGATGGAATAAAAAAAGGTTTATACATTTGGCGACTTCTCGCTAACGTTGAAGAGGTTTTGTAAGAGTGTCCGTAATCATTTCTTGGCTTGGTAAGAGGTACGTGTTCAATGGCATTCAAGTCTGGTGACTGGGTATGGAGATGTGCAGGTCCTTTAGGAAGGAGACATTCTTTCACAATCTTCGCTGCGTGTTTTGGATAGTTGATATACTGAAAGATCCACTGATCCAAACTCTAAACTGCTAACGGATACCTGCAAATTATCTTTCAATATCTTCAAGTACTTAAAACGAACCATAATTTCTTACGAAATCCTCAAAACACCAGCAGGTGATATTTACTTTCAAATCATGACTCCTCCTCCACCATGCTTAATTATTGAAATGACATTCATCATTGCTTAAACACCTCGATCACTCAAAATCCTTGACCGTCCACCAAGAGATTTGTTAAAAATATATTCAGTTTTTTAGTAATTCCTTATTATAGTTTAGACAATAGACCGATGTTTCCCAATAATTTTTGCAATTTCAGCGTAAGATTTTTTATTTCTACTTAACTTAGCAAATTTCGAACGTCAACACCAATTTCTTGTCTTGGAGGCTTTTTAAATAGACCAATAACAACACAAAGTGCTTAACAATACAAATTGCTTGCTCAAGATTTTCTTTTCAATAATGACGGGCAATGTTTTTCGTCCCTGCTTAAATAAGAGTGAAATCGTATGACGTTCTACGAAAGCAAAGTATATATAGATTTCTGTAACGTCACTTTTACAGCATTTTGCATAATCTGGAAAAATAATTTGGTTTTTGTCACTAACTTTTATAAAACATTGTTTAACTTATAAAGCGTAACATTGCAGTAATTTTTTTTAAACATGGTCAAGAATTTGGGTCCCATCCAATAATGCCATTGGTAATATAGAATTAAACTTTTCTTATAAAAAGTATTAATAATAAAAAATGTAAATTATATATCTTCTTTCTGAAATACTCGAAAGCATTACAATATAAAAGCCTTTTGGAGGGGAGGGATTCAAATCCTTTATGAGAGGATTTACAACTTCTAACTATTAAAAAGGAATTATTTGAAGCTATCATACATTTTTTGCTTTGTGTAACGAGCTACAATAATTTTCAGCAGTACCTTTTTTTATAAAATTCACGAAAAAACGTGCTTTTAAAAAACGGGGTGATGTCAAGAACGTGTGCAAATTACAGGCAAAAAGAAGTGTCATGACTTTAAGGCAATAACCATTTTCTTGCATTTAGAAAGGTTTATGAGCAATACTAATGATTTTTTAACGAATAGGTGAGTTGTGTAAAACTGTATCTTAAAGAAAAGGTGATTCTCTGATCTAGGTGCGTCTGGAACCAGATAGCGAAGTTCTGTCATTTAAAGATCTCAACAAAGTATTATCACCATTTATTGCATTAAAATGATTCTGACATTTTTTCGAGGTGTCTAAAAAGAAAAGAAGGGCACTTACAACACTTTTCTGGAACATATAAAGACATTATAACAGTTCGAGGATTTCACAAGTTGAACTTGTTCAGAATAACCTTGTTCTTGACCTTGTTTGAAATATGAAATATGAAACAGATCTACTTTGTAAGAAAAGATTACTTAAAATATATTTTCTAATGTTATGATTTTCAAGTAAGAAAACTTCGTAAGTAACTTTTAAGTAATCTTTTCTTACAAAGTAGATCTGTTTTAAATTTCAAACAAGGCCAAGTCTTTTATTCTGAACAAGTTCAACTTGTGTGAAATTCTCGAACTGTTATAATGTCTTTATATGTTGCAGAAAAGTGTTGAGCATGTAATTAAAAACATAATTTTTTCCATCTCAGCTAAATTATTTTTCTGACAAATTATAATGCTGCATGAAAGTTACAAGAAATTCATTAAGTTAGTTCTCGGAGGGAATTATACTTTAATAACCTTGCTTATTCTTTGTTATGAAATGATATTGCCAGGACACAACAACATTTCACGCAATAAAATTTGCAATTAATGATACATACTTAGTATTTTTTATAATTCCTTTTTATTTTTTTATATTTTACAGAAACACAAATATATTATATAAAAAAGTTAACTGATTTCGTGGTTAAATACTGAACTTTGGATATGATATGAATCCAAAAATGCTAATAAGTCTTTAATTGTTAAGTTTGAAAATCTTTATTAATATTTCATGGTATGCTGAAAACATCTTTGAACATAGAGATTATTATGCTAAATTGTTGTTCAAAAAAGTCTTCTTAAAAACATAATGAACGAAAATTAATATTTTTAAATTTAAATTTTTTA
Source organism: Caerostris darwini (assembly GCA_021605075.1). NCBI lineage: Eukaryota > Metazoa > Arthropoda > Arachnida > Araneae > Araneidae > Caerostris > Caerostris darwini. Next base: position 298,618 of record BPLQ01010205.1, read on the forward strand.
CATAATTTCGACAAGTTCACTGAGGAAACACTAGTTAATATTTTATTTGTTAGACGTATTGCTTAATAGCAAAGTTGTCTTTTAGGAAAGTAGAAAAATGGCATGCAGCCTTCCTGGAGATGCGTAGATACTTTTAATTCATGTTTCTGCTGAAAGAAACAAATTATAGTTAATCCATCAAGCCTAGTCCAATTGAAGAGTCTTATTAGATGATAATATAAGACCAATTATAATATATATGTTTATACAGGAACAAATATAGATCTTCAACTTATGAGATAATGACTGATGGACTGATTGTGATAGAATGCGTAGATGGAATAAAAAGAGTTTATAGATTTGGCGAGCGTCTTCTCGTTCATATTAGATTCGTCAGTCTATTCTAAAATCATTAAAATCGGTAATTTTTTTGAAGGTTGAACATTAATCCTCACAACTAAAAATGTTAAGCATCAAATATTTCTATCCAAAATTCAAACTCGATTTTAATTTTATTCCTTTAATTCCTTTGCATGTAACTATAAAAATATTGTTTTAACAATATCGTTAAGAATAAGTATGCAAATATATATATATACATTTTTTGCTTTAACGTTCGATTTTTCAATCAGCTTAATTTTTTTGCTTCTTTAACTTATATTCATTTAATTTGAGAATCCAAGCTTATATTGCTATAGTTATAAAATAGTGGGAATAATCCTTAATCACTATCTGATATTTTATAAAAATTAATAATGAAAATTTTTATTTAATATTCTTCAATGGTTAATTTGTATATTAGCAAATATTTTTTTTGTTTTAAGATGAAAAAATATGCATTTATACTGTCAATACTGAGTGCAAAATTTTTCAAATCCAGTCGTACAATCAAAGACAAGGAAAAAAAACGACTCCCCAAGAAGGTTGTTAGTGGTTCGGAATCCACTTTAAGCTGTAGGTGCCGGTCTAATTAGCCCAAAGTGTCCATAAAATTATCGTAGAGCGACAGACCAAACCCCAAGAAGGAGCAATTGTTAAAAATTTCGTATGCAAATACTGTTCATTCCAATATACAATTATTAAACTTTGGTGGCCAAGGAATAAATAGCGAGAGGACCCAGAACATCATAATTGAGTACCCAGATAGAGTGTGAAAGAAGGAAAATTCGAGTTCTAGGGCATACATTTCATTCTATGTGCACTTTGACTGCACCAATGCCTCGTATGCCTGCTTGCGCGAATTATGAGCATATGTCGCCGTTTAAGAGAGAACATGCAATTCGATTAAAGGAAGCGAGGATCGCTCGCCATTTGGATTGTCATTCAATGATGCAATGAATAATTTAAAAGCGCAAATTTATTATGACAATGAATGCTTTTAATTAATCCAAAAAATTATAAAATATTTTCCCGGATTTTTTGGCAATGCACCAAATAAAAAATAATGAATTATAAAGAAAAAAGAAAATTTTTACTTGTTACACTTTTCATTCAGTTTTTTTTTTTTTCAGATTTACAATTTCTTAATTTATAGAAATACACGCACCTCTTGCTTTTATATATAGAGAGAGATATCATATCTATCATATTTTCATGCCAATATTTATATCATGTGTGTGTCTCTATGCAATTCAATTAATAAAGTACAAGTTTTGAATACTTAAATTTACACAGCATATTTCAAAACACATACTTAAAATTTAAAGACAAAAGTTTTAATTTTGTTGCAGAGAATAAAATAGTCATAATTCTGAAACGAATGACGATTTTAAATTAATGTTTTCAGATATCTTTCCTTTAAAATCAATGTGAATTCATTTAATCAGTTACGACGAGCAGTCAAAAAAGTTCCCGGAATTTTGTTGTAACTCTTTATAACCACAATATAGGTGCACATTTATTTAATCACATTCAAAGTAGGTTCCTTAAAAACACACATACTTGCTTCATCTCTTCTGCCATTGCTGGAAACAACAATGAAAGTCCTGTTGTGGTATCTTCCGAAGTTCAGCCGTAGCGTTGGTTTTGATGTGTTCTACGGTATCCTTAAACGGTTACATTTGATGTCTGTCCATTTTGATCTTGAAGAAAATCCGATGGTGCTAAATCCGGTGAGTAGGGAGGCTGATGGAGGAATGGAATGTTGTTTTCTGCGAGCCATGCCAGCACAACAAACGATGTATGGAAGTGAGCATTGTGGTGATGCAGCAACCAAAATCCTTGCCTTTGGCGGGACGTTTTCTTCGTATTGTCTCCCTCAGTCTTTTCAAAATTTACACGTACGAAAGGCCACTAATAGTTTGTCCAACTGATACAAATTCATTGTGCACCCCACCATTGTTGCTGAAAAACGTAATAAGCATTGCTTTTGTTTTGGATTTGACATGATGCGATTTCTTGGTTCGAAGAGAGGACATTGTGCGCCATTCTGCTGACTACATCTTTGTCTCCGTGTCGAAAGAGCACAATCAGGTCCAGGTTTGGGTTGGTTTGTCGCTCTACAGTCCTCTTCTGTCTCACGAGGGCTCAACAGACCGGGACCTACAGTTCAAAGTGGATTCCGAACCACTACAAACATACATCCATGGCACCGCCTGGACTCGAACCCGAAACCCGTGGTACAGAGCGCCAGACACTCGGTCATTCAGGCCCCTTCAGGTCCAGTCGCCGGTAACGATTGTCTCAAGAAAAGTCTGGTCCTCTGAGCTTTTTCGAAACATTTGGCCGCACTCACAGTGCCTGTTATGAATTCCGGTAGTAAAAAAATATAGCGGTAGTAAAAAAATAAATAAATTGTATTGTGGCAATAAAGAGTTACAATGAAATTCTGGGAACATTTTGTCTGCCCCTCGTATTTATATATTTATAGGATCGATTACCCTTTCAAGACAGATTTTCTCATTAACATGTTATATCTATCTGTGCTAAAACTTCCGAAAAAAAAATTACAATTGTCTATATGAAATATAATTTAGTACTTATGCTGCCATCTATGAACATCTATAGGAGTTATTTGTAAATGTTTATAAATAAGAATAATTTTCCTGTATTAGATGAATAAAAAAAGAACTAGATAAAATATTCTTAGAAAGTAAACGATATTTTACTCTTGTTAATTGTAATTTACACAATTATTTCTTTCATAACCAAATTTATATTTTTTAAAAAGAAAGTTATAGATAAATTATGTGAGGCACATCACATGAGTAGAATCAATTAATAATAATTCAATCAATTCAAGATAATTTCTTATGTGGTATTGTATTTTTATGTATTATTTTTATTATAATGTATTATTTATTTATATTTTATTATTATTTATTTATTTAAATTTATTTTATATTGTATTATTTATTTTATTATTTTATGTATATGTATTATATTTATGTATCAGAAATAAAACTTTGTGATGAGGATTTTACTAATTTTTATATAGTTCATGACTTCCAAATGTATAGTTATGTGACTAACGTCGCAATTTAAATTCTCGTTCAGAAACTTCAAATTCTTAACAAAATTCTTAAAGAATTCAGGTTCTTAACAAAAAACATGATTTTTAGTAATCATGCTGCCATCTATGAACAAATATAGGAAGTATTTGTAAATGTTTATAAATAATAATTTCTTTGCATCAGATGAATAAAAAAAAAAAAGAACTAGGTAAAATATTCTTAGAAAGTAAACGCTCATTTACTTTTGTTAATTGTAATTTACACAATTATTTCTTCCAAAACCGAATTTTATATTTTTTAAAAAGAAAATTAAAGTGTCATCCAAATATATAATTATGTGACTCACGTTGTAATTTAAACATTCGTTTTAAATTTGGGTTCTTAACAAAAAAACATAATTTTCTAACTTATTGCAAAATTGAAGACTTTTTGAATTAGTTTTTCAATGAGAGAGCTGGTTTTTATTCCGCGTCAATAACGTCTTCTGGACCTGAGATGAAAAGTAATGTTATTGCAGTAATATCATTGTCACTTGAAGATAACACCCACAAGCAATTCATCTGAACCGTTATGACTAAAAGTATTAAAACCATCTCCCCCAATTTCATGTGACTAACTAATGATTTTATAATTAATGATATTTGTTGAATTGTTTGCAATACATCTCAGCCAAATATTTTTCCAATAGGCGCAGGAGTTAAAATTGTTGGTCTTATTTCAACGAAAACAAGTGCAACAGGAATTGAACAATAAAAATTAGAATATTGTTTCCACACGTCTTTTATTGTTAAGTCCATTTAATGTAATATCTTTTTTAAGCTTTCATCTAATTTAAGGATGGAATGCAAACCTCATCATTTCAAAATAGTATAAAAATGATCCGCTTAATAAGAGAATTTACAGTACTTAAAATTTTTAAAAAAACTAACTACACAAACCAAAAATCAATTTATTATTCTTGAAATTGTCTTCATAATGAATTATTCTTGAAATTATCTTTTTAAACGTGCTAAAGATATTTTAAAGATAGGATTTGTCTTTTGTTTTTAATTTTTAAGTCTTAAAATCGATTCATTTTCGAATAAAACGATTGAAATACATCTAGTTATACTTTAATAATATCGTAGAATTAAGCACATTTTCAGAGACGAAAAAACCGGTATCCTGAAATGTTTTTTTTCTCCTTCTATTTTGAAATACTGGTGTGTAAAAAAATGCATTGAAAAAGCCAAACAAAATATCAATATAAAATTTTTTATTTCATTATGAATGTGATAATTTCATTTCTAGAATTTAGGCACAGAACATTTATTTGGCTGTAAGTAATGTCTTAAAAGTTAATGGTTCTGGCGACTAAGACTTCAAAGGAATCATGAGGGCATTCGTTCCCACCATATGGCACGTACAAAACTCCGTGACTGGGGTGTACTTTTCCTGCAGTCATGGCCCCCTCATGATTTACTCGTCCAATGAAAAGGGGTTCTCCATCGGCAGTGCTTCCACCTTGGATAGCACCTGGAGGAATGTCGGATCCGTTGGCAAATCTCCATTCCAAAGTCACTCCGTATGGAGCAACGAGGACCTACAAAGAAGTTATTCTGAATTATGTCCTGATCAAATTGATTAAAGATAATTGATAAAAAAATACTACAGATGTACATAATTAGATAAGTATTGTTATGGCTAATCTCCCTCATGCTTAACAAAGTTAGATGAATCAATTTTAAATCGTTCTAATTAATTATTTCTAAAGAATCCTAATTATGGTCTATTGTAAAAACACGAATGATTTCTTAGAAAAAATCGGAAGGAATTAAAGAATGTAGAGGCAGTATTGACTAATTTCTACTAATTTTGAACCATGTTTAACTAAATATTGATGTTAAGTTTACTTGAGTTAGATTCCCTTTTCTAAGTTTCTACAACTTGCTGGTTTTTTATAAATTTTGGCCTCACTGATTTATCTGTACATTGTCATCTTCGCAAATCAAATAATCTGTAGGAATTTAAACTCGAATCTAAAATTGAACCAATTTTAATCTTCAAATTCAAAGCATAACCAACGAATAACCATGCCAATAATTTGTAAGTATTGTTCCTCATATATTATATTTGAATAAACTAAATGAAGACAATAAAAATGTTTGAATGGTATATTTCATTTTATATACTCTGTTAATGTAACATTTTAAAGATCATTTATGCAGGTTTCATTCTAATTAATAACGGTACTTTTTCTGTTTTCAGCACCATATCTAGTTTGGAAAACAAAGGCACAAATTCTCGATGAAAGGATTTTGTAAACCGACAGATTCGATAATTAATTTTTATAAATAATAAAGTATATAATAAAATAATAAAACTTCGGTGATGGTACATGAAAAATAAGTTTCATTAGTGTCTCTCGTAACTATCCGTTTCACAAAGAATTTCTTCAAAAACTTATCTTTGTAAAAGTCATAAGAAGCCATTAATATTTCTTTACAACTCATTAAAATTGGGTTTCATTCCATTAAAATATCTAGAATGAGGTAATGTTTCCTTGGAATTTTCTAACTCGTAAATATATATGTCTATATTTCTCATTCCAGGTTTCCAAATAAAACTGAATGAAATGAAATGAAAACAAAAATAAACATTAAACGACATATTTTTCTTTAATAATATTATATATCCAAAAGATCTTCTACAGTATTTAATATTTCAAATAATTATACATCAATAACTCAGTCGTTGAACTCTATTTGCTATATAAAACTTTGCCAAACATTTGAGAATATTTGGGGGAAAAAACCCAGCAAGAATAACTTTCTGTGAAATACTTTCATCGCTTAATTACTCTTGTAACCATGCTTCCTCCGATACGCTGGCAAGAACGCTCCCTGTGGCGTTCAGGAGAAATGGTTAGTAGGCTTCGAGACTCTCATCTGAGAGGAAGTATAGCGTAATCATGCGTTCCCGCTGAAAAATGTCTAGTTTATAGTTTATCATCCCGAGATGAAATATATTTAGCTCAATCCACGCACAGCAGTTTAGGATATTCAGCTTAGAAGTGGAGTCCTTCCACGAATCTATAATTATATGTCTTTAAATGTGTTAAATATTGTATGTGTCTAATTGTATGTGTATGGTGTTTGTGCGTGTATAAATAAAACTATGAGTTCTCAGACCTGCGTCTTATGTATCTCCACCTAACCACACCTACATTTACACTCTTAGGAATTAACGCTTAGTAAATTAACTTATGTCTAAACTTGTAAAGTTGCATCTCTAAATTATAACAACCCAATTCCCAGAGTAAAAAATAAATGACAGTCCAAGAAATTTATTTCTGCTTAAATTAAATATTTCTAAAAATAAACCTTTCTTTAAATTTTTCGTAAAAATTATAATTAAGCTTTAGTTTAAAGGTCAAGTTTATGATAAATCAATTTCTTAAGAATATTTCTCAAATAAATCACGTCTATTATATTTTGTTCTGAAAACAACAGTATTTCAATAACATTAAAAAATATTCATATTTAAAAAATTTGAGCAATCTGTTCGCCATTTATTTAGAATTCAGGTTAAAAAAATTGCATTATATTACATTAAAAATTATTAAACTAATTAGCTTAAATTGTTAAACACAGTTTGTTATTGAATTTGAAGACATATTATGCTTTAATTATTATAGTATAAACTCCTATATAAAAAAAGGATTAATATAACTGCTTATTTATTCTTAAACTCATTACGACCATATGAGTATACAGATATTTTACAACCATTTCCTAAATACCCCAGCATTTAATGATTAAATGAATTAATAAAAGTTCCTTTTAATATCGACTTATATATACTCGTATTTAGCTACTTTTGTTGCTAATAATTAAAAAAAAAATTTTTATTAAAGTATCACTGCATTAAGTTATTTGTTAAATATATAGTATGACTACATTAAAAAAAAATAGAGAAAAGAGCGGATGGGTGGATAACTGCATATCCAAACAAGTTGTTGCGATGAAACAAATGCTATGTTACTGCAAGAACATCAAACATGTCTAATAGTTATAGGAATAACCAACATTTAATAACCACAACTAAATTGCCTACAGCAATTATAATGTAGTTTTGTATTCTTATTCTGTAGCATTTGTATTTTCTCGTTTACAGCTTTTACTCGGTGCTGCAAAACAAAGTTTCTTCAAGTGTATTCTAGCACGAATTCAATCAAAAAGACATAAAATCATGTCTTCTTCAAGATTTTTGTTAAGACTCGCACATGCAAATCAGGTTAATAACATTTATTTTCATGAATCCTCACCTCATATTGATGGTAAGCATGCTCCTCCCCACCCCATGCTACATAGCAGCTGCCATGAGAAGGAACCAACTTTCCTGGGATGTTATCTCCCTGGTGATGAGCTCGACCTACGTAGATCAGATCTCCACCATCATAACCAACTTCAATAGCATTGGGAGGCACACTTCCGTTGGAACCTTGAATCCATTCGGCCACTGGTCGGTAAGTAGTTGCTAAAACGTGACAAAGTCATTTATAAGTTAACATATTCAAGTGCAAAAATTTAATTGCTAAAGAAAAAAATGTTATGAATGCTTAAAAATATTGGAAGAATTTTTTTATATATAAATTGAACGAATAATTATAAAATTTTGATTATAAGAAATTTCATCTCGTATTTATGAATTCACAGTACATCACCATTATTTCATTTTCATATATATATATATATATACATTACCTTAGAAGCAATGTCCTACTTCCATATGGTTCATAATTTTATGGCATTTTAATCTGTTATCTTTGAATACTATATTCAGTTAATATAGTATTTTAATACGGAATAAAATAGAACTCTAATTAATTAAAAACTCATTACATTAGAAGTAATGTCCTACATCCATAGGGTTCATAATTTTATGGCATTCTTATCTGTTATTTTTGAATATGATTCATTTAATACAGTATTTTAATACGGAATAGAACAGAACTCTAATTCATTAAAAACCCTTTTAAAAAAATTTGTTTTTTATTTAAATATTCAAATAATTTCGTAAGTGGTTTGGATGTTAAAAATTGTCTTTTTCATTTTTAGGTATGCATAGAATTTTCCCTTCTATTTTTCAAGGAGTCATTTAATAGCACCTAATTCTATCAGAGAAAATTGTATGTATTAACACGTTGTAAAATGACAAACGCAAAATGTCTCAATATTAATGTTGACGAACTTCTTATTAAAAAAAAAACTTTTTTAAATTATCTTATTTCTTCAATTTCTTTAAGAAATCTTATTACCAGGCACATAATAATAATAAAGGAGAATACTTAAAGAGTACGCGTTCTTATTAAAAAAAAAAAAATTAAAAAAATTAGTTCCAAATTTATCAAATTTTTGAGAAATTAAAGTGTTGCATATTTAAAAAGTTTTTTTTTTTTATATATACACCGTAGAATTAATATTCTATAAAATTATCCTTTGCTTTAACAATCCATTAAAAATTTTCTTCTTAGAATTAATGAAAGAAATATTTCAAAATGTATATATTTTTTACTGTTTAACATAACGATAAGTTGGATACCACTTCAAAGAATGGATTAAGACTTCAAAATATGTATTAAGACTTCAAAATATGGACTAAGTTTATAGATATTTATGATTATTTCCATAAAACCTAACTAACCCAGTAATCGTTACAATTGAAAAATTTATAATGCATGCGTTAGGGTAAAATAACAAAAATAAATAGATGATTGTTGTAAAAATTCTGTAATTTATATTTTAGTTGTTCTATTTTTCAATCTATGTAATAAAAATTCAAATCACATTTAACAGTAGCTATCCATTTAACACAAAATATAGTACAAAATATTTATACAACAGATTGCTTTTTGAAGAATAACAAAATAATTTTTCATTAATAAGAATATAATTGATATTATGTTATGTTTCTAACTAGTAGAAAATAATACTTTAAATATTCTAAAAATCGGTTTTCAAGAGAATTCGAAACAAATTTTATTTAATACAGATTTATTTTCACAGACGATATTTAATAATTATTTTATTTATATTTATCCTTATTTTTTAAAATATTAAAAATATTACTTTAAATTAAATTGTGTTGAACATTTATTACAATTAATTTCTCAAATAAAATAAATTTTCTCTTTATAATAAAATCTGAAGTCAATGGAAATAACTTTTATGTCATTTCAGCTGCATACTCTGAAATTGAACAGACTTTATAATATTCTCTGTTTAAATAATTCTGGGGGCTTACATCTGAATTTTCAAATATAAAAATAACAAAAAAAATATCAAATCCTTTTTAATTCTCATAATATATTTTACATGTTTCGAAATAAATTCTTCGCGCTTAAAATTATTGTAAAAATAAACGTCAATTATATGAATAGCAGAAGATTTCACAGCTGTTCTCAGAATGCAGTGATATAGTACACGCGTGTTCTTTGTCTTAAACAAAATATAAGTATTTCATCAAACCTTGACACGTTCCAAAATCTGAAGTGGAAGTTTCCTCCTATATCGCTAACAATTTTACTCTATATCTACTCGATAAAAACCGTCAGGCGTTTCTCTTGATAGAAGACACTTCAAAGAACTAACGTAAATGAGAACAACCTGATAACCTTCAAGATTTTTGATTGAGGATAATACGAATTTTTATCAGAAAAATGTCAGTTTTATTCAAACTAACAAAAAGATAACAGAGCACTGATAACTCTTTCACGGAAGCTAAGAAGGATTTCAGTGTTTTATAATTAAAAAATAAGTCCTTTTCCTTTGTTTTAATCGATTTTCTATAAGATTAGTGGAAAATAATGCAAATAATTGTTTTTAAATCTTACAAAAGCAAATACAACAAATATAAAGTTTCCTCCTTCAAATACATAATCAATGTTTGAATTAAATTACAATTAGATAAAACTAAAAACAAGTCGACGAGTTTTCATCCAAAATCTTTTTTTTTTTTTTTCAAGAATTTGCAAAATGTCTTTTGTTGAAATAAAATATTAATAAATTCAATAAATAGGTTCTAAATTTATCTATTTGTAATTTTGTTTAATAATTAAAGCTCGGCATATTTTAAAATTTAAAAAGAGTGAAAAAAGAAAGATCGCCATATTTAGTGGTATTGATTGCTTAAATTGGGCAATGATCCTTGAAAATCTCAGTTTGTGGGCTTGAGGTCTGGTCGCTTAATGACCATTGTGAACTTGTGGAAATGTGTACCTGAAAAAACCATATGGTAAAAAAAATAATTATGAGTATGAAACTTCTAAGATTAAATGACTTTAGGTGTTGATTCTGTCATTTATCCATGCCTTCAAACCATGGTCAGATTAAATAACCATTAAAAAGAGAGTAGATGTGTGTCTATTTTAAAGATTAAACATGAATTTAAACGAAAGACGCTTAACCTTTTCAGGGACGATTTTTTTATAGTGAGAAAAAAAATTACTTCATTTTTTGTTTTATTACGATTTACACATTTTTTATTGATAGGAATAAAAAAATGGATAAAACAATAATAATGCACAAAAAACCATAACGTCCACATTTGTGATCTCTGAGCGTTAATAGTAATTTATAAGTGAAATGATTTTATACATTCCGGGCATAAATTATTCATTACTACTCCGGACATAAAATTATTAAAACTAAATGTTTTTAATACATCTGATATTATTTTTATCAAATATTAACGATTTTTTTAAATAACCCAACAACACTGACAGTCGAAATACTACTTTAAGCTATTCCTAACTTTACGCCTTAAATACCGTTATCAGTGCAGTCAAACCATAAAAAATGTATTTTACTTGTTGAGAGATTCTGCAGTGAATATTTTATTATCCAATTTTTATTCTTTTTATTAATGATAATAATTGTAATTATAAAAAACTAAATTCCAAATATGTGACCAAGGGCGTTAAGAAGTTAGGGGGACATAGCACCTTGCGAGTTGAAAATTGATCATTTTAAAGAACTTTTTTGTAACTCATAAAATTTTACTCATTTGCGAGTGAAATTTTGATACGTTTTATAATGTCTTTAAGAAATTGGCTCCATTTTTTTAATTCAAGTAATATATATTTTTAAAAAGCACAAAATAGGTATGCAAAAATAAAAAAATAACAAACTTAGTCTTTGTTTCCCGCAAGATAACTTTCGAAAGATAAAATGCACAACTTAAATTTTTATAACAAAAGAAGCTAAATAATATGTTTACCTCAAATTTCAAAGATATGTAATTTTAATATTTTTAAAAAAAATAAAAGACATAAAAATTTGAAATTGCAAAAATTTGTAATATTTATCGAGCTACATATAAAAAGTCCTATTAAAAAAACCTGAGGAAATACAAAATAAAGATAAATAAGTAGAACATTCATACAAATTTTTATACTTCTACAGTCATAACTTTTTTAATAATCAGAAACTGAGAAAATCACATTCGAAGATTAAAAGACACATTAAATAGTCGCTTTTGACACGTACATTTTTGTAGCCAACGGCCGTACCATGCTGAATATACCGGTTCTCGTTAGATCACCGAAGTTAAGCATCATTGGGCGCGGTCTGTACTTGGGTGGGTGACCACCTGGGAACACTGCGTGCCGTTGGCAAATTTGGGACCTGAATGGCCGAGTGGCTAGCGCTCTGGCGCTCGGTGCCACAGGTTTCGGGTTCGAATCCCGGCGGTGCCATGGATGTTTGTAGTGATTCGGAATCCACTTTAAGCCGTAGGTCCCGGTCTCCTATGACTGTAAGAGCGTCACGGAGCAAAAGTCAGGCTTCTACCTACGGGTGCTCCATCACAACAGAAGCTGCTTCCTTCCCCTTCAATCATGAGTGCGTATGGGCTCGTGGGCTTGGCCAGCCAAGTGGGATAAGAAACAACAAACAACAACATTTTTGTAATTGACGCCGTAATTTTTTTTTCCGACTTAAATGCGGTATGTTTTTAAATGTTTATAATATTCTAAATTATTATTTAATAATATTTTTGAAAAATTGATTTTTGGAAGGTGATAAGGTACTATGTAAATTATTTACATAAGTAAAATAATATAATTTTTATATTCTAGAATAATGGTAGGAATTTTTTTGTCATATTCAACAATTAAGATGAATATCGTGTTTTGTTGTTTATAAATCTAATTTTGTAGTAAGTTTTAATAGATTTTTTTCTCTTTGAAAATACATAAAAAAGATGCTTCGTTCGAGTGCGGTATATGACGGTAGTTTTTATTATTATTATTGTCTTTACATCGATGGTTTTCATGCCGCATTTATGCATAGTAAGAAAAATGGGTGATGAAGAAAGCACAGAAGGCCTTTTCAGCCTAACTAACAGTTAAATACTACAGCTAGACAGCCTGTGCGAGACGCTTATAAATGCTGTCTAAATCGCCCTCGACTCTCCATGTTTCATCAACAGATGTCAGGTATTCGAACCTGAGCCTTCATGAAGTTAGCTGCGCACATTACTATTGGTATACGATGGATTGTAAGCAGTTTTACACGTCAAATAAAAAAAAATATCGCATTTATTAAATATTTTCTGTGCTATATATTGCTGTGGTTTTTTTTTTTTATTTCAAAAAACAAAATTACTTCAAATTTTCTAGTAAATGTAAAGAGAAATTAAATGATTGAATATAAAAAAAAATTCAAAATACATCTTCCTCAAAAATTTCCATTTTACTGTATAGAATTCAGCCATATCAGAAATTTATGATTCTGTAATAGAAGATATTTGTAAAATGCACATTACTAGCATTCAGCTTAAAATGTGCTGCGTTTGTAAGAATAATTTTTAATATATTGTTGCGTTTCTTCAATAATATATAAAAGGCACAGATATTCCCCAAAATAGATTCCTTTGCTTTTACAATAAAATATAGTTGCGACTTAAGAAATATTATTTACATAATGTTTCTTAAGTCACTTATTTTCACTTTCACTTCACTTTTTTTTACCACTTTATTTAAAGTGATAAAACAATGTATTGGTGCAAAATTTATGTATTTATTTATGATCATTCAAGAGACTGCTATCCGATTTCACTTAATTACACTTTAATAACGTATTTTTAATGCTCTCGCAGATTTTTTAAATTGTCTTGCGTTATTTTCTTTTCAAAAAAATTATTATCGTTATTTTCTTCTTTGCTATGATCTGAATTGCATTAAGGATTAAAGTGATTTAAACCCTACTGCATGAAATATTTACTTAATATACTTTTAAGATATAATAACAAGAAATTTGATTTATAATCGTAAATTACATTAATAGAATGAAATAGATGTAAATAACGAAATCTATAATATAAATGAAATTTTGTGAATTATAATAAATTATTAAAGTTTCATACAGAATTAAAATTTTATTTTAAATTTTCATAGCATGTATTAAGGAAAATATCAAACAGAAAGAAAAACAATTATAATTGATATTAATATTGTATGCATTGATATGTGTAATGCAAATTTAAAAAACTTCCATAATCTCAAATATCAAACAGAAAGAAATATATAGAAAGATAATATCAAACAGAAAGAAACATAATTATAATTGATATTAATACTGTATGCATTGATATGTCTAATGCAAATTTAAAAAACTTCTTATTTTGAATAAAACCTCGCCTGTTGCACTTTATCCTTTAAATTAAATAATAATTCTGATTACTGCGAATGCTAGTTAGAACATAAAATACAAAAGCAGTTGAGTGTTGTATATGAGTAAGAATATAACTTATTGATCCAATTATTCCCTAAAAATTTTAAGGAATTTAGTGAAACTTTTTAAATAATCGTTTGTAAAGAACTGTCCGATTTTAAATCAAATTTTTCAGGACTTGATTCCTTTTAAAGTAGTATACTTTATATGAGACTGATTTTTCGTTTTCCTGTTAGGATATCGAATATCAAATATTCCTAAAGAACTTTTCTCAAAATGTTTTAATGTTAGTAAAAAATTTTGTTGTTCGTCTGTTGCTAATGTAAAATAAATGGAATAAATTTCTAACGCAAATAAATAAAAAAAATTTATATTTAATAGAATTAATTGTAAATAAAGGAATTCAGTTGCAGCAGTAAGTTTTTTTTAAGGTAAAAGTTACAGTAAGTTTATCAAAGATAAAAATTGGGTGTGCCATTACGCTAGGAGATATTCGAGAATAAGAATTATTCCAAAAGTATTCTTTAATCAAGTAAGAATTCTTTAAATGCTTGTTTGCAATCGCAATGTTTGACAATAAACATTGATGCCTCCGTATCATGCATTTTAGACAAAACAAAATTGTGTATTTGGCAATGTACGGAATTTAAATAATTCTCTGAATCGTTAAACAATGTATGGAAAAAACATGGCAACTCATCAACTTATGGTAATCTTTTAGATGTCGCGGTTTATGTCCTATAAGGCACTTCCTTGTATAACAACCCCTTATCACTTCATTTCCAACTAACACTAATTTTTTTAGCTAAAATAATTTAAATATTTAGTTTCCTAGCTTTTAAATAATGTTAAGATAAAATATCCCTGTTTTGAAAATTAAATTAAAAAATAAAAATTTAAAACTAAATAAAAATTATTTGTTTAATTAGATGGCATCTTTGCTATTTTTCACGATAGCTATCATATTTATAAGATGGTATAATTTAAAGTATATTTTTCTTCGGGAAAAAATTAACACAAAAATCAGTAACTCAAGTCCTAGGATGTCATTGTTAAGATTACCAAACAAGTTAAGGGTGATTTCTGGAATTATATTTTTAAATACACGTGTAAATGCAACGTGATTCACTTCAGCTGCTGGATTAAATTACCTTTAGTGCTTCATACCACAGTAATAAAAACGATTGTCATCGCATAAGATCACCTTATGAATAACTGTTTCTCAGACAAGTGACACGGATTAAAAGTAGAACAGTGTGAGTAAGCAATACGTAAGTGTCTTCTTTTTAAATTTAAGATATGTTAACATAAATGAAAATAGAAAACACTTTTTTCTCCGAATATTCTACTAATTTATAAATTTCTTGGCTAATTTCAATTTTAATTTTAAAGGCTAAGTTTTTTAATGTTAATTCAATCGATAACTAACAAACAAAACGAAACGGAAACATAAAATAGTAACATTAACAAATAAATTGAAAACTGTAAAACGTAAATCAAGTAGTACCACTGTACTCAATAAACTGCAATTTATTTTGTTCACTAATGCATAAATTGGATTATAACGTAACGGCTGATGTTTATTTGGTGTGACTACCCTGTGCCTCCATATCAAAATTTTTATTTAAAAGTTTACATAATTATAGAAATCCAAAAATTTAAAACAAGTAAATTTAATAGAGCACATGCTCTGAAAAATTGGATTATAGTTATGGCTGATAGTCATGAATTGTATGTGTAACAGAATCCATGACTATTTGTACTTTGATCAGAGAATAATCTTAACACTTGGCCATTCCGTACTAAAACTTTTAATTGGGTTTTTTTTGTCTTATATTTCAATTTTAATCGTATTTTAAAATATACGGAAACTTAACTTAATGACACATATATTGTGCATAATTTTCCAATAATGGCAATTGCTATTTATAACAAAAAATATTATTTTCAAATCATAAGATATTAAGGGAATTTTTTTAAATTTCATATTAACAAAATAAGAAAATAGTTGTTTCTGGTACCTTTTATCCACTGCTAACTGTAAAATTAAAAATTATGTTCACATCCTTTAAAATCGGACACGCCTACACATTGTTAAAATTCCTGTATGTATAATATATGTCAAATCAATAATGATTATCAGTACAAGAGCACATTTTTTTTTATTTAAAATTGCCGCTAGTCACAAAAGCCAGAAATACTTTTAATAAATGAATGTCTACCATATTGTAAAACAATTCTATTACCTTTTTGGAAGAAACATGAAAAATATCATTTTCAGTAAACTTAGAAGTGCTAATATAGAGAAATTTGATACACATTTAATTATAATCATAATTCCAACACACATTTAATTTTTAATCACCCGAGTGACTTACAAAGATTATAACTATACTTCAAACCTAGAACATTTTAAGACATTGGAACAATTTAAATTAGGATATTTACCGATCAAGACATATTGCGATACATTATAATAAAATCAAAAATATGTTTAATTTTGAAAATTTAATTACAGTTTAAAAAAGCAAATGCGTTTCGTTCTCATTATGGGCATCTGTGAAACATTTTAATAAATTATTTACCATTAATACCTCACTATATATCTGTGATTAGTGAAAACCAAATGAATTAATAATCAAAAACTTACGTCCACAGTAAGCCATTTTTAACGTTCAACGACAGGTGTGAAAATCCAAGCAGACAAATTCGCAACGTTAGTGGGAGAACAATTTTATCACCTTCGTCTGTATATATAGTGTTTGCAGTTACACACCCCGGACTTTGCACCAGATAGAGGAACTAGCGACTCAGTAGGCGGTGACTTAACGTTTTTGGACTTTGCACGTGTCACAAAGCGACTGTCTTCGGAATGATCCATTGTCACGTTTAAGGTGCTTATTTCTGATAAGTAACGTAAGAAAATCATTTGACAACCTCGAAAACCGGCAAACGAATTTCAGTTATCTCGTGCATTGTATTTGCAACTCGGTAGATAAATATATCTTTCTAAATGGTTGATTTGAACTCGGGCATCATCGAACCATTCAAATATTTTGGAGGTTTGTCATCCACTATCTCTATCTCGATTCAGATTACATGAAAACCAGAAATTTCTGTTACCGAGAATAGTTTATTTAACTTAACGATATGATATTAAAAAAAAATTTTTTTTTAAATAGTATATGTTATTAAATGGAGCATTTATAACGGGAATTTCGATTGCAATTGTGATTAGCAACGAAAATCTGCGGAAATTGATACACCCACATCCACTTCCTGTATTTGAGTTTATTAAATTATTTAATTTTTTAATTGGTGATTAATGTGTTGTTGTTGTTACTAATCGCCCCTGGTGCAGGAAAGGTCCAAAAGACCCCGTCGCAAGCGACTTTGCCATGGCTGAGGGTAATATGCAGCTTCAATTTAGCGAGGAATCACGACTGCTGAAGACTGACTAAACTTCAAGACAACGCTCTAAGATCATATTTGATCGGGACCCACTGTTTAAAAAGGATTCCGAACAACTGCAAACATCCATAGCACCGCCAGGATTCGAACCCGAAACCTGCAGCACCGAACAGGGTGATTAATATTGAGACAGCAACTAAATTTTTAAGCAGTTTTTTAATTATTTTCTGCTATTTTAAAACAGATTTTCTGTAACTCCATTCCTCAATCTTTAATCTAACGTTTCTTTATTTTCCTCAGCTGTAAAATGCAGAGAAAAAAATGAGAACATCTTCATTCTCATCCGAATAATTCAGAATTTAAAAATAAAAACCTCTTTGTTGAAATATTTTAAAACATTAAACCGTTAGAAAAAATCCATTTATTTTCAAAGAGGGTTTTGTCCTTATCATTTAGAAATTAAGATATCTCAATCTTTAAATAACATAAAATCACAAGTGAACAATCGTTTAAAATGAAAGTATGTGTAGACATCTAAAGCATACTAATAATTTTTATTCTCTAGTTCCACTTATGCTTGCCTAGAATAGCCTGTCAAGGGATGATAAAGTAAGGACTTTTAGTGGTAATTGGCCCTCATTTGAGTTTGGTTTGTCGCTCTACGGTCATTTTGTGCCCACGAGGGCTAAACAGACCAGGACCTACAGTTTAAAATGGATTCCGAACCACTAACAAACATCCATACCACCGCCAGGATTCGAACCTGGGGCCTGTAGTACCAAAGGCCAGAGTGCTAGCCAATTCGCCATAAGGCTGCCCCTCACTTGGGAGAAAAGCCAACCGGAAAATTCATTTCAGGCAGCCGAACTATTGTTGGAAGCGCTTTATACAGATTTTCTCAATCTCCTCGTGTCTAAAAGCAGCGACTGCAACGAACGTCGTCAGCAATTCAAACACAAGCTCTCCTGCACGAGTTACCACAGAGTCACGAATCGGGTGAATAATAACAATGCGAAATGGCTTCTATGTTAAATTTTAAGACCGATTAATTTAGGGAAAAAATCAGTGATATATTTAATGTGAATTAAATATTTAGTGATTTAAGGAGGGGGGATTTGATCATACAACGTGACTGATCCCATCAACACCTCTTTAATACTCGGTTTTCTTTCTTATGAAAAACTGGCAGTGTTAATTCTTTTTCAATAAAAAAAGTAACAGGAATTGGAAAAAAAAATATTAAATAGACTGAACTAATAGAACATATATATTTTAACAGAATAAATTTATAATCACTCTTAGACATAAACTTGTGTTGTTGGTATCTAGGCATCACTGGTTTATAAGCTCTAAAGGTTTATAAGCTAAAGTGAGTTTATGAAACAACAAGCTAAAATGATGCTTGTATTAAATAAACTTATTAAAATTATGGACAGATCCACCTCACACTCATTTTGCTTTAGGATGTCTTTCTTTTCTATTATTAAAAAACCACAGAACCTTAGTTGTTAAGACAAAATGATGATGTATATCATTGTTTAATATCACAGTTTTTTTTTGTTTTTTTTGTAACTATTGAGGGGGTTATTTAACTATGACCTAAATGCACTATCACCTAAAGAGAAGATTATCACAATTCATATGTTCTTGTATAAAAACCACAGATAAAATAAAAGCTACTTATAAAAGAGATGTGTTTGTCTGCCTCTCTGTATTTCTTAAAAACTAAAACACAATTAGAAATCTAAATTTTTCTTCTCTGAATTCAGTATTTTTTTTTGTTTGCTAGCCAAAATTTACAAGAAAAAAAATATTTAAATTTAATAAAAACCTTAGTTTTTAAATTGTTTGGAACTAATAAAAGCTACATATGAAAGAAATGTATTATTACGTTTAATGCACTTAGAGATTATATTTGGAGTTCGAATCAATCCTTAGTTGAACTATTATGATTGAAATATTTTATCTTATCTTGGAAGGGAGCTTCTGTACTGCGGTCAGATACGCTATTATTTCTTTTTCATTGTTAGTTTTTCAAGAGGCAAAATTTAATTTTTCATTATTTCTGTGTTCATGAAATAATAGGAAAACGAAAGATGGATTTTTCTTTTAATGATTTTTTTTCCTTCCCTAATACTTTGATATAATTTTTGTTTTGTTTCATCGTTATTATTTCTCATAAATAATCCAATATAGAAAACAAAGGAAACACACAATAATGAGCTAAAAAATGCTTAAATTTTATTGATAGAGCATGTTATGTTCCAATTAATATTCAAGATTCTCAGTGCCACTCACACCACCACAAAAATTCTTATTTTATTGTCTTTTCCTTGCCGTTATAGTCATTGATAATCGATAATGGTTATGCAGCCATTCAGATCTTATACCATAATTCTTTTTTTATGTTTTCTTCTGCTCAATGTAGCCATGTTTTGTTTTTAAACATTTTATATGTCATGAAAATTAGTTCTCGAGATATATCGATAATATTAAGGCAGCAGATAATACTAAACTTTTCCAAAATTTTACCAATATTATTATTTTCCAAAATATTCAGTCATTGGGCTATTATTATTCTGAGCGTTTTCTACTTCAAACCTTCTTTAATAGATCTGTTTGAGAACAGATTACTTAAATGTAGAAGGAAAAATATTAATTTTCCCCCATTCAATGATTATTTACACTCTGCATGTCGATTCACGAACACGCCGAGCTTATTCACCACAGTACAACTGCAATAGCATATCAGTGAATCAACATCGGTGCCTTAGCATTTCTTTCTCGTCAATCAGTTTTCCACTTCTGTCATACCATATCAGTAAATCAACATCGGTCTTTTAGCATTTCTTTTTCATTCCTCATAGTTTTCCACCTCCGTCAATTTCTTTTTTCACAATTTGCAATGTGCACATTCAATAGAGGCAACTGAAGAAGTATATTTACCATCCCCATAAATAGACGCCGGGATTTTCCAATCTGCAAATCTAACATGCCCATACTCGGCGTAAACACCAGAGCTTTCCGTTCTGTTGTGTTACAAAATGATCTGCATCGGTTCAGGGTTTGGTTTGGTTTGTCTCTCTACGGTCATCTTGTGGACACTTTAGGCTAAACAGACCGGGACCTACAGTTTAAAGTGGATTCCGAACCACTACAAACATCCACAGCCGGGACTCGAACCCGAAACCTGTGGTACCGAGCTCTAGCCACTCGGCCAATAGGCCCCTCTGCATCGGTTCAGAGCAGGGCCGGATTTTCCTATAGGCTAACTAGGCTTCAGCCTAGGGCCTCAAGATCAAGAGGGGCCTACATTCAAATTGTTAGCAAAATTAAAATTACACTATTCTAAAAACAGTAAACACTAAAACACTGAATCGAAAATAAGGAGAAATTCTACATATATGACTAATAAACAAACATAAAAATGTATTGGTTAAGATCAACGCGTTCGGCTCATTGGGTCTGTTTGTTTGTATATACTAGATTGCCCCAAAGTATAGTTCATACGTTCAGTTATTTGATAGAAAATATGATAATTTTTATTGCATATTTTATTTTCGTGGGCAAAGATTTTTATTATTGAATTTTGCTTCTTTGTAAATGTTGTGAGTTATGTTTGATTAGTTATTGTTTCAAATACTATATGTGGTGCTGAGAATAAATGTCCAAATAAGTGTTCTCGACTTTTTTTTTTGTGTGCCACATTATTTATAAAGATTAATACCAATCACAACATATTTCATTTAACATATTGATATATATCACAGTAATGATGTATTTTATTACCTTTCATGTAATTTACAAACTTAAAAATGGGGGCCTCATAAGTGGAATAACCTAGGGCCTCTTTCCATCTAAATCCGGCCCTGGTTCAGAGGCCTAATTTAAAACGGAATACTTAAATTTAAAGTAATTACTTAATTTCAGCAGCTTATTCAATACGTTTGGTGGGAAAAAGTTTATCACTGGATTAAATATTTTTTTTAAAATAAACCTTTTAAAATAATATAAAAGAATTAATAAATAAAAAAATGAATATTCGATTCAATTCATGCCTTTCTCTTAACATTTTCTAGAATGTTGAAAAGAATATACATAAAAACATATGATGTAATTTCATTTCAAAAAGCATTTTGAGATGGCAAGTTTACTCAGCTTATTAATACTTATCCACAAAATCTTAAAAAGTTACATACATTTTATTTAACAGATAAAAATGAAATCATTAAAGTGTATGACAACGAATTTTTTTTTTTTTTTTTTTTTTTTTTGAAAGAAATAAAGAAGAAGGAATAAAAAGCACTGATGCAAAACTTGTCTGTTGAATTTAAAAAAGAAATTGTATGCGTGTTGTGTTTGGAATAAGTGATTTAAAAGTGACGATGTCAATATACATAATTGATTAAACATTTAATTATAAATGTGCTATGGTTGATGCTGAAATAAATGTAACTTATAATATAACTACTAAATAATTTCGTAAGTAATTACATGAGGCATATTCATAAGCCAAATGCATTAGCAATCTCTTAATATATTAAAATCCTTATAGAGATGAGAAGATTTCAAAAAGCATGTATTTGAATCTATAATTATTTGTAACAATTAATTCAAAAAATATTGGTACATTGTACTAATATTTTTAATTTTTCATTGATTTCTTGTCTGAAAATAATGATGTAAGCGTGCTTCCTCCTACACACTGCAAGAGTGGCGTTCAGGTGAAAAGGTCAGCAAGCCTCGAGACTCTCACCCGAGAGGAAGTACAGCACAACCTGCGCTCCCAGTGAGAAACGTTTAATTTACAGTCTCTCACCCCAAGAATAAATATAATTAATGCAACCTGCGTATATGTTGACTTGCAAACTATAGAGAGATAGTATATTCCGCACAAACCTAAGTATCGGATGTTTTAAATATGTTAAATATTGTATATCTCTCATTGTATGTGTGTGATGTCTGTGTGTGTGTAAATAAAGCTGTGAGTTTTCAAACCTGTGTCTCAAATATCAACCCAACCACACCCAGTTACAATCCAGCTGCACAACCAACACTACAATATTTAGTTTTTAACAAGTCAATTTTTTGAATTCTTAGAGTTTCTCGAGAACAGCTCATTTCCTACTGCAATTTAAAGGCTACGTGGCACCAAATAATTACATGTCTAAATTAGATTAGATATTTTTAGAATTAGAACAAATTCACTTTCTGTCAAACTAAATATATTGCAAAATAATATAAACTCATTCTGATCTAGGAAATATCGTAGCAACAGCTTTTTTGGTATTCGTACTGACGAAATTCAAACTTATTTATCTATTTTGGTTATTGATAAAGACGGTTTTCTTTTGATTTGTTTACTTTACGTCAAGTCAAGGACCACGTGTTTTGTCAAGTATACCACGATTTTATGCATAACTGAAAGGAAAAAGTGGAATGTCTACAGGGAATGTCTACAAGAAAATTTACCACACCTTTGTAAATCATATCGAAAAAATCTAAAAAACATCTAGGCAGTGCAAATTGATACGAGACTCTGTCATTAATTCACAGAATATACTCATTTTTTACAGCAAAAGTGAATATAACTTGGATATGAGTATAAATTTTAATTATTGCCTAGGATAAACACTAACAGCAGTGACCTAAAAATGAATCATTAGAGGTTTTGTCAAAAAATATTTGTTTTCAATTTATTGAATATTATTGAATGGCAGATTACTGGTTAATCGTAATTGTTCCGAGTTTAAATGACAGTTTAAAACTATTTAGAATAACATGTCCATACTTTATGATGATTTTTGTAACATTGTTTATAAGTTCAATGGAGAAAATTTTCTTTTTGCTCACCGAATTGTGTAATTATATTTTTAAGTGTCATCACAGAAGACAATTTAAAAAAAACAATAATATGAACCATCATGCGACATAGCATCGCTCATTATCTCCGGAGCACACTGTCCTGCCATTTACAATAGTAAGAAGAGAGGTGACTATTTATCACTTAAAGCTAAAGACATTTTTATCACTTAAAGCTAAAGACATTTTAATCACTTAAAGCTAAAGACATTTTAATCACTTAAAGCTAAAGACATTTTTATCACTTAAAGCTAAAGACAAGAATATATTCATACAGAAAGCCACCCACAGAGGAGGAGTGGCCTACTCCAGATTTCTAGGGTGCTTCAATTATTATTACTATTATTAAAATAGGATGAAATATATAAAACGAAATTGATATCAAATCAATAACAATAATTTTTATTTAGGTCGTTGAGATGCTTTAAAATTTGAAGGGAATTTCCCGTTTTGTGTGTATGTTTCATAATTTCTTTCCTTCCTATGAAATGTTTCTGCAGGCAATCATACAACCAGCTGAACTATGACAAAGATACAGATCCCCATTTCCTTACTATATCGAATTCAAATGACAATAAAGTAGAGTCGCATTTGATTTGTGAAGGTTATGGTATTATTTGCAATGGTGACTTAGTTTCATGTATGATAAAGCAAGTATTTATCATATGTCTTTATATCACATGTCTTTACTCAGCTTAATCACAAACTAAATGGTTTTCAGAATTGATTACCTTAAACATTGTAAGAGGGTTGGAATTTCATAAGTGGTAATATGGAGTAATTAATTCCACTTATTAATTAGATATCCCCTTTTTCTCAGAGCATATAAATTCTCATTTCTTACATCACGCACATGTGTTAAAAAGATTATCTCAATTTCATTTCATTCGGTCGTTCGCCATTAAAATCAATAAATGTCAATTATAATATAAAACTATTTATTCTAAATTACCAATATAAAATCCGACTCCATAAAACGCAATATCAACTCACTGTTTAAAAATGTTATGGTGTCAAACAGCAAAAAGTAATGAATATGTTAGTGAAAATAATTTATATATTTAAATCCCAATTAAAGTAGTGTTATTAGTATTTATCCAAAATAACTTCAAGAAACTTGGTTTAAAAATGTCAATAATATATAAGAAAAACTAATAGCTTTCTATTGAAATAGGAATGACTAGGGGTAAGTATGATGTCTTATCTAGAAAGAACTATGGAATATATATATACATATTCTTTCGATGATATATATATATATATATACTGATACGACGAATCATGCTGTTAGAAAACTAAGGCAAGTATTGCTCATCTTAATAAACTGTTAAACATTATAAATTTGTATTGTAAATTTTTAAAATTATTTACACTTGCAGGTTAGAAAATAATTTTCAATACATTATACAAATTACTTGTTTCTGTTAAATAGATGTGGATGTTAACTAAATGTTAATTATTGATCAAATTTATAAGATCAAAATAAGTATAATAAATCTATAGATTATCGATGTACAATAAGTAAAATAAATACAAAAGAATAGTAAATTCTGAGAAAGTAGTGCAGAATTTTTAAAAGAAATAAAAAATATTTATTTTTTCGAAACTTACTTATTCCTTAATTTAAATAATAATAATTATCTTGCTAAAGCTGAAATTTAAATTTTATCTCTTACTGTACCTTTATTGTGTTCAGATTAACAGTTTTAACATGAGGAGTTATCTTTACTGTTAACTTAGTGTAAAAATTCTCTAATAGCGTTTATAATAGCACCGATATATATGACCCGGCATTGCCCGACTACAGAAAATCAAACATTTTTAGTATTGTTAAATTATATTATGAAAAAACATCGGCGAAAGGTCAAAGGAATCAAGAAAAATCTTGATTAAGAGTACAAAACGTCTCATAACAATTAAAAATTCTTATTTGTTCATTGTACAGGAAAAATCATAGAAACTCCTATAATTGACCATTTAAATTTCAGGAAATTTTCTAAAAACAATAGTCGCAAGCCTTAAAGTCACATGACGTCAGTGCTAAGTATCATCAGGCCAGCAGTTGGCGCCAACAACGAAGTATTTTATAATAAATAAATGTTTTTATTTAATTAAAAAAGAGTTTATAGTATATATATATATGTATAATTTTTTTTTTCTGCTAAGCACAAGGTAAATAAATAATAGTAAATTCAGAGAAGAAAATTGTTTTTAGGTTATAAAAAAATGCAGACAGACACACTAATTTCTTGCTTTATATGAGAGATAACTTACGCTATGTTATTGAGATATCTGTTGATAATTTTACTAAAATAAACTTTAAATCAACATATGTAACATTTCAACGAGTAATAACATAACAGAAAAAGTGAAGTCATGATGGGTAAGAAAAATAAAAATCATAAATTAGCTTTTGTTTTCCATAAAACTGCTTTATAATATAATATGTATAGATCATTAAAGATTATTATTATAACAGGCTGTGATAACTTGGAAATAATTTTGTTTTATTGCTGTGAGAATTACTCAGATTATTATGAGAAATGCCATGTCATTACAACCTTATACGAAGAAATAAAAAAAGTGCCGGAAGAAAATTTTGATGATTCAGTTGAATCATTCATAACGTAACAATGTTTTTACTTTTTCCGGAGTTTCTGGTATTTCTAACAATAAACTTTATTTCCTTTGTAGCATTTAGTGTACATTCCTGAAGAATTTTCTTTCTCTTATAGTATTCACAACCGATCGATACACAGATTAGAGATCAGATATAAATTATAATAAAAACAAATTATTCTAAACTAGATTTTAATCTTAATTGTGATAATTATGACTTTACCCTGTCAGCATCCAACACAAGTATCTTGCTATTTTTAGATTTTAGATATACCATTCCAGTCTTAATTCATTTGCATGTTTATATAGATAAATAATTTTTGATGCGATTGAAATATTTCCTATAAATATTTTTATAATTAAGTATATAAAATATAATTTTAAATCCACATTTAAGACATGAACAATTATTTATACTTCAGCAACAAGCTAATTGTAATGAATTAATTCTTAAAAATTAAATGCTAATTGTAATTCTTAAAAAGGATATAATTCCTTGGGAGGATAAGATAAAGTACATTGGAGTGTATTTAGATCAACACCTCAAGTAGTATTCGTTTCAATTTTCCACAATGCGCCTGTTAAAATGGATAATTTATTTTATTTATTATTATTTCATTCACTGCATATTATTATTTCATTCACTGCATTTCACTGCATTCAGAAACTTGGAGACAATGGGTGCACGCATCTTGCATAGTGGTAATCAAACAATTTTTGTTTTCTCCTTTTTGAGAAATAAATGCGAGGGAGTTACCCCTAAGAGTCTATCTGGAAGAAAATGTCCTTCTTTTACCACCCTTTCAGGAGACTGTTTACTACATACGTAAAGAAAACCTGTACAGTAACAACGAAAGTGCAAAAATTCCCCTCCCCCCCAAAAAAAAACCCGCCTCAACCACTCTCAAAATCATTTTTTTAAAGCACTGGTTGACAAAATTTGACAATTAGATTGATTTTCCTACTAGTCAAATACTCTACCACTGAAGGACTCATATTTCAAAGAAATAAAAAATATTCTTACAATTATTTTCAGTATAAATGTGAACATCTAGTCAAATATTTCACCTTACAACATTGCCATTTAAAAAAATTCTAATCAATATAAATTTTTATTTCATTATTAAGGTATACATAAAATATAATATGATGTGGTTTGGTTTGTCGCTCTAAGGTCATCTTGTGTACACGGAGGGCTAAACAGGACGGGACCTACAGTTTAAATTGGGAATCCGAACCACTACAAACATCCATGGCATCGCCGGGACTCGAACCCGAAACTTTTGGTACAAAGCGCTAGTCACTCGGTCATCAGGCCCCAATGCAATAGGAATAATAATTTTGCTAAAATGGAGTCTTATGCTGCCATCTATTAAGAGTTACACAAATAAATTTAACACAACTATTTGTCAGTTTATGAAGGAAACATTTAAGAAGCATCATTTTCATTGACATGCTAAATAATATTAACAGTTGAAATTTATTTATATGCTGTTTGTAAAAGTTCCCTGAAGAAATTTTAAGTACATTGATATTTTTTAGACATCATGAAACTTAGCGTTCTATTTATGTATACCGACGGGAGCTAATGGAACGACATTAGCGTTCGGAAAAACTTTCAGTGGTATCCTTAATCTCCCCCAAGTCATTCGCGGGGATGGGGAAGGAGCTCCAGAGCCAAAAGGCATTTATCCCCACTTTCTAGCAGAGGAAAAGTATCGAAAATCCAAATCAAGCCTCCACAACTATTCAACAGATGGCGCCATGAGCTCCCGGAATCATCATCTACTACCTTTATTTTTTTCTTCGAAAGATCTTCACAACATTTCAAGTCCTCCAGCAAAATTCGTCATCTTCAATTTTTAATCTCCACCAAAAGAACATTCATCAATAAATAAAAAAACTTTCATATGTCAGCTTCATGAACTATAATCAAGAATCAATATCAAAAAACTATCGATATCATAACTATCATGAAAGAACTTTCAACTCAAATCATAAATATTTTTAAAATTTCTTTAGCGTCATTAATTAATTAATTTTAATTTTTTATCGTAATTCTATTAGCTCTACTTTTTCAATTTTACTTATTCATTTTATTTTAAATTTTAAAAACTCTTTCTTCTTTTTCTTATCATTTTAAAATCTTAATGTTTGAAAATTCAAAAATAATTACTTAAAAATTAAATCTCTTCGTAATTTTCTTATATTAATTAACTATAAATTTTTTTTTTATTTTTACTTTCACTTAAAAATTTTATTTGCTAATTTTAATATTTTTTTTAACCTTCTAAAAAACTCCAATAGAAAACCCCATCAACATTTAGTTACTCTTCCAAACTATAGATGGCAGCACATTCTAAACCAAAATAGATTGTTTCTAAACGCTTTAACTTCTTTCTTTCTTTTTAAACTTGCTGGGTGAGGCCTAAATGGGCGAGTGGCTAGCGTTCTCAACGTTCGGAATTAAAACATCCGCTTTAGAAGAAGCAGAACCAACACCACCAAAAGAAGCTGCACCGACACCCGAGCAAGTCTTTGCTTCCATTCCTAAACATGCACTAGCTATGGCCATTCAAAGCAGACGTTCACTGGACCAGTTAGAAGAAAGACTGAGTCAAGCAGACCCAAGCAGTGAAAGTGCAGCCAATCTTAAAGGTCATCTCCCCTTCTTAACAGACAACTACAAATCTAACCTAAGGGTAATACCACTTATCCCAATTCATTAGAGGAGCTACAAGCCGTTCTCAACAAAAAAGAAGAAAACCCAAACTCTTCAACTGAAGTGGCACCAAACCAAATTACTCTAACCTCTGAGGAAGTCATTATGTTCCCCTCCGCAGTTGACACAAGTCGCTGCTTGATCAGATGGTCTCGTGCAGTGCTCCGCCTTGTGACATCCGGCACATCGGACGCACCTGGTCGGGAGGCAGCATACTTCCGAAGAATGGAAGTACCCCTGACAGTTCCAGCATTGGCTGGGGCCAGGGCGTCCTCTGTACGCTTCTATGCACACTTCGGTGCCCAGGAGCTCGGTTACTGCATAAATTCGTGATGCCTGCATATTTCTCTTGATTTGGGCATAAAAGAGCGGCATCGGCTCTTTCGTCTTATACTTTGAAAGCCGGGATAGCTTTCCAATTTCAAATCCTTCTTCAGTTAATTCAGCGACAATGGCGTTGAAATCGGTACTGGCTGGTAGTCCACGGATGACCACTTTGAGTGGTCTCTCCTCCTTGAGCGAATAGCTCTTGTAGTCGAGACCACGGTCATCCATGAAGCGGGTGAGCTTCCTGAAATCATCATCAGTTGGTACATTCAACCTCATGAACCTCCCTGTGTATTTGGAGTGAATGAGGGGTACTTCAGTCCGAAGTACGCTGAGTGTAGCATCCCAGTCCTGCTTTGGCTGGATATAGATTGGTGGGGGTTTCGCCACTTGTACCTCAGTATTATTTAATTCAGGGATGCTGTTTATGTTGCCTACGGCGGCAAAGGAGTTCTTAGTGGTTAGACTAGCTTGCTCAACCGCTTGTTTCTGCTTGGCTATTAGGTGTTTCGATGGTATTATGAAGCCTTCTGCATCGGCTTGCCTTTTAACCTTACGGTTACAAGGGGCCTCCTTGGCTATGGCGATGGAGGCATCCAATATGGGGAGCGCAGGGGCGCTTGAAGTGGCTAAAAGTTCGCGGGCTTCATGAGCCTTCAGACACCTGTCTTCAATTTCCTTCATCGAAGGGATTTGGAACAGGGCTATGCCGTATTGGAATCGGAACTTATCCAGTTCATTATATAGTTCACCCATATCATTGTGATATTGAGCTGCTGCCGGATCATCAATATGCGTCTTGCGCAATTTTGCAGCGGTATTAGGGAGACTCTCCTTAAGACCAGCGGCCTGACGGAGAGCTACTTGATTGATTAAAATAAATTCATCGCTGATCTCCTTTAATTGGGGAGCAGGTGAGATATTTTGTAGTCCATTTGATTGTTCGTTATCAGTGTCGATATTTGGATCTGTGATCACAGCCGGGCTAGCCGGGGAGGTGTAGTAGATAATAGGCGGTGGTGGGGGAGGGGGGTCCTCCTCCTGGTTGTCAGTAATTTGACTCATTTCATTGGAATACAAAAGAATTAAAAAACAAAAAGAAATCAAGAGTAAGATAAAATGCTTGTTAAAAGCTGTCACGCAAAACGTTGAGCTAAGAATAGCAAGTTTTCCAAAAATTCCGTTGAGGGTCAGGAGCGGGGTGGAAACACGACCGCTCACTTCAAATGCCAAAACCGGAATCGAGACCTACAAGTCCTGATTTCAACGGTCGAAAGCCTAAACATCTCTCTGTCAAAAGATCAATTCCTGAAGCTAACAGTGAACTCAGAAAGGGACTATGAAACCCTCAAGTTAACCCTGATCAAATGAAACGTACTCTTCAAATGCTTCAGCTTGAAGAAGCACACCCCCTTAAAGATAGTAATTAGGGGACTCCCGATTTGTACCGAAAAGGCGAACGTAGCGGCTGTCTTGGACCAAGAGAAATTCAAGATTCTGAACATCGCTCAACTAACCAGCGGGAGGACGAAAAAACCCCTCCCTCTGTTTCTCGTCAAAATAGCAAACTCACTCATAGCAGATGATATCCTCCCTCCACGGTATCAGAGTTACCGTCGAAAAATAAAGGGGACGAAATATCGTCTCACAGTGCCAAAGATGCTACGGTTTTTATCACAGCAGCGAAAACTGCTTCTTAAAAATTCACTGTGGGGTTTGTGCCGGAGACCACCCCACAAACGAATGCAAACTCCAACCGGATGCAGAAAGAAAGTGCGTCAACTGCCAGGGAAGTCACGCAGCCTTCTACAGAGGTTGCCCAAAATTAACAAAGAGGAACCCTCCACAACAAAAAAGAATTTACCCAACACCCCCACAAAGACCAAGAACCAAGATTTCCCTAGAAGAAAATCAAATAAATCGACAAATTACACCAGAAGGCGGACAACGCACATACTCAAATATCATCAAAAACCAAAATGAGCAAGCTCATCTCTCAACCTCCATTCCCAGCAAACTCCCAACAAACCCAACCGAGGTAGACTTGTTCTCCACACTCCTGAAACTAATTCACCTGGAAGAAGTCAACGGACCTCTCCTACTAATAGCCTACAGAGCAGCACTACCCGCCATCAGAAAAACCAACTGTTTGGATGAAAAATACTGCATCATCCTGGAGAAGTATGGAGCTTTCCTATTAAACTAAATTACCCCCATCTCAATTAATTTGCTTTAACTCTCAATTCAATCTTTTAATAATAATAATCAATTCAATCATTTAGATATCTTACTCAATTCAATCTATTTTAATTTTCCTTCTCAATTCAACCTTTTTATTTATGCAATTACATTTGTTCAATCTATTATTTTTGTCCTACTCAATTCAATCAACTTTTTTTAATCTTTGTTAATCTTTTTTTTATCTTTTTAATCTTTGTTAAAGCAATGTTTGTTTACATGCAAGCGGACCTGGATGAAAGCTTCACACCGCAGCTAAACGCTTGTTGACAAACAAGCTCCACCCGCTTTTGACGTCTCTCTCTTCTATTCGCCGGCAACGTGTAAACGGTATCCCCAATAATTTCTAGTTGTTTTTCCATTAATTTTGATTTTATTTATTTCTCAAAGAGCCTGTGACTCTTAATCAATTCTATCTCTTTTTTATTTTTTGTAAAATCATTCAATTCTGATGTATTCTCTCTATTAATTTTAAAAATGGATGTACGGGGAACTTTCTCCCCAGGTAATCCCTAACCCCTCCCACCTTTGCCTTTGCCTTGGCTAGCGCTCTGGCGCTCGGTACCACAGGTTTCGGGTTCGAGTCCCGGCGGTGCCATAGATGTTTGTAGTGGTTCGGAATCCACTTTAAACCGTAGGTCCCGGTCTAACACGATCGTAAAGCGCTGTGGAGAATGACATATTAAAAATAACGAAAAGTTAACTGTTCATATATATAGTGATTAGGGGATTATAGTCCTTGTTGCTTCACATCCCCATATACCACTTCATTCATCATCATCATAAACTTGCTGCTTTTAAATTAAATTAAATTTTTCCTCTCAAATTTTACACTCACAAAAGGAACTATGTTTGTATATATTGTAACTAATTTGTCGGGAGATTGCCAAACGAGGTGCCCGGTTATAGTTACTGTTTACGTGCAACAGTTTGACCGTTTCTCGCCAAGTTGGGTTATATGTCTATCCCACCCCTTAGGGGTTGGAAACCTAATAATGCAGAGTTCCAGGAATTAGAGATAAAGGTCTGAGACGTAATTCTAGTACGAAGGAATTTGAGAAGCCTTGGGGAGGCAACGAAATTGAAGTTTACAAGCGAAATAATTTACAAAACATGGAAATGTAGC